>VZTX01028064.1:237333-275198 GCA_013400915.1 Pardalotus punctatus
GCGGGGTGTCACGGCCGCTCGCCGGGCCGGGCCGGGCCGGTGGCGGTGTGTCCGAGCCGCTGTGCGCGCTGCCGGCCGGGCTTCTTCCCTTCCCGTTCGGTGAGCAGACCCTCTCTGTGTTTGTTCCCGTGCAGGCCAGCACGATGGTGGCGGTCGGCCTGGCCATAGCGGCAGCTGGATTCGCAGGTGTGTAGGGGACGGGCGGACACTGAACACCCAGCTCTGCTCACACACCCCGTGCTTCAGGGCCCGTGTTAAGGTAGTTTAATGGCTGATACAGGACACTCTTTTGGGAGTGCCTGTATTAATGGCTGTAATTAAACAAAAGATCAAAGTTCTTATTGTATTTCGTCCTAAAAAACGTTATTTCGCATTCTAATCCACAAGTTCCAGTTGCACTGAATTACTAAATATTCGTGGAACTATATTTAACCTCAATCAACACTGATCTCTTTAAGGTCGCTATGCAGTAAAAGCTTTGAAGCATATGGAGCCACAGGTAAAACAAGCCCTTCAAAACCTACCAAAACCTGTAAGTTTTTATTTATTAGTAGCATCTTCTTATTGAAAACTTTACTTGCCAAAATAACTACAGACTGTTGTCCCTGTATAGCATTGCTGTATTTTCTCCTGTATCTTGTCAGTAAGAGCAACTAATTTCAGCAGTTCTGGTGGTGATTACCTAATAGAGAACTTGTTTGGGCAAATATAAGTAATCATTTAGATAATGATACTCCAACTGAATTTCTTATTACAAGTGCAGAAGAAGTTTTGCTATTTTTACAGACTAAAAGCTCAGCAGCTACTAAAGCAATAATGAGGCATTTTAACCGGTACTTAAAAATTAGTGGTTTTTAAACTAATAAGTTTTCTCTTTCAGGCCTTCAGTGGTTATTACAGAGGTGGATTTGAACCCAAAATGACTAAACGAGAAGCAGCTTTAATACTAGGAGTGAGGTAAAGGAAATTTATTAGAAGTGAAGGGTGAACAGGAGGCAGTGGTGTCTCCTCCCTGCTGGCCTTGTTTGGGAAGATTGTCATCCTCAGTACTTAAAGCCATGCTATGCCCAGCATCCCTAGGGGGTGTCACTGCCAAGTCAGGAAATAGGAAGTGCCTTTTCAGGATTTTCTGTGCTTATTGGGGGTTCTTTGCTGCACCTTAGCTTGGTTGAAGCTAATTCTGTGTGGACTTCCAGACATCTGCAATTCCCTTGTGCATTCCAAAGCCATGCATGGTCCAAATAAGCCATTTCAGGAAGCCTTGGGGTTCGCTCGGTTTGGGGAACTTGGCTGCGCTGTTTTCTCATGGTTCCTGTCAGTGCTGGGGAATTTCAGGTGGGTGTTGCAAACCCACTTCTTGTATCTGGAATAAATTAATCACTTCTGAAACATTGTAGATCTGAGTATGGTGGCAATCCCTGCCAAAGCACTTAAGGCCAAATACACAAATCTATCAGATAAGAACTTTCAACTGTGAAGATTTTTTTGGGTTTTGTGTTTTTTCTTTAATAAATCAAGCAATTTTTTTTACTTCCAGCCTTTAGGAAGTTTTCTCAATAAAAACGTTACAACATTGTTCTGTTTCTTTTTAACTGTGTGGATGACCCCCACCCTATTAGACCACTGTAGCAGGTCTTTTTCAGCATACAGTGTTTTGGAAAATCCCTAGAAAGCCTTTCCAGGATTTAGACACTACGTATGAGCAGTAGGAATAGAGAAACATACACGTTAGCTAGAGAATCTATGGATAAGACAGAGTGCTCACTTGTTCTCAGACATCTTTTCACAATCTGGGGAATTTCTTGAGGATCCCTTCAGTCAGTTTTTCTCTCTCTTCCAAAGCCCTACAGCCAACAGAAATAAAATTAGAGAAGCCCATAGACGGATAATGCTTCTGAATCATCCAGATAAAGGTAAGGAAATTAAGTCATGTCGATTAGTTAATACATGTTTTTAACATAGATGAATAGAATTGCGTAGGGAAGAAGTGAGTGATACCTCAGCTACTAAAAAACCCACAGAAAACTGAAAACAAATTTTAGGATGCCTTAATCCACATGGGTCTAGAGCATATTTCTTGTGTGCATGTTAAAAAAGCAAGGAGACAGATTCAGTAGGTCAGTTTGACTTGCTGTATCTTCTGTGAATGTGAGATTTTAATATGAATTGTTAAAACGAGACTTAAAATTGCCTTAATTTTAGATGAAAACCTAGAGTACACTTATGTCTTCTATGGACCACTGGTGACTTTTGAGTTCACGTGAATGCCTTGGGAGTTCACCATAAATGGCAAATACTGAACCTTCCACAACTGCTGAAGACATGAAACTGTGAAATACTCCTGTTTGTGGTACTGTGAAGGCTCAGAATCTAGTTATGATCAAAGTTAGTAACCCAAGGCTTCTGTACCTGTTCTAAATTCTGTTCAGTGAGTCAGAATCACGGGTTGGTGTTCGACATTTAACTTCTCAATTGTTGCTTAAAAGACAAAATGGCTTCCTTTAAAGGGGCTGTTGAATTCTTTACTTCTATGCATCAAAATCCAAAATAATCCATGGGGATATGCCTTCATAGATAATACCAAGTTAACTTCAAAATTAACCTTACTGAATACATGCAGAACCTAAAAATAGCATTTCGTGTTATACATGACCTAAACAAGATAAATTAAGCTTCAGGTAAATAATTACAGTGCAATTAATGGTATATATGCTACAAACACAGTCGTTGTACCTCATGGCTTCACAATATTGCATTTGCACTGTGGATTCTGATTCAGTCTCCCTAAGTCATTTGTTTGCCCTGTTTAAAAACTGAACTGGTCCCTTGGTACAGCAGCAGTTTGTGCTGGGCAGGGTTATCTGCAGACCTCTTAGTTCAGTGCTTCTGTATTCACCACAGCCTGTGCTGTCATTGGTGACCAGTTCATTTATGAATGGTAAAACTGGAGGAAAAAACCACTCCAGTAAACTAAAAGCAGCCTAGCAGGTATGAGTGGTCTGACACTGAGCTCCTGCAGTGACTGTGAGTGAACTTTGATCCCTTCAGTCATAACCAGTTTGTTCTTTAACTGGCAGAACCTCAGACCGTGCTCTTCTTTGTCCTGTGTGCTGTGGCATTATTATCAACACAGAAGAGAAATGTTGGATTTTTTTCATCTGATTTGAGGTTCTCTTTCTTCTAGGTGGGTCTCCATATGTAGCAGCCAAAATCAATGAAGCTAAGGATCTACTGGAAGACCAAGCTAAAAAATGAATAAGAAAGAAAATCTCTCATTCAGAGGGTTTGTCCCTGCAAATTATTATTTTTGATAAATGGCTTAAGTTCTAATGTCAGTCTTTGACTTAATGTAAATGAAGCTGGAAATACAAAATCAGGGAGGTACTTCCCTCCCCACTGAGTCACTTTTTTTTGGGAAAGATGTGAGGGAGTAAGGCTTAAAATTTTTTTCATAGCTGTTCCTTATTTAACAGCAAAAGCTGCCACTCAGTAATATTTTCAGTGCTTGAGAGCAGTAATTTGGTGTGGCCAGCGCGTGGACCCACATGCTGTTACCTAATTTCTGTTGAACTGGCCTTGTTTAAAGTTCACACTGCTGCTTTTCCATCTGCTAAAATTAGCACAGTGAACCGGTTTGGGGAGGGGGTGGAAAAACCAAAAAGATTTATTGGACAGGAGGAGCTGGGATAGACGTGTGGTTGTCTCTGCCTGGAGAAATAAAGTGCAGCAAACAATGTACTGCCTTGTCTTTGCCTTGTGAAAAACAAGGTTGGTTAAGTGTTACTGATGGATCTGGAATGTCCTAGATTTTTTTAGTAACTTTAGTTTTTGACAGATTTTAATAGCATTTAATAAATTCCATATTTTTAATAGAAGTTCTGTAGTTTTATACATTATTGTACACTACAAAGCCAGAGCTCACTTAGTGAGATGTGCCTTTATGGTGATTAGGAATCAGGAACTCTACATACATCACTGAGGCTCCCTGAGCTGGATTTGTGCTCCGTGAGGTCTCTCACAGTGCAGCAGCTGAGGATCTCACCTGGGGCTAGGGAGCTCTGTCACACTCCAAGAGTCTTCCCAGTGTTTCTGCCACTCTGGTAAAACACTGCACAGCAGCTGTGGGGGTTAATGCCCACCTGCTCATGAACACTGGGGTTGAGAGCTTTCATTCCCAGAACCCGGACTTGGGAGTGCTGCCTGCTGCGGACAAGCTCTGGGCTATTTAACACCACTAGGGAAGAGTTCTGTGCCTTCAGGAGAGAGGATCAAATAGGTAACATTTACACCTCCCCAGCAGGGCAGTACTTCTGCTTTGCTACAGAATTTAGGGTGAGGGACAGCTAAAAAACCACCGTGCACAGTTCTGGAGTGTGCACATTCCGTGCCGTATGTACAATGTTTCTGTACTTCAGTATTTGCCAGCCAAATACTACTGACTTCTTAAACACAACTGTTCTCTTCTTCCCTGTTTTTTAAATTTTCTCCACTGCTGTGCCTGCCCCACACACTTTAACGGTGTGTGCTCTCCAGGGGGAATGGTGTTGCTGTGTGCCCAACACTGAAGTCCTNTCAGCTGAGGTACTCGTGCACACTTCAGTTACACTTTAACGGTGTGTGTTCTCCAGGGGGAATGGTGATACTGTGTGCCCAACACTGAAGTCCTGTGACAAAGTGCACGCACCTGTCCCTGCTCGGGACAGCTCTGCTGTGGTTCGAGCAGGTACAACAGGTGCTCCACAACTCTTGGTTTTGTCCTTACTCCTGACAACATCAGGCAATTTTTTTCATTCAAGTCAGTACAACTTCAACACTACCTTTTACTGTGACTCCTTACACCTTCTTGCTACCCAGATGTTTTTCCACGCCTGTTTTTGCTTCGTTGCTCTGGCTCATGTGCCTGAAAAGATTGGGGGGTGGAGGGTGTCATGCTTTAACTTATCAAAAACTACATCTGCATTAATTCCTATATATGTTAGTCAGGTTATGCAATTCTCCAAGATAAGGAGTCTGGTTTTAGACTTGTTAACTGGTGTTTGACATCATCACCTTAATGAAAAGAAGATCAGAATGTTAGAAACTCTTAGGAAAAAGAGTTAAAGGCTCAAGCTGCCTCACAAGTAAGTTTCCATTGTTAGTTAACAGCTTGAAAACCTTAAAGTCAATAGTAATTTAAATTTGATAGAAACAGTCAACAGATGGAAGATCAAAGTTTATTTTCTTTTACTACCAGCATACAAAAAAAACATATTGCACATCAAACAACCAAAACAAAAATAAAAATACTCTACTAAGGACTAACATATGTAGTTTATACAGAATAAACTTTCTGGAAATTGATCTTTTCAGTAGTTCAGGTTATGTCTTAATGGACATGACTAATTCAGCTTAGTGTTAACTAAAGCTATGTTTGATTTTTAAATACTGTACAGTTTAATAAATAAACCAAACAAAGCCTCAATGTAGAACAGTCACTGCCAATGTCACTCAGTATCCCTGCAGATTATGAGAATTTAACAAATGTATTCCAGTGGTCTGCAGATTTTTCCTCTACATACAGCATTTAAAAAACATGTATTAAAACAGACCAGTTTCCAGACTAAACTAATGGAGAAATTACATTTCAGTGCAAAATATTTTAGACTGCATTTCTTTCTAGTATTCCTCAGGTGAAGAAGTGGTTGCATATTATTAAAAATGTAACAAAAGCAGCTAATGCTTTCATAAAGAGTATTATGTTAGGGATCCCCCTCACATCTTTGCCGTATTTTGAAAACAAAATAACATTTCCTATAGCCAGCAATTTTGTTTATTTAAATGTTACATATACTATCTCAAGGCACATCTGATGATATATTTATAACACAGTAGGTGTCAAAGTATGTTTAACATATGATTTCTCCAGGATCCCTCCCCTTTCTGTATTCCAAAATGGAGGAACTGAAAGTGCGGTGTCAAGACTGGCGATCCGTATTCTATCTTTGGCAAGCTTATACAAGCACTATTTTAAATGTAATGTAAAAGAACTGTAAACTAGGAACTTCAGTTTATGAAACACCATTCAGCACTGCTTCTTCCTGATTATTTCCATCCTCCTGAACAGTGACTTTCTTTTCATCAGGGCTGTGCTGTAGTTTAGAAGGCTCATCCCCAGAGGTGGTGGCAGGACCATTCACTGCCTTTTCAGAAGGGCTGTTTTCGTCAATTGCATCTTTTGCCTTGCAAAAACAAGAACGGGAATATTAAAAATTCCATAACAATACAGAGTGTAACCCAAATTTCCCTCTGGCTCCCACAGCAGCTTTGCAAGAGGAAACACCTCTTGTCTGTCTATGCCTGTATCCTGTCATTTAGAGCATCTGAGTACTTACCTTGTCATTTTTATGGGACCCTTCTGTGTCAGCCACTTGGAGGAAATCAGGCCAACATAACCCCAGGACTGCACGCCCCCAGCACACCCAGAACTATTATTTATTTCAATTTGTCTATGCCCATGAAGGACTTCACTGAAAAACTGAGTTTTACACCCCTTTTGAAGTCTACAGCAAAATTACATTTTGTTAATGGATCTTTCTTCCTTTGCTGAACTTAGACATAACTTGTGGCAATACATTGTTAAAAAAATCTGTTTATTCAGTTCTGATTATTTTTCAGGATAATTCAATGCCACTCTGATCCTTTAAGAAGAAAGGACCAAAAATATACAATCTTTGTAAAATTAATTCCTTCTTAAATAGTTTATACAGGTCACTAAAAATGCCACATAGTATACTCTACCCCTAATGTGTTTTAAGGATTACTTCTCAAGACTCACCGTGGGCAATTTTCACGTTATTACATAATGCAACATTACTAAGTGTAGTATTTTAAAATGTGTACAGACTTAATTTGTCTAAATTAAGACCTAAAATCTGCAATGACAGTCTACAAGTTGTTGTCAGATCTGTTTACTCTGGGCCATTTTTGCTTTTAATGACTTATTCTTGAACTCAAATGCATTGTAGTCAAATGAGGGCAAGCTAACTGAAGCTTTCATTCCTCTACTCTTCTGCTGCAAGGGAGGAGAAAAAAAGGAAATGCACGTTAAAAAAATCTTACCGTTTCTTTCTTGGTTTTGGCTACTGTCTCCTTTGGAGGGTTTCTCTGTCTACTTTGAGATTCAGCTCGTGATATATAATCAGCTACTGTTACTGTTCAAGGAAAAAAATCACAGTGATGCTCACATCAGCAGTCAATTCAGCATGAACCTTCATGTCTTTTCTGCACAAGTTATGCTCTAACTGGGAGACATCTCACAAAAGGCCTTCACACTTACAGGTTATCAACCACACAGCAAGGATCAATTTGTGTCTCTTGTTAAAAACAATTTTCACTAAAATCAGTGGTAACATAATGATCTGAAGGTGGACTCTTATTAAAACAAATTTTGGTCCAATTGCAAATTTTATTGGAGAAGGGCTTTCTGTACTAGGTTTGAAGAGATTAGGCTGCAGGCTCTTTGAACTACAGACTGTGTGTGTCACTGGGGCTTTAGTAGCTTGAGTAGTGAAGAATGAAATTAAATGAAGGCAGTTTGGTGGTGCCCAGAGAGCAGGGGCAGGTCAGAGCATGGGATCACTGATGATGGCAGGGCATCAAATTTCTGTTATGTCATGAAGCGACTGGCAAGGGAACTTGCCCTCCCTGAGGTACTGAGAGTGCCACCAGCACTGTGCCACCAGGGCCAGCCCAGCTCCGGGACAGCGCAGCCGTGTCTGGCACAGCTGCACTGACTGGGGCTGGCCAGGGCTTCGCTGACCTCTCCTCACCACCTCGGCACATGTTCTGTAGCCTGGTTTTGACTGCATGAAATCCAAATCAGACTGGGAACTACAACAGATGAATTTTCTGTTGTAGTAATTCAACTTCTCACAGCTGGGTCCTTCCAGAACTGTGAAAGCCAAGGGAGTTTCTGCACAAGTACTTTTTCTTTAAAATGAGGTTCTGTACCCAACCCCTCTAATATTAGCAAATAGAAGCATGTTTCGTGCACGCAGTGCATTCTTAATGTTCCTCTATATGTAAGGACCCACAACATAGAGCGATGTAAATCAAATGATACAACTAAATGACTGAAGTACAGTGGTTGGTATTGGGGAGGAAGAATTAATTCTCTCTTAATTTCATAAATACCTAGTAAGTGTGAGTGAAGACTTTAAATTATTACAGCATTTTAACAAAGATGTCAGAGAAATCTTGTTTGGGAAATTTTGTTACATTCATAGAACACTTAGGATTTAAAAGAATTCCCATGGTTTTCTAGAAATTACTAACATTTCTTTATGTTGCTAGCTGAAATTAATTTCTCATAAGTAAAAGCTGAAATCCTTTTAATTTTTTCTCCCCCTTAACAAATCCGTATCACTGCTACAAAACTGGAATGTTGAGAAGAAACGTGTGGGTTTGAGTATTTTAGGAGGGTGGGGTGTTTGATTTTTTTTTTCCTTCCCGCAAGTTTTCGTTAGCATAATAAAACAACTTTTTTCTTCTTAATCAAATGTTGTATGAGCACCACAGATACAAGGAAGACAAATATGGGTGATATTTTGAACCTGTCAATCTAGAAGACCTTCTGTTACTACCCTGCGCCGTGTATATACAAGCATTTTCTAAACAGGGCATTGTATCGATAATTAGCCAGTTCACCTTTAACATTTCAAGTGTTAGTACACACAAAAGAAATGCAACAAGCCACAACAACAAAAAATTGGAAACATGCAATTTCACTTAAATTCCTCCTCCTTCCCACCCTCAATTTGCAGATGACTTAAACTATTCCCAACAGCCAAGGACTGAGAGCAGCAGTGTGATGCAGGTGTGGGGCTGGCAAACCCCATGTGAGTTCCCTCCCTGAGCTCTGCCAGGACCCACATCCTGCCCCTCCAACACTGCTGCTCAGCTGGTGCTGAAAAGGTTGTGTCCCAGTCAGTGCAAGCGCACAGATGCAGTGAGTGCAGACCATGAACCTTCATGTTTGTCGTGATCCTGGACCACAGAACTCAACAGCACTTTGGCCATTGACTTCAGTGAGAACTGGATCAGAAGCGTAACTCGTATGTCCAAGCAAAAAGTTAGACATCAATTAGTTTCATTAGACAGATTTTAGAAGTTCTCCTAGTAGAAGAAATGTCTTTCATCTTTATCTAGTAGTCTTATTAGTTATTGAGTAACCTTTTGATATTATGCAGCTCTATGTAAAACAGCAGACACAACATTCTCTCATGCTTTTGACCTGAGATTACCCCACAGCTCCACTCGAATTACCTGGCTGTCTATCTTCTGCCTGACCCCTGAAGCGACGCCTGCGGCTACGATTGCGTCGCTGGGGTTTTTTGTCACTATCATCTGCAATTGCAAAGTTTATAATGAACTATTTCTGATCATAAAATAAATAAATTCTTCAGCAGTTTCAGCATGGGGCATTTAAAATTGCTTCTGTTAAAGACAGAGACTAAATAAGACAGAAAAGCTAAAAGAAATTTTATACTGAAAGCATACACAGTAACACAAAAGCTAGATTTTACTTTTTGTTCTTGGTTCATTAAAACATTAAGGCACGTGCTTAATGACCTCAGATTTCATTTATTAAGTAACCATACGTCAAATTTTAGCAACATAACCCAGATTTTTCAACATTAAGCAACAGATTGTATTCTTGTCCCAGTGAGTATTGAGAGAATTTACTGAGGGAAAGTTCTTAAGTAGAAGCCGAGTAGAGACAAATTAACAGCTACTTAAGGAGCTTTCCCACACCAAGACTGAGGTTACCAAGGACAAAACAGAGCATTGATCCGACAGTACTGTTTCTATCAAAGCAGCAGTACCAATGGGAAACAAGAAGTGAAGTCTTTGGTGTCTCCATCAGACAGTTTTTACAAAACAAGGCACATGAAAAGGCTAGTGGAGCTCAGTAAACAGAAGACTCCATGGCACAGCCACGGTGGGAGTCTTTCTTTAATCAGACAGCAACCTTGAACAGAACAACGATTCGTCACTTACAAAAACAAACAAGGGCTTCACTACACTTACAGGGACAACACATTTTTTTCTTAGCTTGCTCTGGGACTACCATCCAACCATTTACATACCTAAACCATTCTCATTAACAGAAGCTGTATCAGACTCTGTCATTCCATCCATAAGAACAGCATCTTCATCAGTCCTTCGCCGGCGTGACCTCCTGCGGCGGTTGCTGCTGTGGTGGGACTCGCTGGCATCGGTGTCCACGGTCTGGTCTGACTCCGTGTTATCCAGCAAGCTGTAAGGGTTGCTGTCCGGGTCCTTAAGCACTGAACAAACAGAAAGTGTCCATCTGAGATACTGTAGTGATGTGTAACTTCATTTCCGGGCTGACTTACAGCCGTGTCTGGAAACAACCCTAAGCCAAGGTGCAACACACAGACCTGCAGTGTTTGATTTCAAACTGGATCCTCTGACTCTAACCCAACAACTGTGGGGCACCACAACAGGCACTTGCACTGTTTCACCACAAAGATTTCCAAGGTGACATTTAGAGACCTTTGACTGAAAAATGCTAAATATATAAAACGCATCTTTCACTCTGTGGTAGTGTGGTATTTCTGACATGTTACAGTGTTAATGTTAGGCCAGATTCTGATAAAACCTAACTTCCAATCAATGATTTTTTTCTCTCATTCTGTATCTAAACATAAGCTTAACTTAGAAAGCAGCCATAGGCAACATGCTGAAGATTTATCAACTTTGCTAATAATATTATTATGTGTGAGCAGTAGAGGAAGGAAATTTAGATCACTGTGAACAGAAAGTAAACAAAAATCTAAAACACAGTGTATGATACAACTATCACACAACTGCATTGAAACCCCAAGGTATTAAGATCATAACGTAAGAATGGGGTATTTTAAAAGAGTAAGAGGCTATATAGAAAGATGCCAGGAAGAAAATCTCAATTCAACACCTGTTTGGAACACAGTACCAGAGCTAATGGACGACTTTCCGCCACGAGGTCCCCCGCGCCCACGACCTCCAGACACGCTACGTCCTCGACCCCCAGGACGTCGCCTGTTGTCACGTTGGTGCCTGCTCTCTCTGTCATCTTCTCCTGCCAAGGACCAGTCACTAAGTTCATCTTTTCTCTCAGATTCTGTTTCAGAGGGATTAGAGAGCTCAGAGTTTGTACCTTGTATGAGAAGGAAAAGAAAATGGGAAATTAGTATGAATTTTGGGATTATATTCTGGTTTCATATCCTCACAGAAGTATTCCAGCCAGCATGGCTGGTTCTATATGTATGTTATTTAAAAAAAAGCATAAATATATATATATATATAAAAATTAATATACACACACAAATATATAATAATAGATATCTTTTTATATTTATACATACCCATATATAAAAATATATGCACACATAAAATATAGAGCAGAAGTTACCTAAATAAGGTTCTCAATCTAAATCTGTACTAACATGAGAAATGAGGGCTGAATGTTCACCAAATCTGTAATTTCTGTACACAGATAAACCAAGGATTAAGCAGGGCTTCCTCTCTTTGTCTACACACTGCAGGCATTTGGTGCAGTTTCTAGGCAACTTCTCTGAAATTCCCAAGGACAACTTTGCCACCTTATAGCCGATGGCTGTTGCTAAGCAACCTCTTCTGGATGCTGTAATGCTGCTCGAACAATTTCACTGCTTATATTAAACAGCATCTGTAATACTCGGCCATCTCCAAGCTACCCAAACCCACACAGCCTTTTACTACCTGAAAAGCCAACACCTACTATTCTTTTTAGGCATCCAGGAACTCCCCCAACTAACCAGTCTGGAATATAAAGTTTTAGACCCATATGGCTCCAGTGGGATTCTTGCCATTTTGTGAGGAAAAAAAATAATTTAAGTCTTCCAAATCAAAGTGTGATCAAAAATATAAGCAAAGTGAACAAGTTTCCTTCCAGTTCATTGGAAAATAATAAAAAATAAAGTTACAAACATCATCATCAGAATGAACATGGCATGATTCAGGAAGCTATAGCCAGGGCAGACTGTAAAAACCAAAGTGTGTCTGATTTTTGAACAGAAATGGGCTACATGGAGATATCCACAGTAATTTACTGTATTGAGTAAATAACATTATCCTTCTTTGTGAAACATGTCAATATTGAAATGCAGCGTCTCCATTTGGGGAGCTGCTGCTGGATGAGCTGGGGACATGCACACCTGTCAGGAACTGAACAGCGCTTCTGAATTCAGAAATGCGCCAGAATACCTCGCTACATTTTAAAACAAGTCCAGTCCGCTCCTGACTGAATTAAAAAACCCACAGGATTTTGTGCTGTCTCCATTTTAAATAATTTTGGTTCACTTTTCAGAAATATGCTGCTAAGATGGCCATGATCACAGACAAGCAATTTTTCTCCTTCTCAATCCAAATACATAATGCTCATTTCAGACTTTTTAAAAAATTTCTGTCTCCTGAAAAGCATCTCTAGCTCCCTTCCCAGCTTTTATCTACTAACACTCAAGGACAAGATGTTCCCAGAGCTTGGTTTTTTAATTTGTTCAGTTTTAAAACTTCAAGACTGCAAATATAACAAGGTGTTTTGAGCTAGGTACAAACTAAAACAGGAATTCTGAATTGCCAACACTATCTTCACTCAAGTATGCTGCACACAAAGAAATCCAGAGACAGTTTTGGGTTCAGGGGTATCCAGAAGACTGGCTCAAGAGCACTCACCGTAGCCAGATGTGTAATTGGGGCCCCTGCGGCCTCTGCCCCGCCCGCTGTAGGACCTGGAGCCTTGCACTGAGGACAGGGTGCTCTCGTCAGTGGTGTAACCCTTCTCCTTCTCAGGGACTCGAGTCGAGGAAGGCCTGAAGCCCATCCCGATCTGGCGCAGCTGTTCATCGATTTGGAGCCTTTCCAGCCTTAGCTGTTCTACCTCCTACATAAAAGGAAACAAAAGGCATTGAAAATACTGCTGACAAATGTTCCTCGCAAAACACCATCACCCACCCAGGCATCTTGAAAATAATAATTTCTGTAGGAGAGTTAACGTCACCTTGAAGTTGACTACAAATAACAAAATTCAAGATGAGCTATCTTCAAGTTTTGGAAGAGATCAAAAAACTTTCTTTGACCACTATGCAGAAAGCTTGGCTTTTGGACTACTTTTGGACTACTACCACCACCTTTCTTAATAACAATTCAGCAAATTTTTTCAGTAAAATTTAGGAAAAAAAATAGCACACTGACAAGGGAACACAATTCAAATTCATTATCTCTGGTAACATCACAAAGCAAACCAATTGTTTGCTAAACAGATAATTGTTCTAATACTACACTGTGTTGGTGCGTTACTATTAGAAATTCCTTCCTACCCCAACAGAGCATTAACCCAAGAACAGCAGAACATGAACACACATAAAAAATTGTGTGTTAGTTCCCAAATGCCCCTTAAACTACTGCTCTTTACACTCACATTCTTTCCACCCCAACAGCACTAAGTAACCATGACAAGGTATTTACAGGTGTACGACACCCATGGGCAAGGAGTGGGCTAAAGGCACCAAGCTTTAAATCCTGATATACAGAGAACAGTTTATCAACTGCAAATCCCACCAAAGCTGTTGCTCAAAAATTCTGTTACTTCAACCCAAGTTTTCTGTACAGACTCTTTCCTCCCGAAATACACTCACCTTTAGATATGCGATGTGATATTCCAACAGAACTTGGACATTCCCAATGCTTTCTTTAGTACCCACAAAAACAAATGGTACCATTCCCTACAGAAACACAGCATCAAAGCTTTTTATCAGGAAGAACATCATCACCGAAATAATGCTTTCTGTTTAAATTATATGAAGAGATCTGTTTTAAATTACAAAAATGAACTAAACAAAGGTAATAACTGGGCCTTGGGCAGCAAAGACACACTAGAAATAGCTCAGGCTGGAGTGACAGCAGGGGCTTCAGACTGTCCAGCCTTCCCAACAGCCTATTCTGGAGCTGAGGCAGCCTGCCATCCCGTGTTTATCTTCCCCCATGCAACACGTGCTGTGTGTGTTTATCACAGTGTGCAGAAGTATCCACAGTTCACCAAGAAGTGCCCAGTGGTTCATTAAACCAACTCTACAAGACCAAGCACCTTTACAAGATTTTCCCTTTTGTTCTGATCTGTTTAAAATGTGTGGATACTATTAACACAAACAATCCCAACCTAGCTATGTAGCCAAGGTACACACAGGAGAAAGTAAAGAAAAAGTCTTACTTCAGCAGTGAAACACCTTCCTTGAATTACTACATATAAAATCTACTGCAAGTTGCCAGCTTAAAACTAATGCTCTCTGTATCCACAGGTTTTGAAATAAAACTGGGTTTGAAACTAAAAACTGAGTCACAGCAGGAAAGAATAAAGTACTTACATCTTCACGGGGCAGCTTATTTTCATTGTCTCCTTCAATTCTCACCCTGACGACTCCAGACTTGTCTACAATCTCCTGAATCACTTTTCCATTTTTTCCAATAACTTTTCCTTCAGAGGGCAAGAATGGTTAATTTTGCACCCATGCACAAAGTATTTTAACATGTTTATCAATATTTTATGTATAAAAAAACCCCAAAGAACACCCCACACTATGTCAGAGAAAACAGGTGAAAACTTCCAAAAATAAACTCTCTCTTTATATGAACAGAGTAACGAGTAGTGAAGATGATCACCACTGCACACAAGCTTCTAACAGAACCAAATCGAGAGTGAAATGGCACAAGAGTTTTGCAAATTCTTACTTTCAATTTATGTATCAAAATTATTTGGACACCCTGACTCCACATATGGCCTCAGTCAATCTTTCCTGACATTCTGACACACTTATACAAGATATATTTGTTGGAGCATCTTAAAAAATTTTGCCATTCCAATGGATTTGTGTACAACCAGTGCTTTCCGTATTACCTTTAAAATACCTATTTTGAGATCATGCATGAGATCTAAACCAAAAGGCTCTTCAGAACTTGTACATTTTAATTTAAAAAAAAAAAAAAAAAAAAGTGACTCCTTGGCTCCCTTGCTAAAGGGCTTTAGC
The DNA here is from genome assembly GCA_013400915.1 of Pardalotus punctatus. Lineage (NCBI taxonomy): Eukaryota > Metazoa > Chordata > Aves > Passeriformes > Pardalotidae > Pardalotus > Pardalotus punctatus. Next base: position 252,438 of record VZTX01028064.1, read on the forward strand.
TCTTAGACTAAAGTTATGTGGAAACCTTTCTTCATCTAACTAGGTATCTGGCACTTAAAAACATTTATGTTTAAATTAGGAACAAAGGAAGGCAAAGCAACTTAAAAAAAGGATAAAAGCCAGAATTGTGTGACAGAGTACTCCATAAGGAATGTTCTTTACAGCAAATACCAGCATGATACAAAGTAACATGCAAAAAATATTAAAAATTTGTTTCCCTTCCTCAAGAGCTCAAACAGCTCAGCAGGTGAGGGTTTTTATCTTTCTGGTAAGTCACCGATAAGCACTACACTTCTTTTAAACTGGGTGTTTTCATTAAGTGTAGCCAAGTATCTGTCTTCTTACCTGTGTGCCCACAGGTGATGTGGGCAGGACATATCTAAGTTTCAGAAACTGGCATTGTAATAGTTTAACAGCAGCATTTTCACTTAAACACACTGCTGTCACTCGTGCCATGATTTTTATGTGGGATATATTCACATTAATGAATGCTCTCCAAAAGCTCCCCAAAACTCAACTGGTACAACATCAGCTTTAGAAAAATTCCCTGGAGTAGTTATATTTACTGAACAAGACTGCAGAAAAAAATATGTTCGTATACTAACTAGTGATTAATTTTTTGAATGTCAAAATGAGCTTTAACACTAGGTAGATGAGAAAACCATCAAGCTGCATCAGATGCACAATTTCCATAAGTCCTATTAAAAAACCACCCAAATGAACAAATGAAACCCTATTACACCGTAATTTGCTCAAGTTCTAAAACACTGAAAAATCTAAGTTTTAGGAGTTTGCACATGAATTATTTAAGTGATGTTATTTATAATATGCAGGCTCTAAGTCCCAAACCACAGGAGGTTAAAGCCCAAGCTTTCATTTCTCCTCTGGATAATCCAAGGTGTTCAATCAGGTCCAACACCTGCAACTTTATCACTGCCTCCACGCCCACACTGCCCACAAGCTGGGCACAGGGAGCAGGGAGCTGCCAGACTTGAGTAAAAAGCAGGATAAAGGAAGTAGAATGAGGGAAGAGGAAAAAAGTCCCCTGGGAAGGCCAGACTCGGGGAGGACACGATTGTGTCTTGCAGTGGAACATGATTAACCTCACCTTTAGGTGGCTTTTACTGCAGAACCTAGCAGACTATGCTACACCTTCATAAAGCTGGAACATGGAAAAATGTCTGTTTTGAGACCAAGGATGAGACCTATGAGCACGGCTGATTCATACAGGAGCTCACCAGCATCCAACCACCACCTCTGACACACCTCAGCCCAGGAGGGAGCAGTAGCAGGAGAACTGTCTCCTGTCATTCTTGCAACTCAGCTGGAATATTTCCAGATTAAACTCTGGAACTTAGTTTCAGCACTTTTAAGCAGTCAATTTAGTAAAGTGTTTTTTCTCACTAGAATCTGAACTTCAAGTATTACCATGAAATTAGGTGGTACAAGTCTAATCAAGTCAGTTTAAGTGTTAAAATCCTGACAAAGTATTATGCAGCAACAATATATCCAATTTCATAATAATTCTCTGACACATATGATTTTAAAATATCAATCACGTTCTACTTAAATGGAGAAATCAAATATTGTACTGGCATCTAAATCCTCTTCACAAAGTTGTGCTGATTAGGCTCCCTCTCCCCAACTTTTCAAGTTTTAGCAGTATTACATACCAACAAGATTTCTGGGAACTTGAATAAAATCCTCCACAAATTCCAAGTAACTTCTGGCCTTTTTTACTGCATCAGCAGTCTGGAAATGAATTTAAAAAACGGAATTTATTTGTGAATATAGCATGTTAAAAACAAAACCTTGTAGCAACAGCTGCAAGTTTTCCAAACAAACTTATTTTCAAAAAGAGAAGAATAGAGACAAGATTAATCTAGTTTTGAACTAAATGATAAAGGAATAATTGAGTAAAATGCCCAGAGACAAAATTCAGTAGAAAAGCAAAGCATCAGTAATGAATAAAACATTTTTTTTCATGTTATTTCAAGTCATTTTGAGATATCAAAATGGATGCCCCATCCCCAGAAGTGTTCAAAGGCCAGGTTGGATGGGGCTTGGAGCAAACACTGCAAGTGATATTACAGCCAGGGCACTCTCTTTCCAGAATGCTGGTTTCTGGCCATAGTTCATCTACAATGCTTTCCAAGATAGGACAGTGGCTCTGGTTACTGGGGAGAACTCCTGTAAATGCTCTCTTACAGCTTTATTATTTAAATGACAGAAATCAACTGAGTTAATTGAGGCTACAGAGATGCTGAAACAAGAAACAAGGCTTCACATTAACAACAGCAGAAGTGTAGAATTAAAGGAATACCAGTGTCTAGTCAGTAATAACAGCTTCTGAGCACAATTTCCATTTTACACTAATGCCTCAACCCTTTCATCTGTCATTTGTAGGCAACACATGAAATAAGAGTACCACCAGCTCCTGCACCTTTTAATCAAATCACGGAAATCCTAGAAGAATAAGAAAATGTCTAATCCTGTACTTCTGTCAGAGGTCAAAATGATAGCAAAAGAAACATGGACAAATTGGATTTCAAGATAATGAAAGCAGTGATCAAGCACAAGAAACAGATGAACAGGAAGCCACTGCAAGGAGCAGAGGTTATGCTGCATTTTCAGGGTAACTGCTCAAATGATACAAACTTAACACATATTAACAATTTTTCATCCTGAATGAATTCTATACACAATTAACCTAAGAGTTCCTGCCTCAGGTATGTTTATCAGCTCTTTCCCAAACAAAGGTGAAGGAACAATGAATGCATTTACAGAAGCAGAGTCAGGACAAGAAAATACACATCTGCCGGAGCTGGAGCTCTCCAGTGCACCCATAGGCCTCTCTACACTTGTCACGAATACTCAGGATTTTTATGTGAGTACAACCTGTGTAAATCATTCACACCCCAACATGAGCGAGCACATAAAGCTGACTCAGACAATGTATTCTCAGTTCCTTGTAGTGGAACGTGGATTAAAGACCTCAAAGGATTCTAGTCACTAGCAACTACCATTGTTAACTCTGAATTACAGCCTACACATCCACTGATGCTCTTGTTACTTCACACAGTAGCCCATACAATCAAGACACGTCCATGCTACCAAACAGTCTTTAACAGAAAAATTAAACGCAGTATATTTAACTAAACTCAGCATTATGCCTACCAGAGTTAAGAATTGCACAAGAATTGACTGCAATTCTGTTTTAACAGTAATGAAGGTCTAAGAGAACTTTTCTATTTCTGACATAGCTCTCCCTCTCTGGGAAGCAAGTTTCCGTCAGTAGTCCAAGCTACACTGTCCAAGCTCTGAAGTTCACAGGCCTGTGGTCTGTACAGGCATCACAATGAGAAGTTCAGGCAACCAGGAAAGGGTCTTGAAACCAAAATGGTCTTGACCAGAGAGAAAAAAAAGTACAAACAGCATGCCATACAGTTCAGCTTCCTTCTATCTGAAGAGTGTTACAATATTCTTCAGAATTTATCTCATGTTTCTTCCCTCAAAGAGTCTGACCCTGAACAACAGTGAACTTTTATTTGTATGCAAAACATCAGCTATGGGAAACCCTCAGACCGCGACTGCTATGTCAACAACACTGGTTCACTCTCCCACACATCTCAGCCTGAAATTGTCTGCCTGTGCATTCAGCCGTTAAGGCCTGGCTGGTTGCCCACTGCAGCTGAAAAGAGGCAAAAAGAATAAGCAAGTGTAGCCAGATGCTGAACCCCTTATCATGTGGAATAGTTAAGCTGCCTGGCATTTTTAGAAGCACTTATCACTTCCATGAAGGACAAGGCTGGATGTATCTAAAGGCATTTTTATTCAGGGGGCATCTGGTATTTATAATCACTGCTGTGCACCTCTGTAAGAGGCTGGTGACAGTCATAACCTTTCCACAAGTTCCAGCATCACATCATTCACATGAAAGAGATCAAAACTGGAATACCCTGGACATTCCACTGCATTTAAACTCGTCTGATTCTTCCTCAGGAACTGAGATGCTATTCATTGGCAGTAGGAGGTCAAAGAAGGACCTGTTGCCACCCTCATACCCTGGAAGCATTTAAGGTTTCCAAAAAAAGGACACCGAATTTCAGAGATATGGCAAAGTACAGAAGTTTGATGTTCTCTTCACAGGATCAACTTCATCTGACCCTTGGATCACAACCAGGCTCTACTCCTGACATAGATGGAGCAGATTTCAAGACCTCAGATTCCTGGAACAGGAGACAACCACACATTTCCAGGAAGTGTTAACAACAGAGACTCAATGGCACCTGTAGAGTTGGTAACATGGGATAAAACCCCCTCAAAATATGTTCTGACAGGGCCCTGGTGACAGTGGCACTTTCGTCACTAGCCTTCTGCTTCTTGAATGGATCCTTCTTTTGGCCCAAGGACCAGCTACATTCCAACAGAGGAGCAAGATGCAGAAAAGGATATTAGAAGGACTTAACTTGGAGCAAATCACTATTTTGCCAAGGATTAAACTGCCAAAATACAAGAGTTAGTTAGGAGCAGTAGATACAGGCTGTAACACACCTGGCTAGGTCAGAGGAGCAGACACCACACAGCAAAACACACATGAAAAAGAGGGAGAGGAGGAGAACCAATAAGGTTCTGAAGGAGGAAAAAAAACCAAAACAAACCCAAGATCAAGTAAAATAGCAGGAAATGATACTTCTGTCAGGTTGACCTGGGATACACAGCGCAGTTACACAATTTGTGCATCAGCACATGGAGTAAGTGATAGGACAGAACACACCTTATGGAGGTCACCACTGCAACAAAAGCCTGTATTTCAAATATATGCAGTAGAAGCTGCCATAGTGTCAGCATGCAGAAAGACACTCAGATTAAAACCCAGCTGTTTTCTGCTCTTAATTCTGGGTACAGCCCTCACCACTCAAAAAGCAGATACAGAGTGAAATGCTCCAAGGATTCATACAAAGTGCTCCCCTTACCTCTCCATAGATTCTGAAAGTACCGGTATCCTCCTCAAGTTCAATGGTGGTAACTCCTGGAACCTTTCTGGCTTGTTGTATGTTACTGCCGTGTGTTCCTATAGCCAGTCCCATTAAATCTTCTCTGACTACGAACTCCTCATGAAATGCTGCAGCAAGCTGCTTTGTGCACTGAAGGGAAAACAAAGGAAGACTCGTCCACATGCACTCACTGTAACACACTGCTCTAAGCTCAGGTTCAAGCAACAAGAGCCACGAGCTGTGGCTTTACCTCCAAGTGTTTTGTAGCTTCCTCGTTTCTCGACATCAGCATGAGCTTGGTGCGAATGCTGCGCAGGTGCATGTCACTGAGGATGTTCACTCTCTTCACTGTTGCTTCACTGGCAGACTACAGGAGAGAGGGAACCTAAGCTTTGGCTTTGTAAGCAAATACACATTTAAAGGATACATCAGGAAACTATTGAAACCAAGTCATAAACATGATCTCAATTTCCAGAAGTTACTTGTACCTTGTTCTTCCTCAAAACAAAGCATAAGAAATTCAACACCACCACCAACTATTTGTTCTCACTCACAGCATGTTTTACATTAAAGACTTTGCTGCTGAATTACACCACCCCCCCCAGTGTTGCCCAAACAAATAAAATATCTTTCTACCACATACATACTTGTCACTGTGTGACTAAGAGAGCTAAGGAAATAATCAAGGACAACACAATCCTCCAGAGTGACGTTCAAGTGGATAATATTAAGTAAATGGAATTAAGAAGAAAAACTAATGCTGGGACAAGCCTATGTAGTAAGAAAACCACCACAGAAACATCAAAGGGAACAATTCCTTAATGGCTACACCAAACTGGCGCAGTTCTCCACGTGGAAACCAGCTGTGGATCAATCTACACAGTGTAATACAGCACAAGGGGAAAGCTGCTGCTCCAGAGCGGAGTGAGATGATTTACCTGAGCCACCTGCTAAAATCAGTGAAATGGAACTTAGCTGAGAATGACAAAAGTCATACAATGAGACTCCAAGCTGCTCCTAAATTTAGGCTGTATGCATTGGAGGCCTTACCCACAAAGATTAAAATTAAACACATCTACTTATATTAAATCTCTCACAATTTACATAGCTTGATAAGTTAAATATGTTCCATACACGAACACAGCTGGCTATATACTTCCTATAAATAATATACTGGGAATTCATGCAACATTTACATAGAAGCAATTACTTACCAGTATTATTAGTTGAGCAGTTTCAGCATGATAAAAAATTCTACATGCTCCCACAGCTTTCTTGAAATCTTTATGTGCATTTTCATTAGCACACCTAAGGAGACAAAATTATTGTTATTTCAACAAGCTGCATCAACAATGAACATGTAATAACATGATCAGACCCAAGAACATTTCAGTATTTATTGCAAGGACTGTTCAGAACAGGAAAGTTCCCATTCTCCTTAACGCTGTTCCAGAGCTTGTTTCTCTGTGGGTTCTACGGCACCGTGGTTATCTCACAAGTCTCAGTAACAGGCTTACTGGGAAGTGAATCACCAGGACAGGCACAAACCACGATCCAGAGTTCCCATCTGAGAACCTGCCTTCTGCCCCCACCCCAAAAACTCAGCAGGGCTCCCACTCAGCAGTTTCTCAACAAGCTACTGCAGCCATAACCACCCTTAAGGTTCTTCATGCTCCTGTAAATCAGCCTCGAAAACAGAAGCCAAGGGGGCTTTTCCCCCCGCTCCAGTAAGTAAAAGCCTTCTTGAAGTGTGCAGAGCTACTCACGCATCTCTCAGGTCTTCAGGAACATCCACTGTGCACTTGAAGAAGGTGTTCTTTTTGACAGTTTTGTTCTGATTCACAGGTCGGAGTCGTTCATAAGTGACAATTTCATTGTAAGTGGCATCACAAGCAGCGTATTCAATGACATAAAACTGTGGAAGAGTTATTTTTTTTTTTATATGGTACATTACCAGCATCATCAAGGAAGAACAAAATATGAATACACAAACAAAAACATAAAACTAAGTTGATATAATGATGTATTTCTACACAAATGAGCCTGGACATATTTCAGCACCCCTGTGATACCCCACTGAAGCCAGAGGACCATTATCAGCACAGACTCAGTCCCGCACAACAGCCTATTGAATTGATTTTTCTCATGCCAATCTCTCTTTCAAATATAGTACAGTACAAGTTCCAAAACCCAGAATGTTTACTGGAGCTCTAATTCTAAAAAATACCCAACAGAGAATAATTCTTCACAGAAATATCTACTCTGCACCACTTTAAAACAAACAAACAAGGCAAATCCACTGGTTCAATGGGCAAACTACCTGTGAATCATATGTAAGATCAAAATTAATATAAAAACTCAGTATTTTTGACACACACCGCCAAATTTAGGAAGGCCAAGACAACTAAGAAGATTTAAGTTACCAATAATCTACTCCTACGCTTCCACCCGACACACTCAAGTTTAAAGAACCTTGTGTGCACAGTATCCTGGAAGCCTGACTCCGAGTTAGGGATGCAGCCTTCTCCCCCTCTCCCTTCCAGCTGTGTGCCATTTAGGGGTACATTCACCTCCTCCTCCCTCAAAATTGATACCCGTTTGTGTCAACACAATTTGCTTAAGTGCCCAGGAAATGTAAATCACTCTGGCCATGACACACTACATGTGTGTCACCGCATCTTGTCCACATGCTATTTTCTAATTGCATGTTTTAAGTTTAGTTTAGGTATCATCCTAATTATATAAAGCTGCTTTGAAATGTATCCATGTATCATTATTACCCCAAGTGATAATAAGGAACAACAAACACTAAACTACAACTAAATTTAAGAGATCTACCACTCCATGCTCTAGAAACTTAACTCCTACAGTTAAAGATAATTCTGGATGAACAATCACAAAGCAACAAATCACTAGATACATGGGTTGTTTGTGAATTTCATACTAACTCTGAGGAAAAAATCTAAATATGGAACCATGTTAAAGACTGTATCAAGATGCCAACATGAACTGTGAGGTTCTTTGCAGGGACAATTCCCTAAAATAACTGATTTGACACTCTCACATTGATCCATTGAGGGTGAAAAAACATATTTTTCCTGCAAAAACTGGAAAATTTAAAATTGGATAAAACTGCAATTAAAATCAGAATAAAAAACTTTGCTTCTATGACATTTCCTGAAAATAAGCAGCACAGCAAGGTAACAAAGCAAAATTTCAAATTTCTGTGACATTTAAGAAATGCATATTAACCACAAATGACAAACTATCATTTAAATCAGTTTGTCTCCTTTTATCTTTCTTAACAAGCTGTTCATTCACAAGGGTCAAGACACAGAATATTCCTTTGGTAGCTGTTTACTACCACCTTGTCCTTACAAAGCTCAACGGAAGTTGATACTTGTCAACTGTTCTTAAACAATACTAGAAATTGGAGAATTATTTTTTCTCAATACTGTTTCCTTTGGTTTTAGGAATTTGATACAGCACAAGCATCAAAACGCAGGACTCTTCCCACGATGAAGTTAATTCTCTTGCTGTCATTTCACAGAATAAAGCTTTAATGAGACCATGTCAAACACTGCCACAGCTCTATACACTCAAGTGTCTGAATCTGCAAGTTACTCAGCAGCTGCAACCAACCATTTATTATGGTAAAATACAAACTTGACATATGTAAAAGCAAAACAAGCAGTGTCCTTCCGCTACACTCAGTAAAAACACATACACAAACCAACCCACAGCCATACAGAGCAATAGCTCCAGCAGGCTTAATTTCTGGAGTGTAAACAGGCTTTAACCACAGGCGCTTTAGTTCATTTGCAGCACCAAGCTCAATCCACAAAGCAGGTTTGTTCAAAGTCCCACCCTTGGCATGCCTTCAGTCCCCCAGCAATCCTGCTGATAATGGAAGTCACTCCCTCAGCTCTAAGGGCACGACCCTCTGCCGTGCAATGCAGCAAAGGTCATTCCAAAGTGCTCTCAACTTATAACTCTCTTTCCTCATGTTTTCGTATTTGTAGTACTTTATTCAGGTTTTTCACAACAAAGAACTTTCTCTTTACTGTATTTAACACGAAAGCATGAAATCGCTAAGTTTTAAAATAATTTACCTCTCCTTTCATCATTCGAACTTTTGCCAGCCACCAGCCACAAGGTTCTTGGTCATTTGCCCTAGAATAAACCTGAAAATCAAAGTAGTAAGAACCACTGAAAGCACATACAAACATAATTCACTTACCTGCATGTAAAATAAAGAAAGAACCACACAACTTTTCTAATTTTCATTAAAATGGAACAGTATTCTACTCCCATCCTTCTTCCACTACAAGGACTAAGAACAAATCTCCCTCCTCTGCATGTATTACTGGCAATTCAATGGAAATTTCTAAAGGAATATAAAACCTTGGCTAAATGCTTCTGTGGGGGAAATTCCTCAGTAAATTCAAGCATTGTCTTCATAGAGGAAGTCCACACACAGAACTAACTCCACAATTCAGATTTCTGTTTTGTTCTTGGCTTACTTGACAAACCAAGGACCACTGAAATGAACCAAGTCATCACATGACTTCATATTCCATTATTAAACAAATGCTACCAAGTTAATGCAAGACCAGAGGACTTTTCAAACCCAGTTTTCTCATCTTCAAGTTTCATTTGCTGCTCACACACTTCTGACAGGCCAAAGTCATTTGCATGTAGACTAAACAAGTTTTACAATAGCAAGGGTGTAGAAAATAACCCTTTACATATAACCTCTAACAAAGGCAATGTAGTTCAAATAAGGAACAGAAAAATCCAGCACCTATACTACATCTTTTCTTATATTAGTTGCCCAAAACTATGAAGGTATCCTCAGGAAAGGAAACTCACTACTTTGATTCTAAGGACAAGCAAACAAAAAAACCCAGAAGTTAAACTAATTACTAAATGACTAATGATACTATAATGAGCAGGGAATAGACCATGCACATTTTGATTTCTAGATTTAATACATCATTCCTAATTAACACTCTTTCTCTGTAGAACAGTGTAATTCAACCAATTTCCTACAGACTGTACCAGACATTTCATCTGGGTTAAAACTCTTGTTATTGGAGGAAATGTATTACATCTTCATATCAAAGATTTCCAACACTTTACATTTCAGGTCAAAAAAAGAGAACTGCCTAGATTTTGTGTCAGAATTAAAACCTTCTCTGCTATTTTAAGCTTTAGATTTTGAAAAATTTCCACTGGTATTTTTGTGGGAAAACTGAAATGTCACAGCTTCACTGAAATTCTAACAAACCCATGTGTAGAGACATGCTCCATTTTAAACCTTCAGCTTGGCAATGCCCTTGCAGCCATCAGCAGGGCCCTGAATGGACAATCAGTTACAGCCCAGGAGAGGTCAAGAGCATTCACTCACCTCCACCTCATCTCCTTCACCGATTTCCTTCTTGATATCGGGGGGTGGTGGTAATCTCACTTCATTGAAGGGCACCTGGCGCTCTGGTTGCCAACTGGAAGGTGAAGAAGCATTACACATTAATTCTTGATTTTCCCTATTGTTTGCTTCATTTTAATTCTGGAATTCCGTGTTTCATTAAAATTCATTCTTTCCATGTAATCAAATCTTTTTCCTTATCACTAGAAAGCAAACCTTATAAGCAAAGCAACAGAATAATAATGCCAACACAAAAGTAGTATCTGGGAAGATATTTAATGACAAACTCTTTAAATTAACTGAAAAATTTAACTAATGGCTTCATAAAACCCCAGTGGAAGATATTATATGATGTACTTAACATTCCTACTCCTCAAGTCATAGAGCCCTTCTACAGATTTAAGCTCAGCTTTGCAATCCACTGTGGGGTTCATCCATTTCTCCATCTCATATTTATCATTTCAACTGCTTACCACCAAAATTTTTTGTATTTCAGGAAAATCTGACTCTGATTTTTAACAGAATTTTCCACCTGCTGATGCTCCCCAGTAACAGATTCAGATCAAAACACATCTTTATACATCTCAGAGGTTCAAGCAGAAGCCTTTCCAACCTTGAGGATTCTATGACATGGACAGCTTTTGTTGAGGTTGGAAGGTATTTCAGCCACAAAATGTTAATTAAAAATCACATTCCATTAATGAGAAATGGTGAAGGGGTCTGGCAAAAAAAATCAATTGCAATTAATTTGCCCTTGTTACAAATATACCAGTTGCTAATTTCATGGTTTGGGTTTTTCCTTCCCCTCCCTGCCAGCAGAGGAAGTGCACAGTGGAAAAGCACACAGAAGGCTCAGATCTCAGAATATGAGTCCAAGTCTTGTTGGCAAAATGCTTTGAGTCCAGAACTGGAGCATCTCACTGATGAAATTCAAAACAAGATGTTTTAGGAAATTACTTGTGATGGGCTACTAACTGCCTACTAAGACAATCTGACAGACCTGATGCCTAAGCTACAGGGCACAAATCACAAAAAAGGGAGATTCTTGCCTCTTACAACACAGAAGCCTCTCCTTCCATACAGCTGCTTCAAACTCCAGTGAGCCTCAATGAAACTGCACACCAAGATCCAATTTTCCATCACACATGGTAATAAAAGTTTCCAATTCCTGACGTTTCTACATTCATTCTTTGCCTCCTTACCATCGAAAGATGTCTCTTAAAAAAATTAAGGCTACCTGCCCAGAGACTGAGTGTTGCTGCGGTCACAAAATCATCATTAGCAGTCTGTGCTAGTACACTTAACTTTGGGAACCTTACAATAGCTAGTTAAAGATTGGCTAACAATAGCAGAAAATGCAAAGTGACAGTTTAGACTGCCTATTGTGGAATAGAAGAGTGTATTTGGTAGTGATAATCACTATCACAACACCGATGCTCTCAGCACAGGACACTGTTGCCAATTTTGGTTCTACTAAAGCCCTTATGAATTTAACTCCATAAAAAGTGTAAGAATTGATCAGATTTACGTCACAGAATAATCTGACTGTGTACACACTTCCTGATCAGATCTATTTTTAGTCAACAGAACACTCTACATATGTTGTAGCCCATCCTTTCTGAAACACGGCTGCTGCTGCCAGACTTTCTGTAAAACACATAGATGACATGGATATTAAATACTAGAAATGCGTTTGCCAACAATTCAGCTCCTGCTGTGAACCTCTGGCACCTCTTTTAGCTTACTCGGTTTCTCATACTTAAATCCAAAGAGAAGTAACTACTTCTCTTTAAAAAGTAATATGGATACTGAAGATCAAATTGAAGATTTGACACATCTTGTCAGACCATGGATAGGATGAAAGGTTTATTTTTTTTCTGTTTGTTGGGTTTTGGGTATAAAAACCTAGGAGACAGTATGAGTTTCCATAACCACCTCAGTGTTAGTAAAAATTATGGCTGCCACCTCAACTTCTAACTATCTTTCATAAAAGGAGTAGGAAACACAGGTTAGAAAGAAACAAACACTGGGTTTTGCAGGGTAAACCCCAGCATTACTTACATCCCATCCCCCCCAGGATTTCTTTTTACACACATGTATATATGTATACATACATACACACCTGGGACAATGTCATCAGGATTATAAACACTGTTTATAAAGACACACTTGCACACTCCCTAGTATTACCTTTATTACCCAGCAATCTTTCTTGAAGAAAGGCTCAAAGACTAATCTACAGGTTAGAGCTGGCAAAGGTTAGTAACAATTTTCACATCAAAAGCTGACACATTTTATAGGATCTCCACCTAGGATCTGGAAGGGAAACAGGGAAGAGGATGTAGCTCACAGAGTATTTGGAATTAGCACTGGAATCTCCCAGGTAATCCACAGTGTTATCACTCAGAATGCTGAACAACAGGTACTCATTTGTACTTTACCATCCCATGGATTATCCTTGGCTTGCCACTACAAGTTCCTAGCAGCATTGCTGTGTTTATGTATTAAATGAAAAGGGCCTCATGGACAATTCAAGATTTGCTTACAGATTTGCACTCTTTTCCACTCAAAAACAACAGGTCTTTTGACTGGATATATATAGTATATTTATCTCCCTAATATTTAAAAGAAAAAACGGCCATCAGGGTATTTCCACTTTTCTCTGCTTGAGAAGAGTGATCAGCATTCCAGAGACTAGACATATACAGAATTGCTCATTTGAGTACTTTGGTATTTTCAACTTTTTCTGCTTTCGTGTAAGACTACCAAGCCTGTGCCACTGGTTCTTATTTTAATTAAATCTAGCTGTCACATCTATGGGCATCACTAAAGATACCAAAGAATGTACAGGACTGTGTAACTGATGAGCTCAATTCTGATACAGATTCAAGAAGACAGTCCATGGAAGCTGAACAGAATAGTGAGCCTGTACTTCTAGAACTACAACTAATGAAATCTGCTTCTCTTAATGGCAAAACAATCAAACCATAAAAAAACCAGCAAAAGCAAAAATGTGAAATAATAACCTAATACGCAAAGGATTATTTTAAAAATAAAATACTTACTTGTTTTCAAATACAACTGTGAGGGAGTCCTCATGAACATCTTTGATAAATCCCTAAAACAAAAACATTTTTGTTACAAGAATGCATGTGAAATCAAAAAGGCAGCAATTTCAAAACAGCTTGAAACTGAGCCAAGACCACCACTAACACTGAGGTTCCAATTTAGGAAAGGTCCAAGACAACTCCCACTCTTTGCACGAGGTTGCTGATATTCTTAGCTGGCTATTCCAAGATGTGCAGAGCACAGGGATTGCTCCAAATAACTGCTCAAATCTGACCAGCACATTTACAACTGAGCTCGCTACCAAGAATTTATTATTTTACCTACAGGTGTGCACAGGTGTTTTACAGGAACAAAATGAGAGTGACCCAGGCAAGGGAAGTTATTAAAATATCTGTGCACAGCACTATTTGCTTAATTTGTGCTCTTCCCAACACAAACTGATTCCCAAACAACTGTCCCTCAGAACAGTACAGCAGCCAGTTTGAATCGCATTTGGCACTAGAGACTGCCACACAGCTAGTTATGGTATCATCTTTCATGTACTAAATTGGGGACCAAATTATGGAGGCCAAATGCCCACAGGACCTCCCAGGAAAACAAAGAGAATACAGTATTCCATGGGGTTTTGGTGCTTCTATTTAGGGGGAATTGATCACAGTCAAAACCTAAAGACAAAGATCTATCTCAGAGTTATACCCAGGTATCCATGCAGCTGTTACATTTCTTGATTAAAGAAGGTAGGCATGCTGAAAAAAATAGTAATTTAAAAAAAAAAAAAAAGATAAGAAAACTACTCCTGCTTTTGCTACAGCCTGGTATTTGCCCAAACAGAGGTGATCAAGGAGGACTCTGCAGTTTAAAAGGAGTAAGAAAGCTGCATAGCTATGTTAAGAGAAGTTCCAGGAAATCTGCTGAATGGATTATATCCACTTAAGAAACTGCCAACTGAGGAGGACGAAGCACATATCAGCTGTGCAAGGAGCAACCAGCCCACTGAGGTATTATGTGTCAGCTCAGGGAAAGATAAATTTTGACACAGTAGATCCCTCCGTGTAATGACGGACAGTAAAGGAGCCCACACTGACAGCTGGCTGCAAAGGGCCTATAAAAACAAATCTCCTTTTACCTGAGCTCATACTCGGCCAACACTCTGAAAGCATTTGCTCAAAACCTGCTTTTCTGCTCCCTGAGCTTCCCTCAAACCCATCTGTCAGCAACACAAAAGACTGGTTCTAGCAGAAAGCACACTGGTAACCCTCAACAAAGCAGGTCACCAGAAATCACTTTGTTGAACCACCTAGTGTGCTCCTAATAAAATAACCCTCTCAAAGGCCATCCTGCCACTGCAAGGGAAGGCAGGCAAATCTCCTGCTTTGAAAGGTAAGCCAAGTGAAACAGTTGACCATAAAATACACCCAAAATCAGGGGCTTTCGGTTTCAAGGAAACTGGATGGGAATATGAAGTTATGTCTGTTTAAAGATGGAAAGAGAATAAAAAATTTTAATGCCTAATGCATGTGTAAGCCAGCAACAGAGATAAAGCAGAACTTCTACCAAATTTATGCTACCAACAGTCCCCTTCATACATGCCCCAGCATGGGAACAAATTAACATGAGTGCAGGGAATATGAGTAATTCTACTACAATTCATCCAAACTCTATCCAGGGACAAAACACCAAAGACACAGTACTGAGGACCAACTTCATGCAGTCTAGCATTCTGCTACATGACAGCTTATCAACAGAGAGCATTATTTACAGAGAAAGATTAACTCCCTACTAGAGACAGCCATTTATCTTCATTCCACAAGTCTGTGATTCAATACTAGTCTTTGCCTCATTATGCTACCATAGCTGAACCTGGTCTTCTATTCCTGTTTCATTCTCACAGTACTCAACGTGTTTCTAAGGTCAGCCTATGGTAGCTAAAAATTTGTTCTGCAGAACTGAATTCACTTCTTTCCTTTGTTAAAAAGCACAACTTTGGAATCAAGAGATTCAAATTCAGGTACCATAAAACATCTGATAAATCTTCAGAACTTACTGCTGTGTAGAGTTTAGAAAGTCATGAATCCACTGACTAGTTGCAGATTTCATTAATAAGTGCAAAAAAGGAAACCAACTGCATTGACTTTTGAGGATTGCAAGACAATCAGCCCGTTACCAGGTGAACTGTGGGTTTTTCTGTAAGGTACAGACACGTTTAATAGTCACAACCAATTTTCAAGCCAAGGTCCCACAGCAGAATGCCAAAGCAGAAATGGAACAGTAATGTAGAGATATGGCTCCCAGCAGAGCAACAGCCAACACTGCACAAACGTCAGCTGCATAAACAGAAACACGGGACAATTTTAAATGAAATCTAAAGTACAAATTCCAACAAAGAGTTTGTACATTTTACAACACCGTGTGGGTTTCAGGAGCTCCTTCACGGAAGGAAGTGTTTCAGTTCAAAGTGTGCACACTGCTCTTGCCTCCCACAGGAGAATGTAATGCAGACTCACTGCTGGCAGACACGTAGGCAGCGACTGCCTGGGAATTACCTGCACAGCTTTTTCACTTGGTATTCCCAAACTCTTTCACTCCCTAATATAATCAAGCATAACATCTATCAAGTATGCACTTCAGGTCACAAATGCACATATGTGACATATTAAATAAAATTACATAATTATGAAATAATTTTATTGTTGTGAAGTATGAAAAAGGTCTTATCAAAGTCTAACTGTACAATTACTTCCTACTACTAGCAATTTCTCTACAGCTGTGGGGATGGGATCACATTTACAGCAACTGAAGCACAGCAGTCTAATGAGGTATTATGGACTGTATGGTCTATTTGCAATAGAACTAGAAATAATGAGAATTCAATATAACTTTTAAAAAGTTTTCTACAAAATTATTTCATTATTGTCAAGAAGGATGCCAAAAGTATTGTGAGGACATTTTCTGAAAGCAAAAATTCCTGCATGCTACTTGACTATACACATTATCAGCTGTCACAACTTCAAGACAAAACCAGGAAGAGATTTCATGCATGTCAGGATGAGATTTAGTGTAGTTTTTAAACAAGTCTTCATAGAGCCTATGATTATTAAATTTTAAAAAACGTTTTACAAAAAAGCCTGTGACATTAAGGTATTTCACAATACAAAACAGATGTTTTTACATCAAAAGTGGTATTAAATCCAATAAATTCACAAGGATTTCTCCAGAAGAGGTGTGATGAACATAAAACAGAAAAGTAAATAACCCGGTTTTCAATTAGGGAGTTTTGAAGGAGTTACTTATTTGTGAGGCAACCTGTATAAATATATTTGCACTAGTCATGCCTGATACTGTATCAAAAACATTCTCTACTAAATTAAGTAATAATGCATCACCTAATGCTCTAATTAACAAGGTACTCCATTACTGAAATTTATTTAGCAGTGTTGCTTAAGAGAGATAATGCCAGTTTCTAAGTTTGAAGGGTTCTATGTTCCTAACATCGTTCCATGTACCTCCAGTGACAAGGCAGAACCAACAGGAGACCATCAAACACATCATCAATAAACACAGTGCCATCAAAAAAAGTGAGGAACTGCACTATCAGCAAGTAAACTTACACATAACCTTTGTGTGTGTTTTATACCAAACACAAATCTGTGGAGGGCAAGAGGGGAAGAAAAACTGACATGACTTCATCTTGCCAGACCTCTGATGTGGCCTGTCCAGATATTAGTGTCACTCACTCCATTTGTGCTGTGAGCTGGAGCTCTGGCAGTCCATGCATGCCCTGGCTGGAGCAGCCCGGCTCAGGAGGAGCAGGAGACCGTACTGTACTACGGGCTATTAATGTCCTGCTGGCTCCACCGGCCCTGGGGCTCAGACCTGTCTCTGCCACTCACTTGGCGGGAGCTGAGCTTCCAACACCAGCACCTGCAGAGGGAGGGGATGGGAGACCAGCAAATCCAACCCAGGGCCAGAGAGCGTGTGCAGGGTGAACAACGGGGCAGGAAACTCTCAACCAATCATCTGCACCAAAATCACTGCGGCTGAGACTTCCTCATTTCATAACAGACACCCACACACACTCTTTCCCTTTTACCTGGGTTTTGCTCATGGACTTAGGATTAGGATCTGCTGATAACATAAACGGATCAAGACTTACTGAAGTGCCCTTACAGTGAACTGTATGTCTGTGTGTGTGTATATGCACACACACAACTCCTTTTTTTAAAAAATCCAGTTCCAGGCAAAGTCACAAAATCTGTAAAAGAAGCAGATGCAATCCAAATTCCCTCTGCATCCTGCTTTCTGTAAGTCTATCTGATCCCCAAGTTGGGTGATCCAATCTAAAAATGAGGTGCTGTTAGTTTAGCTGTAAATTTTCTTTCCAGGGACAGCCACTGTGTTGGCTTTTGAGTCACACATACCTGCACACTACAACTGTATTAATATCACCGTACCCACTGCTGAGTCAATCTCAAAAAGCAAACCCTTTGGCATCTGGTACCATGGACGGTTTCTGAACCAGTGACATAAAGGTCAAGCAGCCTATATCCAATTACCAAGCCTTTCACTCCTTTTCAGATGCAAGAACCAATAGTATTTCTAACTAACACTGAAACACAACTGTTTCATGTAACAAACACATGAAATAATTATCACTAAGGGGTGTATCTTATGCTGATCCCCCCAAAGAAAAAAAACAAAAAAATAAAGCAAACAAAGGAAACTTCTAAATTATCAAATCACTAGACAAGAAAGACTGCACTTGGTATTATTTTCATTGCAAGTGATCAGCTGCACCTGTTTCTACAAGGAATTGATAAAAGCAAGCAGCTGTGGCTTACTGCACAACACAAACATTACAAGCAGGTATCAGAAAAGAAAAATCTCCTGCACTATCACATCAGTCTTAGCAACCACAGTATAATTTATGACATTACTTCTTATGTCCATCCACAATCACAATTATCACAGGTAAATTCAAGGCTCCTTCTGACAGCTGTGCAAGAGCCTCAGCACGGAATCCCCTGGTTTGGGCTTACTCATGGAAGACTAAATGACTCATTACTTACACTGCTTTCTTCATATGCATCCTCCAAAAAGGGCAAAACCCCTGGAAGACAGCCTCCACTGATCGTGTATCTCAGCAGTTGATAACCCCCCCTCTGGCATCTCCCTTCTAGCAGCCCAAAAGGCTCAAGCAAACAGCTCATCAAAAGCAACAATAACTACAGCTACTTCTTCCAAGACTCTACACAACTTTCAACTGATCAGTGTCAACTTTAAACTGCCTAAAATTTCCCACCTACATAGACATGGGGCTAGATGTAATAAAAAAAATTTTTACAATTGTAACACAGTGGAGATCTTTAAAGAAAAAAAACAAAGGTCATTCCAGTTACAGTTTCCTGGTGCAGAAATTGGGTATGAACAGTAGGTAAGCTACACTCCTAATGAGAATTTCCTACTTAAATAACCATCAAGCTAAAAACCACTCAGAGCAACTCAAGTTGTTTGCAAAGCCACTAATTAAAAATTGTAAGAAAAATTAAAAAATAATTACATTTCTATTGATGCATAAACTTTCCCTCCCACAGAGTTGCTCATCAAGCTTTGACTCTACATGTGGAGAAATGGTGTGTACTTCTCATTCATCATTTTTTCCCCCTTAGTAATATTTTGGTTCATCTCTGCCTTGAGGCTGATGCCAACTCCTGCTACCAGCGCTTTGCTTAGTCCCCATTACCAGAACAACTGCACCTCTTGAAAGAGGAGCAGGCCAATAAGGAAGCACTTCAGAACCTGTAAATTAAGGGTTGAGTTCCATTTTAAAGCATGTTTTTATTTTTCCCCCTTGCATAATCTAAACAGCTACTGCTGTAGAATTTAAAGAACACAAGGGCATGCAGCACATCAGAGTCCATTTTCCAGCACAGGTAAGTCCCTACAAGGAAGAAGGCAATGGATATTTCAGAGTTTTTCAGATGCCATTGACAAAGTCAGTCAGAGGAAGTGATCTAATGTTCAGTTTATGTACCCTGGTCTTACTGTAAGGCCCAACCTATCTCAGGGAAGCTGACATGGGAACTCATGAATAATGTGCATCACTAGGGCTCTTAACTTGCACCCAAGTGAGCACATAGAGGCTGATGGAGAGATACTGAGTGAAACACAAGTCTTGTCTTGTTCTTCCAAGACCCTCTACAACTGGCAGGGGCAATGGCACAAACTGGAACATGGGAATTTCTGTATGAACGTCAGGAAACTATTTTTCTTTTTTTTTTTACTGTGAGAGTGACTGACCAGAAGTACAGGTTGTTTGGGAGGTTATGGAGTCTCCATCCTCAGAGGCACTCAAAAGCCATCTGGACATGGGCAAACTGGCTCTAGGTGGCCTCACCTGAGCAGAGGTGTGGACCAGATGAACTCCCACAGTCTCTGCCAGCCTCAGCCATCTGTGATTCTGTGAATTATTTCATCATCTTAATAACACAGTAAACGATCATCCTGAAAACACTGCAGGCAGGCCAAGACAAGGCTGGGAGTATTCAGCTTTCACTCTCCTCAACACACTCAGAAGCCAAAGAAATTCAGGTATTTTTGATCATTTCATACATAAAAAGAAGTCTACTCTAATGCCCCAAGGACAAAAACTTTCCTGCCACTTTCCTGCATCTAGTCCTCACCTAGAAAAAAATCAACTTTTCTACTCTCAAGAAGCCCTCACAGCACCTCAAATATATGCAAACCCTTAACTAGTAGTCTTCAGCAACCCTGTCTGTTCCCCCCTGTTCCACAGCACAAACCTCCCCAATTTTCAGAAGCCCACAACCATTTCAAGCCCCATCGGGGCCATCTGTTCTCCAAAGACAATGGGTGCTCAATATTGTGATATATGCAAAGTCTTCTGAGCTGCAGGAAGTGGCTGAACACTGGCTCTGCTGTGTAAGGTTGAGAACCTGGGATAAAATATAAGGTAAACGCTGTCCTGTTCTCCAGTTTATATTAATTCTTTAAAGCAAATGAAAAAAACCCACAAATTAGTTGGGCGATTTAGAAATAGAAGTTTAAAATTAGATCATAATTATGCTTTCTCTTGTAAAAAATTGTCAAAAAAAAATACCTTGGATCTACCACAACTGACCACTGATACACGAAAACTCAAAATGCTTTTCATGACACATGAATTTTAATAAAGAACATTAATTTTTCATACTAATTTACTGCAACCACAGTGTATACATATCATGTATGTCCTTCCTACACTTAATAAGAATTCCCTGTTAAAACTGAACAGCAATTACTAAAGAAACTATAAAGAGCCCTATTTACCATGGTCATACCTCTAGTAAGTATTGAAAACCCACTATAATGCTCCAACAGATTTAACCACTGCATTTGTTCTAGTACAACTAAGTTGCAGATCACAGTAACAACTCATTAAAAGCAAATATATAATGTAATTGTTTACATAATTATTCTGGTTTTCATCTCTGTTGGCATAGCAGGATCTTTCTGATCTCATTTACCTGGGGGTATGCTGTGCTAATGAATCCAAATTCATACTGTTCTAAGGGCAAACACCACATCTCAGCCCATCTTACAAATTCTGCTTTTTCTCTTCAGAAAACTTTTGCCACCTTCTATTCAGTGTCACCCAGTTTAGAAAAGACGAGCCTCTTGTCATTATCTTGCAATGATCAATGCTAGTGGTGCCCAAAATAGTACACTTCCTAAAAGAGACTGACACACCTCTGCTTTAGGTCACTTCAAACAGCAGGCGACCTAGGAGGGTTACCTAGTTCCAAAATACACGCAAAACCTCTGCCTTCCTCAAGAGCAACACTCACAAAATGGAGTCACTGACAAACACACTTCACTGCATTTAGCTCACAAAAATAATTTTTTTAAGTTGTGTTTGTTTGAATGATTTGGTTTCGGTTTTGTTTGTTGTTTTTTTTTAATGGGGATTGTGTGTTTTTTCCCCCTCCACATCGAAAGTGGACTACTCTGAGTTAGGGCTTTGATCACTGTGCATCCAATCATTCTAACCTGCCTTCATCCACCATGAAGAGGCCATCACTTGGACTTAATCCCCACTTCATTGATCTCAAAGCCATTATGCCATTTTTAATTAAAACTTCTGCTTTTTTAAGTGACTGTTCACAGCGCTAAAACACATGATGGTGCTAATCCAAGTCTGATAATTCTCACTGACTTAGGAGGAGATGTCATCCTTGCAGACTTTAAATCAGGCTTATTGCAGCATTTCTGAGTGGAAATTCTGTGCACATGGGTCCCTTCAGCCCAAAAATTCAGCACACCTTGTACTCCCATGTGTGTGACATTCCTCTTAAGCAGAGGAATAACTAATCCATCATTTGGAAAGCTGTCCAAGATCACAAGGTATAAAATGGAAAGCTAAGAAAAGTTTTTCCAAATTCTGGGCTTCTTAATGCTCAGGGGGAAAAAAACCAACAAACCAATTCTATTTGGGAGCATCCTGTTCTAGATGCAAATGATTATGATGTGGGTTTCTGTGTGATACTTCAAGTTCAACAAAAAATTTATCCAACATATGAAATTTATTACCTACTGATTCTGGTAAAAATTTCAGAGGGTTCCCTGCCAAGGGGATGCAGCTTACCCCACTGCATTCTTTCCTCATAAGGGTATCTCCCATTTGTCTTGGCCAGTTGAAAGAACTAACTCCTGAAGTCAGCTGGTTACAATCCCTTACACCCAACTGCCTCTATATACTGTACAATCACCACATGATTCCCAAGCCAAATCCACAGCTGCACACAGGAAATTCAGAAGGGGGGAGGGGAAATTTAAAAGGACACCCCCACACCAAGTGCAATATTGCCTGTGCAATGCCACACTGTGCATGTGGTTAGGCACAATAGCCGAAGAGAGTCCCGAGATTAAATCCTCCCAGAACACAGCCACACTGCGTGCTCACAACACCGGCTGGAATCAGCCCTTCTGGAGAGGAAGACAGGAGCCTATTGCCATAAAAAGAGCTGGGATTCTTAAACATCTGAAGCCAGGCTTAGAGGAAAATGACTGACAGGCAACAGCTGAGAGTATTCTGCATTGATCCTGTACCATCCTGACATTCCAGGGAGGGTGATGGTGAAGGAAGATTTCTGAATGCATAAATAAACTCGAAATCTTAAAAGAAAATTATTTAAAATATTTTAAAATCATTATTACGGCCCCGGTCCACCCCATCCCACCCAAAAGCCCCTACATCTTCCGAAGCCAGCC
>VZTX01028069.1:0-20570 GCA_013400915.1 Pardalotus punctatus
GGGCGGCGCGCGCCGGAGGCTCCGCGCGGCGGTGGCGGGAATTTCTGGCGGGAGGAGCGGGCAGGGGACCGGCCCTCAGCGACGGGGGACAGCGGGGACCGGCCCTCAGCGACGGGGGGACAGTTTGGGGGTCGCTGTCAGGAATGTCAGGGCCCCGGGGCGCGTCCCCCTCGCAGAGCCCGCGCTGAGGCGGTACCGGTGTCGCGTCCAGGCGCGGGGCAGATGAAGTACATCCTGGTCACGGGCGGCGTGATCTCGGGCATCGGCAAGGGCATCATCGCCAGCAGCATCGGCACCATCCTCAAGTCCTGCGGGCTACATGTCACCTCCATCAAGATCGACCCCTACATCAACATCGACGCCGGCACCTTCTCCCCGTACGAGCACGGTGAGTGCCCCCCGGTTCAGTATCGGGGTCTGCCGGGTGGCCCCGGGGCTGCCTTGGGTTGCAGTGAATTATCTCCTTTGTACGAGTCTTTGTGCCTGGTCCTGCCTGCGGGAGCCGCAGGCTGAGCCTGCCAGCACTCCGGGCTGGCTGCTGGGGCTGCTGTGCCCCCAGTGCACAGCACGGATGTGCTCTGGTCTGTTCTTGCTGCCTGTTTGGGGAGAGTCTCCACTGCACTGGTCCTCTTGGTTATAGAAGGCTTTTAGTTTTATTTGCCACTCCTAAACTTGCTGTGGCAATCAGGGGAAGGTGTTTCCTTACACTGAATTCTTCCATGTGCCTGACACGTGCGCTTGTGCCTGTTTCTGTGTGTACAGGGGAGGTGTTTGTGCTGGATGATGGAGGGGAAGTGGACCTGGACCTCGGGAACTACGAGCGCTTTCTCGATATCCGACTCACCAAAGACAACAACCTGACCACTGGGAAGATCTACCAGTATGTCATTAACAAGGAGAGGAAGGGAGATTATCTTGGCAAAACAGTCCAAGGTGATGCAAAGCTTCTTTTCTGGTGCTTAGAAATGCATTCTGTATTTTAGTCCTGGCTGGATGCTTTTGTCTTTCATCTTCACTTAAAGCTCTGCACCATCCTGCTTGTGTCTGGACTGTGCTGGACTTGGGTCCAGCTATCTAATGTAGCCAATGATAAATGTGAACAGACTGCAGACTAATACACCTGGGGTTGTTTGTTAGCTGGTATAAATGGTTCATGGTTTTGTTAACTCATGTCATTGGAAAACTCAAGTAATTTGTGACTATCATATCAGTCCTGTCCCTTTTTAACTATTCTCCACAGCTGGTTGACATTAGGACATTTACAGACAGTTAAAAACGGAGTCACTCTCTCTGCTTACAGCAAGAAACAGTTTGTGCTTGGATCTTTCAGCTTAAAGGAAACGATGCTTACGTGTGTTTAAATTGAGGCACTGTTCCATTTCCTGCCAAGGCACTTGAAAATCACAGCCAAGAATAATCACATCAAAAATGCGTAGTTCTTTAAAGACACAAATTCCTTCTCGAGCCGTATGGGAAGCACTGGCTAGTGATTGTCAGTAATTTGCTTTGTAATGAGTTAAGAGGGAGGAACATATGTGAGGGCTTTAACCCTTGTCTGGGTTTCTTTTCCAGTTGTTCCCCACATCACAGATGCCATACAGGAATGGGTAATGAGGCAGGCACAGATTCCCGTGGATGAGGATGGCATTGAACCCCAAGTTTGTGTGATTGAGGTTTGTAACTTTTAAAAGTAGATTGTTGTGTTTCTTGTACGCAGTAAACTGATCTATATGCATATTTTGCATTTTTTTACAGAAATGCTCAATTTCACATGTTATTGAATGGGTTAAAAATTCTACTTACTCTAGTCTTTTGAATTGCAACCTGCAGCTGCTTCATGAGGGGCAGCCCCCTAGGACCCAAGGGAACAGCTGGAGCTGTGTCAGGGAGGTTTAGGTTGAATATCAGGAAAAGGTTCTTCCCCCAGAGGGTGCTGGGCACTGCCCAGGCTCCCCAGGGAATGGGGACATTCCCAAATCTGCCAGAGCTCCAGGAGTGTTTGGACAGCGCTGCCAGGGATGGACAGGGTGGGATTGTTGGGGTGTCTGGGCAGGGCCAGTAGTTGGTCTGGATGATCCTTGTGGATCCCTTCCAGCTCAGGAGATTCTATGACTTAACCTACAAAATGAATTTTAGCTCATGTAACTTAATGTGCCAGTCTGAGTTAACAGAGCTGTGCCCTCTTCCTTGGTGCATGGAGGGAGGGTGGGTAAATCCCCCTCTGGAAACAGCTGTGTTTCCTCCTCAGCAGTAAAAGGAGCCTCAAAGTGACCAGTTCAAGCATAGACATGGGACAGGGGACTGCCCAAGTTAGTGGTGACAGTTTCCAGTGTGTTTATGGAACGTTCTGCTGCCAAAGGAGATGGAGCAGGGCGAGGGCTCTGACACTGCTGCGTTGCCTGCTGGGATATGCTAACACAGGAGAGGGAGCTTGTCACACAGCCCAGGTCATGGTGACTTGGACTCTGCTGCAGCTTGGGTGCCAGTTTCTGTGCCAGGATCACAAGCCCAGATCTGAAGTACCCAGGAGGCACTGTCTGACAGGGCCTTGGAGGCTCCAGGGATTGTCTTGTCTCTGTTCCTGCCTGTGTCCACTCTCTATAGTTCCTAAATCTTAACAGAAATTTTGCTTCTCAGTGCCACCTAATGTTCATAAATCATAAATTTAACATCTAAATCATTTCTCTGAAGAGAAAATAGAGGTAAAGCTGGTGTCTCTGGAGAGGTGCTGCCCATATGGGAAGCTGTTTTCCTTGTGGCTTTTTCATTTGTGGGGAAATGATGAAGGTAGAATAGTACTTTGAGTAGATTGGAGGCTGTGAAAACAGTGCATGCAGCTGGCAAATCCTAGTACTTTGCATGGAATAGAATCAGAATATCCTGAGTTGGAAGGGATCCACAAGGATCAGTGTCACCCCTGGCCCTGCCTGAATCCCCCAACAATCCCACCCTGTCCATCCCTGGCAGTGCTGTCCAAACGCTCCTGGAGCTCTGGCAGATTTGGGAATGTCCCCATTCCCTGGGGAGCCTGGGCAGTGCCCAGCACCCTCTGGGGGAAGAACCTTGCCCTGATCTCCAGCCTGACCTGCCCTGGCCCAGCTCCAGCCGTTCCCTGGTCAGAGATCGGAGCTGCCCCTTGGCAGGAGCTGTGTTGTTCCTTCAGGGAATCAGAGGGATGTGCTGGGGGGGTGTTTGTGTGTTATATATATTTTCATGTCTTTAGTGTACAGCTTCAGCAGGTGCTGTTTTGGCAGTGACTTTAATTCGTGCTGTCTGTGTGTTCCCAGCTTGGGGGCACGGTGGGTGACATAGAGAGCATGCCTTTCATCGAGGCCTTCCGCCAGTTCCAGTTCAAAGCCAGAAGAGAGAATTTCTGTAACATTCATGTCAGTCTGGTTCCCCAGGTAAGGACCCAAAACATATTGGTGGTAAGAGGCTTTCTCAATCCAAACTTGCTTCTTAAATAGGTATTTCTGAAATGCTGTATCTCTCAGTACTGTTGCTTCTGTATTTCAGTGTATATAAAATTCTGGCAGAAATGCAGAGATTGTATGTTAAAGTACTTAAAAAGTCTCACAGGATTGAAAAGAAACTTTGTAAGTGTATAAGTGTGTGATAAAGGCTTGGAAGTTGCAGCAAATTCAGTCACGCATCTTTAACTGCAGAATTGTCTCCTAGCTTTTGCAGGGTAAACTTGATTTCCAGGGTGAAAGCTTTCATTTCTGTAAAGCTATTTCATGGCTGTTTGGACTCACTAATAAGATCATATTCCTAGCTTTTCCTGGAGTTCATTTATAGTTTTCTTTCTGTTTTCCCAGCTGCAAGATTTACATTAGCTGTTGCTCATGAAATATGCTGGGTGACTTTTGAAATTTTAATGTATGATACCATATTTTGAAATATAATCTATTTCTTCCCCTAATCCATATTTTTGTGTTTTCATCTTTGATAGTAATTTCATAGACTCTCACATCTGACTGCTGTGTGAACTGTAACAATCTGAGGGGTAGTTGCCCTTGGCTCAGAGATTAAACTAAGAAAAGGTGTTGGGAAGTGGTCCTTTGATAAGAATCAGTTAATTAGGAATCACAAATCAAAACAAAATATCCTTGTGTGCCAAGCAGGTGAGGTGAAAAGCACATGAGGGTGCTTCATGCCATAAAATCCCTGATATAACCTCAGCTGTATTATCTGCTGTGGTTTTGAAGACAATTTGCAGTCCTTGCTAAATAAACAAACAAACAAACAAAAAAAACCCTCTACTGCAGGAGTCATTTGAAAAAAAAAAAAAAAATCATGATTATTCCAGTTTGGGAGAGCATGAGCATTCCTTGTGTCAGACTGAACTAGATTTGACAGAACAAATTGATAATTGTGGAGTACAGATCAATCTTTGTTGTCTTCTCCCTTTTCCCGCTTCTGTCCTGGCCGGGTGATTTATAGAGAAAAAACTAGAAATATGAAATATTAGGTATTTGGAGGTAGCAGTGGATAAACTTTAGGCTCTCTGTCTCTCTCCTTCCAGTCTGCCCACTGGAGTGCAGGAACTCGGGTTCCTGCTGGTTGCTTTCAGTCTGGGGATTAAAATGGGGTACATGAGGTTCATGTGAATTGTCTGAGAACTGAGTCAGAGTTTTTACAAGATGGGTGTACAGTCCTGGTTAACTTGCTGAATTATTGCTGCTTCTCATCATTGTCTGATACACCAACTCCTGCTCTTCTCTGACTAGCCAAGCTCGACAGGGGAGCAGAAGACCAAACCCACACAGAACAGTGTTCGTGAGCTCAGAGGTCTTGGGCTCTCTCCAGACCTGGTAAGGTTTGTGTTGCATGGCTTTGAATGTAAAAATCTGGCATGTTGCAACAGCAGTCTTGTCTAATGCTGAAGTTGAGAGCTCTTGTATGGTGGTCATAAATAAGGAAAAGAAACTTGAGTTGTTTTTTGTTTTTTTTCTCAAATCACAGAGACTGCACAAAGACAGTTCTTGTTAGCGGTTTGTGTTATGAATGCCTGAGTATTTCTGTTTTACGTCACAGCCCTGATGTTGCTGCTCTGTTAGATTGTTTGCAGGTGCTCCACTCCACTGGATACCTCAGTAAAAGAAAAGATTTCCATGTTCTGTCATGTTGAACCAGAACAGGTAAAGATTGCTGTCTGTACTTCCTTGCAGTAAGTATGGGAGCTGTTTGTCAGATACTGAGGGGAGTTTTGTCTGAGCACAGCAGTTCTGACTGTGTTTTGGTAGCTGCATAATTCATTTGCTGCTTTGTCTTAACCTACCTTCCTGACACATGGACCTGTTGCTAAACCAGTTTTTGATGTGCCAGCACCCAGGTTTTCTTATAAGGTAGTTGGTGTAAGCTTAGAGAGTTCTGTGGAATCCAAGGTGATTTTTGAATCACTGTTTTGACCTTAATTATACTTCCACATTCCTTCTGTGAATGTAGAAGAATAAGATTTTCCATTATTTAGAGGTGAAAGAATTGCCCCAAATTAGGTTTAAAGGATATATGACTGCTCTTACAACAATATTATTCTTCTGCCAGAGATTTCTTGAGGGATTGCAGAGAGAGGTTGAAGTGTTATTTGGGAGAAGCATTGCTTCACTTGAATGTTGTGTGTTATGCACAAATTCCATGTTAGCATGATTCTTCTATACTGAGACTCATAGCACAGTCTAAGGTGAATCTTGGAAAATAGTCAAAAAGTATGTAGGCTAAATATTTCCAATCCAGCTGGAGCTCAAAAACTTTTGTCTTTTTGTGAAAGACTGAGTATCACTTCACAATCCCAGGTTCTGTCAAGCAATTTTTATTAATTTGCTCTACAACAAGACCAAACTTGAATCCTGCGATTTCGAGCACTGCACTACTGGCAATAATGTTGATGTGTCATCAGTAAAATATCTACCTCTTGTTGGCCAGGAATTCAAAATAAGTTGGCTCTTGTCCCTTCTCAGGAGGTTTAATGCAGTTCTATGTAGTTGCACTTGGATTGAGAAGGAAACAGCACTGAGGGTGAAAGAGGAAAATGTGCAGCCAAGGAGGTTTGACTGGTGCAATATTGAACTCTGCTTTCATTTCAGTCAGCAGAAATGGGGATTTGAAAGTAATTGTGCTAGTGTGTTTTGGATCCCTAAAGTACAGGGTCATTATTAATGGACAGGTGACAGTTGTCCTGAGCTATCTTTTCCTATTTCAGTGAACTGGGACTGTTGGTGTAGATTTCCCTCATTGAATTCATAGCTTATAATTGTTTAATCCTAAATTTGATAATGGGCACCCTGTAAAATGTGTTGCTGTATTGGGGTCACATATTTCCCTGGGTTTGAATCAGACTGGGAGCCCTGGTTAGGAAGGGCAGTGGTGGGAAGGGGGAAGTTGTGCCTGTGGCAGTTTGACTGTAGCTTCACTTGGGGTTCTGTGTCACAGGAGTGTCTCTGGAGTGTCCTTTGAACTTTGCTATGTGCTCACATAACATGCTGGGCAGCTGACTCCTGCTGGGTTACTGTGTTATAGCCCTTCCCAAGGGGCTCTGAGGAGCTGTAATGCCTTGGAAGTGCTGGAGGATGGCCTTTTCCAGCATATGGGAACAGTATTGAGCTATTTATATGTTGTTATGTTATTCAACACATTATTGCCTGGAAATTTAGGTGGTCATACGGTTTTCTGCTAGACACAGCAATGCTCTGAATATCTGTGTAAAAATAATTGCACAGGCACTGGCTGCCTGTGTTTTAATGGCACTCTTATTTTATGAACAGGTCATTTGTGTTCATGATGTCTCCTCTATCTACCGGGTTCCTCTGTTGTTAGAGGAGCAGGGAGTTGTGGACTACTTCAGGCACAGGCTGGACCTTCCCATCGAGAGGCAGCCCAGGAGGATGCTCATGAAGTGGAAGGAGATGGCTGACAGGTGAGCTGCACTGCTGGGCACACTTAACACACTTCAGGATTGGTTTCTCTTCCTGGTTGTTGGTTATGAGATGATGAGTGTTATTTCCTGTTCCTCGAGTGTTCTTACATGCTCACATTGTTTTTTCCTTTTGCTCAGAGCCCCATCCAAACCTTGAATATTTCTGGGGGTGGGGAATTCACAGCTTCTGTAGACAACCTGTGCCAGTGCCTCACCACTCTCATTGTACAAAATTCCATCCCTATATCTAGCCTAAATCTCCCCTCTTTTAGTTAAAAACTATCACCCCTTGTCCTGGCACAACAGACCCTAGTAAAATGTCTGTCCCCATGTTTCTCATAAACCCTCTTACTGAAAGTCTACCTCAAGGTCTTAGTGAAGCTTTTTCTTCTTCAGGCTGAGCCACCCCAGTTCCCTCAGCCTTTTTCCATAAAATCCTGTAAGATAAGGATCTCAGTAAGTTTGTGTTGGTGGTATACTGTCTTGTGTCAAGCCCAGTCTGAAGTTATTAAAAGATGGGACAGCTTTGCCCTCCCTTTTTATAAAAAAACTCTCAATATGTGACAAAGTGTTGAAATCCTTTTGTAGCTATATGGGGATGTCAGGAGTGTCAATAAAAAGTACCTCTGAATGTGCTTTCAGGCAGGTGAGATAAGAGTGTTTGGTACCTGTTCTGTCTGAGACTCCTCGGTCACTGATGTTTTTTTCTTGTGAGGAACAGACTCGGTGTTCATGGGGTTATAGTGAATGGAGTCTTTTTAGAAAGGGCCTGAATGCCAGCTAAAGCCTTAAATAAGAAACTAATTTTCAAGATCTGGATGTTTTCCTTTATTTCTGTGCCTGCCACAATCCTGACATAGACCTGTCAGTAAGATTTCCTTTTGATGGGGAAAGCCCTTGGTCGCCAGCTGGGCTGACGTTATTTAGCAGTTCTGAGGTAAACTTGTAACAAACTCATGACTGTAGCCAGGAATGCTGTGTGAATCCCGTGCTGCCAGGTGCTGGGGATTGAAAGTGTGGGCAGCACGGCCTTAGGACTGCAGGAATGCTCTCTGTGCTTGTGGCTGCTGATATGAACTCAGTCAGCAGCGTGGGAAGATGCTGTGCAGTACAAACACATGCCAAGCTGTGCTTTGATCCTCTAAGAGCTCACTGCAGCCTTTGGATCTAATACAGCTTCCTGAAAAGGCAGTTTGGATCTGCTCAAAATGGCTTTTCATCATCAGGAGAGAGGAGTTAATTTATATGTGGTTTCTGCAACTGTTTTCTTTGGTCATTGTTTTGCTTTTAATCTCGCTTTGATGTTTTTAACTCATAATTATTATAAAAGGTCACTCTTCCAAAGACATCAGCTCTGTTGGACAGAGTTTGAAGAACACAGCTGTTTGTGCTGAACAGAATGTAAGTGATTCCCATCCCTCTGCTGTTACTGATGGAATGACCTCTGTGTTCTATAGGTACGACCGTCTACTTGAAACATGTTCCATTGCACTCGTGGGCAAATACACCAAGTTTTCTGACTCCTATGCATCTGTCATCAAAGCCCTGGAGCACTCTGCCCTGGCCATCAACCACAAACTTGACATTAAGGTAGGGTTGGGTCTGTGTGTGTGGAAAAAATCCCCCCTATCCTCCTTCCACCTACAGTGCTGCCTATCCTAATTCAGATTTTCACAAACCCATAGACAGAAAGGGAGAAGTGATGCAGTGAGTGAGCTTCCGAATTGTCCTTGAATCAGAACAGCTGTTTTGATCATCACAACATCAAACCAGCTGTTATCAGGCCTTAACCAGCTTCAGAGCAAAGCAACCTCTCATCCTGTGAGCTGTACGAGGTGTCTGGAATGGATGGAAGCTCCTCAGTGCTCAGCTTTGTGTGCTGAGCTGTGACAGGGGTAGATGGATTGGAGGAGGGCACTCTCTGGTTTTCCTTCCCTGACACTTGTTGCAAGTGATCCTTTTTTGGGTTGTCGCTGTTAACCTTGCGGTACTCGCAGGTTTTATGATGCTCCTGCCTCAGGCTTTATTAAGGTTTTCATGCTAGTTTGGCTTCACAGGTGCTTTTGTGTGTCTTGGTCATGGCTAGATGATCTGAAAAAGCAAAATATGTACCTGTTGCCAGAAATTTTCATTTCAATAGACAGATGTCCAGCAGTTTCATGATGCCAGTGAATCATGGAAATAGGTGGTTGCTTTTTAACAGCACTGATCTAGGTCTGGGTTACCTTTCAACTTCCAAAATCAGTAGAGGTGAAAAGAAGAAAAACGAGACTGGTGAAGTGTAAACCCTGCATGTGCATCTGTGGGTAGTCCCTGGCCCAGCTGTGTCCGAGTGGCTCAGAAGGGAAGTGAGTTCTGTGAGCTCTGTGCATGGAGATCTTATGCTGAAGAACTGAGGAACAGTAGTTAGTTATAGAACTGATAAGTAGTTTTGCAACCTCAAAAAAAAAAACCAACCCCAGAATGGTTATTTTAAAGGGTTAGCAGCCTGCCAGAACATCCAGAAGTTCAGAGGTACTGGAATACTGGAGATGAGAAAATGGAAAAATTACAGGGTTTTTTCCATTGTCATAATACCCTTTTAATTACAGCAGCTTGTGTTTCACCATATCCTATTTCTTCTTCAGTGCCTCTTGAAGAGCATGTTTATTTGATGAGTGATACAGTTTTTTCTCTCTGTGTGGTGGTTTGTGTCTGCACAGCCCCATGTTCCCACCTCGCTGTACTGCATTAACACCTCACATTTAACGTTCCAGTCTGGGGCTCATGGCCTTGGTGTATGTCACAGCAGAGCTGCAGAGAGGGGAGGACAGAGAAATCATGGGTTCCGTTTGTGCACCAGTAGGGGGATGGGGAGGAAAGTA
This sequence comes from Pardalotus punctatus, assembly GCA_013400915.1. Classification (NCBI taxonomy): domain Eukaryota; kingdom Metazoa; phylum Chordata; class Aves; order Passeriformes; family Pardalotidae; genus Pardalotus; species Pardalotus punctatus. The sequence continues at coordinate 9,781 of VZTX01028069.1, forward strand.
GTTTTGTTGGCTAACAGATGGGAAATCCTCCCAGAAGAAACTTAAGCATCCATTAGGAAACAAATCCAGACCTATCCAGGAGGAATGATGCTATCTTAATTTAATGAGAATTCAGGAGATCCTGCACACTCTTGTGGCAATATCTCATCATCCTTTTTTTTGGATTTCTTCCCAGTACATTGACTCTGCTGACTTGGAGCCAGACACTCTGCAGGAGGAGCCGGTGCGGTACCACGAGGCCTGGCAGAAGCTCTGTGGTGCTGAGTGAGTTCTGCTCTGGCCCTTTCCTTGGAGAATGTCTGATAAACCTGCTGCTGCTGACAGCTTTGGAATTAAGGGGCTCACTGGAGACTCTTTTCTTAAGCACTGTGCTAGCACACTTGACAACGCCCCAAACACCTCTCAGGAGCATTTAGGATAAGATGTTAAATGGAGAATTGTTAAATAAGTGAGGGAGTTGGTGAAAGGGAGCAGTGGGGGATATGACCATGTAGGTGAGGATATGCACACCTGCATTATCAGGTGGAAACAGTGAGAGGAAATCAGAAGAAAGGAAAGGTACTGGTAAAGGCTATTAAAGCCAAAGTGAGAATGGAAGGTGTAAGTGTGATAACAAGTTCTTTAGAAATAAAGTGTGAGAAGGGGAAAAGTGTTGGCATGCAGAGGAGTGCCAAGAGTTAGCACAGAAAATAAGGACAAGTGGGCCCTGTTACCCCTCAGGGCCAGCAGGATTTGGGTGGGATCAGAAGGAGGAACCTCCTGCAGAGTTCGGTGTTAGGACAATCTGACACTAGTGAGAGGTTTCCTCAGCATGGGCCTGGCTGGGTGATGTGTTTGCAAATATGTTTGGTGCAGAGCATGTGGGTCCCACAGCGTGAACCATTTTAGTGTGGTAATGTGCATTGTATTTGGGATCTCTGTTTGGGAGGGTAAATTTGGCATTTATAAAATGTTTCCCTGTAAATTCAGTTTTATGTGACAGCTCTGGTGAAGTCATGTGGAAACTGCTGCAGCCAGGCCTTGCCATGTGGCTACTTCAGAGCTCTTTTCAGGAGAGAGGTTTTGCAAGTCCAGGATTTTATGGGAGGGGGGTGGCATGTGGATATGTGGATTTGGGGGAGCCATGCTGAATGGAATCTTTTCATCCAAATGCAGTGGAGTTCTGGTTCCTGGTGGATTTGGTGTTCGAGGGACAGAAGGCAAAATTCAAGCTATTTCCTGGGCAAGAAAACAGAAGAAACCCTTCTTAGGTGAGGAACATGTTTCATCCATAAGAAGAAACAAAGCAAAGCAAAGCAAAGGAAGTTGCATGACAGCATAACTGGTCTGCAGTAAGGGCTCTCCTGATTTTTCACTGGTATCTGGGATGTGCAGTTTTGGAGGCAGTTGGCTGGGAAGGCAGAGTTCTGTGCTCAGCTGAACTGGGAACGCAGCCTCATCCCTGGTTAGCTCTGAAGTGGTCAGAGTTGGCTGGGATGTGCTGACAAGGAATCTGTAATGAGGGGATAGCAGTCTGAGGATGTTTCAGAGCAGTCTGTGGTGATCTTGGCACCAAGAAATGCATGACTGCATTTCAGTGAAATGCCTGTGGTGAGAGACTGGTGTGTGAGCAGAGGGGATGGGAAAGGGAGGGGAGTAAAGCTTGTCAGGACTAGAGATCCTTAAATCCCAGTCAAAGATCAGCCTCATCCAGGTTTTCCCGTGGCTCAGGACAGTCTGTGAACACTTTGCAATATGGGCTCAGGGGTCCTTGTCCTGACCTGATCTGTGTCCTGCCTTTCCTTTCACAGGAGTCTGTCTGGGAATGCAGTTGGCAGTGGTGGAGTTTGCTCGCAGTGTCCTTGGTTGGCATGGTAATTGCACAGAACCCTTCCTGCCTTTTGGTCATTTCTTGGGTTGCTTGAGTAATACCTGTGGTTTTTTTAAATACCAGTGATTTTTAAATTTTTCATAGGTAGGTTTAATTTTTGCCCTTGGCCTGTAAAATTCCCCATCTCCTTTGCTAATTCAAAGTAAAAGGAGTAGTTTCCTTATCGTATTTAAATAACAATCAATGGAATAAGTCACGCTTATAATGACAGAAAGCTTCCTATTGCTTAACATGAGGTTCAGCTCCTGAATGAAACACCTTGGTGGCCTCTGTGTGCTGGGCATCCCAAATTCCCGCTGCAGTCAGTGGGAATGAAGCCCAAAAAGCAGTTCAGCCAGCCAGCAGTTGCAGCTCCTTCAGTGAGTGGAGTGGCTTTCTGAACTCCACTGCTTGAATTGAGCCGGTCCCTGTTAAGAGAACTCCCTTCAGAGAGTGCTAAATTGAATTCTCAGCCAGGAGTGAGGGTAGGAAAAAAGGAGTTTCTCTGACCATTCTGCTCCCTTCCCCCTCCCTGCCTTTATTTCTGTATTTGAAGCTGTTGAATGTGTGTTTTTCTTGAACAAGAGTGAGTTGCCCTAAGACTGCAGCCTTTGAAATTGATACCAAACAGTGCTGACAGCCTTGTTCCTGCTGCCTGGGGGGAGTTCTGTGCCCAGGGGGGGCTCAGCACAGTTGGGGATGAGAAGCAGCTGTACTTGGGGTAGGTCCTGTAGGTGATGTCATGGTGTGAGAGACTTGGTGTTTCTGATTGCTGAATGTTACGTTGCAGATGCGAACTCCACAGAGTTTGACCCCAAAACTTCTCATCCAGTGGTGAGTTTATGGTGACTTACTTGTAATATCCTTACTAGACTTGTCTGCACATCCCTGGGCTCATTTGCTGGGAGAAGCTGGGTCTGGGCCATCCCTGGAAGTGTCCAAGGCCAGGCTGGACAAGGCCTGGAGCCACCTGGGACAGTGGAAGGTGCCCCTGCCCATGGCAGAGGGTGGAACTGGATGGGCTTTAAGGTCCCTTCCAACCCAAACTGTTGTATGATAGCTACAGACAGACCTGAATTCCTGGGAACATTTGTGGAAGGCTCTGTGTTCCTTGTCCAGGGTTCACCATAATGATTGGCTTCTGCTAAAATTTAAAATACTACTCAAAGTGAGGAAGTTACCAGAAAACAGCTTATGATGTTCTTTATCAGAGAAGAAGCAATTCTGATTTGGGGATTTTGTTCCCATAAATGTGCCTGTTTTGTTTAACATGCACTTTAGTAAACAGCATTGGTGGGTGAGATCTGTGTGGACTCTGACTGAGGCCATTTCCTGTGTGAGAGCTTCCTGAATATCCACAAACCTCCCACATGTTCTGTGCATCGTTTACTAGAACAACTCAGCCAGCTAACCTGGTTCTGTCAGTCTGCCTTGTCAAGACAGTGTTCCTGGTGGTGGTTTCTTTGTTTTTTGCATGGAAGTTGGTGGGGTTTCTTTCCTTTAATGGGTCAGAGTCTGCCTGGGACTGTTATTCCTCCCCCATTCCCATCTCCCTCTGGATTCTTTCCACAGGTCATAGACATGCCAGAACATAATCCTGGGCAAATGGGTGGGACCATGAGGCTTGGCAAGAGAAGGACACTCTTCCAAACAAAAAATTCAATCATGAGTAAGGCCCTTTTTCCCTCTTCTGGAAATGTTTCCTGGGAATGGCTTGCGTGTATGGTGGGTATGGGGAAGTGAGACCTGGGAATGTTGAAGCGTTCTTGAATGGCAGCTGTTCCAGGTGGGGAAATGGGGATCAGGGAATTTGATCCCCTCCAGAAGTGGCTGATTCTGAAGGATGCTGTTCAAATGAACGTGTTAAAAGTTGGTATCACTGCTCTAAGGAACATCTTACTTTTGGTGCAGGGAAGCTGTATGGAGATCATGATTTCTTGGAAGAGAGACACAGACACAGATTTGAGGTAAAAATGCTCCTGTAGGTATTGAGCTTTCCTGTGTAATCCAGACACAAGAGATCATGGCTTGTCTTGCTTCTGATCTTCTAGGTCAATCCAGAATTGAAAAAGTGTTTTGAAGAGCAGGGTCTGAAGTTTGTGGGGCAGGATGAGGAGGGCGAGCGGATGGAAGTGGTTGAGCTGGAAGGTGAGTCCTTCAGCAGTTGGTTTGTGGGTGTGGGATGGATGAGGGAAAGTGTTTAGAGGGTAAAGGAGCAGGTTTTTGTGTGGGACCCATTCAGACTGTCTCAGCATGATTCCATCCATAAAGTGATGGTAAAAATAGAATCCCATGTCCCTGTCCATTTATGGACAAAAGGCATGGAAATGATACTTCCCCATCATCAGGGCTTCAGCATGATGAGGATTTCATCTGCAGCTCAGCCACAGGCTTGAGAGGCTTAACATGAATGTTGTGTGTGTTCCTCTCAGAACATCCTTTCTTCGTTGGTGTTCAGTATCACCCTGAGTTCCTCTCCAGGCCCATCAAGCCATCACCCCCATACTTCGGGCTTCTCCTGGCATCTGCAGGGAGACTCACCCACTACCTACAGAAGGGCTGCAGGCTCTCACCCAGGTGGGTTTAAGACAGGCCCCAGTTAGAGCTGTCACAGGACAGTGCTGCTTCCTGCAGGATAAACTGCAGCACCCTCTTGGCACAGAGTTCCTGGGGATAACTGGGGGTGTTGGTATTGCAGCATCTCCTTTCCACTTTGAAAGCTCATGCCTGGTGTGTTGAGGCTGATTGTGGGGCCACAGAACTGTCCTGCAGTGAGGCCTGGCTTCAGGGAGAGAAGATCTGTAGCCTTGTGCTGTCAGCCATGGTGTTTGGGAAAACTGAGGCTGGGCCTGCTCTTTTCGTTAGTCTTTTTCTCTAGTCATGAGGACTAGAGACCTCATGGGCTTTTCCCCACATTCCTCAGACAAGTCCCTTGTACAGGTTGGTCCATAAGAAACTTGTTCCTGCTGCTGGTTTAAAGAACAGCCCCTGGTGGTTGCAGCCTCCTGCTTTTTTTCTGCTGACTTCAACTTTCTTTGTTTCAGTTTGCAAAGCAAGTGGTGTTTTGGGTGGATTTAATGGTGCAGTTACTTGGTGCTGCTGCTCCCCAGGATCTGCAGTTCTCTTTGGCATTCAGGACTGTGCAACAAATAACAGCCACTTGGTACTGATCTGTTCCCCTCACAGAGAACATTGTGGGGTTGCTGAGTGCTGACAGGCACTAAACAAAAACTAGACCAAATGCAGAGGAGAATTAGCAGTGCCTGTATCAAACCCAGGTAAATGCAATGCCAAAGGAAAGTGTTGGCTGTGTGGGTTGAGCTGCAGTGCAGCTGCACCGTAGGATTTCTGTGTTGGTTGACACCATGGTGGTCAGGTGTGGTCCAGGAGAGTTTCTTGTGGGGTGGTCCCTCATTTCAATGCCTCCAAGGGTTGAGGGATATTTTAACTTCCTGCTTGTGCACATTTGAGTTTGAGGAGCCAAAGTTTTCCCTGTGCTGCAGCATCCTATGTCAGAATTATCAGTTGTTAAAGTACTTGTGCCCCCTAACCCCACATCTCTGACTCCCACAGGGACACCTACAGCGACCGGAGCGGCAGCAGCTCCCCTGACCTGGAGATAACAGAGCTGAAGTTCCCTTCAGCAAATCATGACTGATTCCTGGTAATGTTTCATGATCTCAGCCGCTTCCTTTTGGAAAAAATTCCTTGCCCAGTCTTTGCTGCCGGCATCTGACTTTCATGTTATTTGGTAGAAAGCTGGCTCACCATGAGAAGTGCTGGTGCTCACATGTGTTCCAGCTGTACTGAGGGCTGGGTAGTGCCCCTGTCTGTGTAACAGCTGGGGGTGGGTGTCCCCTTAGCCAAGTGACACACAATGAAATACAAATACACACACAGGAGCGTGGGGTTAAATTCAGATAAAAGCACCAGGGGAGCACACACTCCTGAAAATGGGGGCAGAGTTGAGCTCTGCCTGGGTTTAGGAGATTCAGTGTTTTGCAGTCCATCACAATTGTTAAAGAATGTTTTAGAAGTATCTGTTGTGTCCATCTCCTGGGACAGCCGTTCCTGTCAGACCTGGGGCTCAAGCTCTGGTCTGTCAGGGCTGCAGGGATGTGAAAACTGGATGTGCAAAATCTAGGGAAGGAGGAGGAGGCACTAAAACCTGGCACTCAGACTGCACCAGCAGAACAGGCAGACTTTAAATTTGAGTTCTCTGTCTATGGAGTAGGTGATGGTGGATGTGACACTTCCCCTGCTCTGGCTGGTTTGTGGGGGTGGTTTGCAGGAGTTGAGCAGCATCTGTGCACGTGCCTGTAGGGTAAGAGAGGGCTCCACAGCTGAGTGCCAGGGCACTGAAGAGGTCCAGCCCTTCCCTCCTGCCCCTTCCCTTTGTGTAAGAGACCCTTCCAGAGTGAACTGCAGAGGGAAAGCAGGGTCAGCCCCAGTCTGTCACAGTGGTGCCCCCCATCCCTGGGCACAGGACTGGCACCAGATCCTGTGATTGCTGGGTGTTGGGCTGTTCCACAGCTTGGACAACACCACGAGCTGAAGAACTCTCTGTACATTTTTATCTTAAAGATACTCTGAACCTTGGTCTCACTGACAGCATCCTGTGCGCTCCCTAATGTGGCAGCTCTGGTGGCTTGGAGGCTGTTCCCACGTGAGGAGGCTGTGGGGAGGGTGGCAGTGTGACATGTCCCCAGGGCTGCAGCACTGTGACAACGTTCCTTTGGTGCTCTCCATGGCAGTGCTGGGCAGGGCAGGGGTTCATTGCTGGCTGAGCAGTGCTCACTCCCTGTGCTCTGTGTGAACGTGGGTGTGTGGAAGGAACCTGTGTCCAGGGGAGCAGTTCAGTGCCTTTGGTGGTGCCACAGTGCCCCTGCAGAGCTGGCAGACACCCCTGAGAAGGGTGCAGGGCACTTGCCAGGGCCCACATGTCAGACTCTGCCTCCAGAGCTGTGCAGTTCCAGCCTGTGGCTCTTCCCTGTCAGTAACTTCCTTTTCTCTCTTCCTCTCCAGGTGTGTCCTTGCTGCAGAGAGGAGTCTCCGTTAGTTTTTCCAGATGTTCTTACAGCAATAGCTTCAACACCCTCAGCTTTGGGCTTTCCTAACTTATGGGTTTATAATTTTCATTCTGAGATCCTGTCCCTTATTTGCTCAGCTCTTCTGTCCTTCCTTTATTTTCTATGTAGATCTTGGTTATTTGTGGAGGAGAGTTCACAGAGGCCCCTCCAGACTTCTTTCAGTTCCTTCAGTTGCACCACCTTGGAGGTCAAAGCAAACTGGTGGGTGGGATTTGATGTGTTGAGGGGAATCCCATGGCACTCGTCCTTCCCAGTGCAGTGAGTACTTGGCATCAAGGGTGCCTTGGCACTGACAGTGGAGTTGCTTTCTCCAGTCTTTCTGCTCACTCCTCAGTCTTTACTTACTGGTGAAATTATGTGGATGGCATGCGATTTTGGGGGCTGGCTCAAGGTCTGAGCTGGGCTGTGCTGCAGAGAGGGCTCTGGGCAGCTTCATGCAGCTTTTTTTTTTTTTTTTTCAGGGAAAGGGGAAGATTTTTTTTTTTTTTTTTTAGTAGTATTTACAGACCTTTGGCCCTGGTGCTCTTGGTGCATTCATTGCCACAATTAACTTGTAACTGGGAAAATTTTCCTGGAATAGTGTTACTCTGGAACGCGCTCAGCTGTGGCTGACGTGTCACTGCAGGGATGTGATGAACTGGGATCAGGTTGGGGGCAGGAGAACAAAGCTGCCAGGGAAGCCCTGACCTGAGGGCTCTGTGCGAGCCCTCCCTGTGCCAGCGCTCCTGGAGCTGCTCCTAGGGCTGGGGAACTCCGACCCCTTGCATCAAGGGGGAGGTGAGAACGGTGAACCACTGAACCACTTCCACTGCTGCCTTGAACCGTGTCCCTGACCTGGGACACATCAGTTCCTGGTGCTTTTTCATGGATGTGAAGCGGAGCCTTCCATTGCCTTTTTGTCCACATTGGAGTCGTGTGTCCTGTGCTCTTGCAGTTCCCAAGGGCTGTTCCTGAGGGAGGGGCTCCCCCTCGGCGTTACTGGGGTTGGGTGCTGGGTGTTGCTGTCCAGCTGTGCAGGGCTGAGCTCCCTCGGTTCCCTGCTTGGTGCTGCCATGGAACACGGCCCTGTGTGGCCTTTGGTGATTGAGAGGAAAGGAAGGAGGAAAAGCAGCTCCATTGTTGGAGATGTTGCACACTCAGAATTGAGCAGCTCGGTGGAGTTTGGGGAGAGCTGCACGGTCAGACCTGGCTGAACCACAAAACCAAACCCTGTCCTGTCCCTCCTTAGTGATCTCCTCCCCAGCCCCCCTTGCTTTAGTCCTCAGTTGTTTTAAATATTCCCTGTAAAGCTGCTGGAAGCCCGGCGAGCTGTGAGCATTGCTGGTGTGCAAATTCCAGCTGCTGTACAGGAATGATGGAATTGCAGTGCTCTGCTACTGCCCAGTCCTGCCCTGGCCTGGCTACTCCTGGGGGAAGGTTAAGATCCTCCCTCAGCTGCAGCACCACTGTGTTTTTTTTCTCCTGAAATGTTTGTTTTGGCCAAAACCGTGCAACTGATGGCTCATTAAATGCTCATTTTTAACAAACTGAATAAGGAGCCCTGAGCTTGCTCTGTTCCTGCCCTACTTGGAGGGAGGGAAAGGACTGAAGCACAAAACTGCCCAATCTTGAATTAATCCCCTCTAAACTTGGGAGCTGTATTCAGAGTGGGTTTAGACATGGATTTCCAAAGTCTAACGGAAATTATGGAGCTTCCCTCTAGCAGTGGAGAAACGTGGGCTACCTGGGCTGTGCCTGCAGGGCAGAAAAGTGCTTCCAATGGAACTGGGCTTCGAGCTGCCCCAGGAGGGTTTGTCCCCTCCACAGGTGGGAGCATTTCTTGGTGGTCAGAGCTGTGTCCCTGGGCCAGGGGGTGATGTGGGGCTGTCACTCCCACCACTGCTGTCCCCGGAGCAGCCTCAGCCCCGGTGCTGGGTTCCATAACCACAACCCTCACCCAGGGCAGCCTGTGCTGCCTGGAGGGGGAAGTGCTGTCCCCCCTTGACTCCTCAGCCCTGGGGCCAGGCTGTCCTGCCAGTCCCTGCTGGGCCCTGGCTGCTCCTAGGGCTCTGCCTTTGCCTGAGCAGCTCCCAATTACAGAATCCTCATGGGAGAGCTGGGGTGGGGGGACAGCCCCCCGCAGACCAGGACTCTGCACCCCCAGCTGCCCAGCCTGGGCAGCACGGGGCTGTTCTCACTGTCCAGCTCCTGCGTTTGGTGGCCCCAGGGCAGCCCTGAGCCCCCTGAGGCTGGGGCAGGCACTGCAGCCCGGTGGGGTGGGGAGCTCTGCTTTGGTGCCCACCCTGAGCAGCTGCATTTTAGCTCCTGACCTGGGACAGCAACAGAAATGAGCAGTTAAAGAAGATGCAGTGAAATTTTACAAATACAAACGGGGCAGCCATGGGGCTTGTCATGGAGATTGGGAGTGGGGTGGCTTTGGGACCTCACCAAAGCGCTGCTGTGCCACAACAGCAGTCCCAGGCCCAACGATGGATGCACCCAGGCTTTGCTGCCAGGGGCTGCGGGCACGGACGTGTGTCTGCTGCAGTCCCTGGAGGAGATGGTGCTGGGGGGGGACAGTGCAGGGGCGGTGGAGCCCCAGGACCCTGTGAGCCTGGGCTGGCTCTGTGCTGTGACAAGTGGCCCCAGGGCTGAGCCACCTGGGCAGGAGCCCTGGGGTCCCCAGTGAGCCCAGGGGCAGCAGAGCCAGGCCTGCAGGAGAGACCTGAGGGCTTCTGCCCCCTCACCTGCTGCTGGACCTCAGTGACCAGCCCTGACCTTCCAGCCCCCACCTCACTGCCCTCCCTGGGGCTGGGTGCCCCTCACCTGCCTTCTGCCACCAGCTCCTGCAGGATGTCACCAGGTGCTCTGGGTGCAGCTCACGATGGGACACAAACCTGCAGCTCTGAGCGCAGGGGGCTGAGTGCCATCACCCCTCACTCCAGCTCTCGTCATGGAGGACCAGCCCTGCTGAGCCCCCTCGGTGGGGCCTGGCCTGGCCCCCTTGGCCTCTGGCCCCTCTGGGTTGCCCATCCTGTGCCAGGAACCCTCTCTGTGGGACGGAGCAGCCCCTGGCAGCCCTCAGGGCTTGTGTGGGTCTGTGCTCATGGTAATGGGCTGTGCTGGGGAGCAGCGTGGGGGGCTCGGGGCTCAGCCACCACCCCCGTCGGGCTGCAGGGGCTCTTTGCCCACCTCCCTTACGTGCCCCAGGAAGGTCTCTGTGGGATGGTGGGAGCCATAGGTTCAGGGGCTCAGCCGGGGGCTGCTCCTGCCCCAACACCCCTCAAGCTCCAGACTGGAACAAGGAGTTGCAAAAGCCTCTGTCAGCACCAGAAGAGCGGCATGGGGCATCAGCCTGGGGGGCCAGAGGCTCTGGTGGACAGAGGGAGGACACGATGCACCTTGCTGGCCTCACAAACCAGGGTCATTCCATCCCGTCACTCTGCCAGTGTCTTTCGCCTCCCTCAGCCCTGCCCTGGCCCAGCTCTCCCAGCCAGCCCCGGAGGAGCAGCCGGGGTCTGTCCGGGGCAGCGCCCCTGCCTGTCCTTGTGCTTCCCCCACGGCCGGGGCTCAGCCCGGCACTGCCATCAGTGCACAAACAGCGGGGAGGAACTTGGTATCCTTTTATTTATAAACAAATTGACGTAAAATAAGTGCAGAGGAAAGCACTGGCTGACCCTGCCGGGGCCTGGCTGCAGCGGGACCGGGGCCGGGTCACACCGAGGGGTCCCGGGCCGTGCTGGGAGCGAGGGGCTCCTTGAGCAGCCGGAGCCCCCAGCCCCGGGCTGGCAGCCCAGGCTGCGCTATAGGACAAAAAGCCTTTTTGCCTTTTTATTACTTTGGGGTTTGGGGTCTTTTTTTTTTTTTTTTTT
>VZTX01028069.1:20579-53643 GCA_013400915.1 Pardalotus punctatus
TTTTTTTTTTTTTTTTTTTTTGCAACTTTGCCCCTTAGGGGTAAACCTGACTCAGTGCAAGAGCCTGGAGGGTCGGTCACCACAGGGGCCCGTCCTGCTGCTGGCCAGGCCTTTGAGGCTGCAGGGGAGGGTGTGAGCTGTGGCTCCAGATGCAGAGGGTGAGCTAAGGACAGGAGAAGGAAGTGCTTGGAGTGGAGATTCTGTCCCAGCCCTTTGGTCACTGCAGAGGAAGCGTGTGTGTGTGTGTGTGTGTGTCTGTGTGTGTGTGTCTGTGGGTCCGTGCTGAGGTGTGTGTGTGGGCACACGCTGGGGACAGCCCGTGCTGGCCCCATCAGCCCTGTCCTGTCAGCCCTGCCCAACTCAGCCAGGCCCCATCAGCCCTGTCCCAGCTCAGCCCAGGCTGGTGCCAGTGATGCTCTGGAGTTGGACAGAGCCCTGCTGGCAGCTGCTGCCCAGGGGACACTGTGGTGGCACAGCTGGTGGCTCCACTCTGACACTCCTTGTACAGCTGCAGAAACATGTCTGGGACCATGGGAACCACTCAAGTGCCATCAAAAATAAATACATTAAACTGCCTGAGACCAACACTTGCCTCAGGCAGGGCAAAGCCTTCACAGAAGAGCAATGTGGGGACAGGTCACCACTCCAGGATGCTCTGGCCAGACCCAACACCCTCTCTCTTGCACACGCTGAGCTGGGACAGACCGAAACTCTAGAGGAGCAGGAGAGCCCCTGGGAAGACAAACCTTGGCAGCTCTGGCTAAAAATCACCAAGAGTTTTGAGTTCAACACAGGTAGAAAAATCATCTCATTGTTTTTAACAGACAACTCCTTAGTAAAAAAAAAAAAAAAAATCCAAATTAAAAAAAAAATTTAAAAAAAAAAAGGGCGAGAAGGATCAGCTGAGTCCTGCAGCATCCAGGCAGCCTCCAACACCAGCCCAGGCCCATCTGTGCCAGGGGCACACCAGGCCCAGCCCCGCTCCTCAGCTCTCTTGCTCGCTCCATGCTCCCACATCCTCCCCAGTCTGGAATAAATACGGAGGGTTCCACCCCCGGCCCGGTGTGCCCAGGTCAGGAGCTGGGGGCAGGCAGAGCTGGGTGGATGGGCTCCCCCGTGTGGAAGACAGGGCTGGGTGGTCGATGCTCGGAGCTTGCTGCGGTGCCACAGGGCCGAGGGTGGGTCGGGGGCACCGAGCCCCTTGAGGCTGGGCAGCCTCATCCAGCCGGGAGCACCGAGGCACGGAGAGAGCGGGAGCAGCTGCTGCGAGCACCCAGTCCCCACGGGCACTGCCCAGAGCGCTGCTCCAGCCCGGGGAAGCAGGACCGGGAGCCCACGGAGAAGTGCTGGCTGGGCAGCAGGGAAAAACCCTCTGCTTCCAACGCCCACAGCTCGAGTCCAGTGCGAAGCCCAGCTGTGCCGGGCTCCTCCCGAGCGCCTGGCGGGGCCTGGCTGGGGCGGGTGGGGCCCTGCGGGCCTGGCCTGGCATGGGCAGTGTCCGTCTGCGGCGGAAGGGGGTGTGTGCATGCGAACCTGTCGGCAGGTGAGCGCGGGTGGGGACGGCCGGGAGCGGAGCTTCCAGGATCCATCCTGCCAGGAGTCCTCTCAGAACTTGCCTTGCTTTAGCTTGTCGATGTGGTAAGTGAGCTTCAGGGCTGGCCCCAGCTTCAGCCCCATGTACTTCATCATCATGTCACTCCGCAGCAAGAGCAGGGCTTTCCCGTCGATCTCCTGCAAGGAGGGAAATGACAGTGCTTATGATGGCCCCTGGGAACCCCAGCCCTGCCCGAGCCAGGCTGGGTGCAAAATGCAACAGCAGGGCTGGGTGTGAGAGCCCTGCTCAGCAGCATCCCAACATGGACATCATCCCAGTATGGACATCATTCCAGTATGGACTCCCCAGTATGGTGTAGCCCTACATCCACCACCCTGCTGCAGCCTCTGACCACGCACACGATGGGAATTCTGCTGGGTGATCAACACCTTGGAGCCATTCCCAAAGGGTCAGCACATCCTAAAGGGAGGTGGGGAGAAGGAAAAGGGAGGTTTTGCTGACAGGGGAATGATAGAGGCAGTGGCAAAGCAGGGGAACAGTCGCTCACTCCAGGGCATTGTCATCCCAGCACAGCAGAAATCTCCTGGCAGAGGATGCGTCGATGGTGAGAGCCCTGCTGTGACACACACAGCCCTGAAGTCATGGCTGAAGCTGGAGGTGAGGGAACAGATCCCAAAACCCAAAGAGTCTGTGCTATGTGATATTAGGAAAAATTTCTTCTCTGAAAGGCACCGGCACAGGCTGAAATCGCCATTCCTGGAAGTGTTCAAAAAATGTGTGGATGTGGCACTTGGGAAAATGGTGTAGTGGTGGTCTTGGCAATGCTGGAGTAATGTTGAACTATATGATCTGAGAGGGCTTTTCCAACATGAATGATTCTGTGGTTCTATTTCTGAAGCTTCACAGCACAGTCCCAACCATTGGCAGAGTGGTGGAGCTCCTCATCCCCACTGGGGCTGATTCCTTTCAAAGCATCTGATGCTTTACAGCAAAGCCAGATGTGTCCCTCCTGAGACTCAGGAGGGGATGGCTCATGAAGCTTAGAATCACCAGAGCTTTGTACTTGGCATTTGCAAGTGGAAGTCTCCCAGTCCCTTGCAGCACTTCTTTCCATGACCCAGTCCAGGCTGGGTCCAGAGCTTTGCACTGGACAGTTTTCCATGAAGAAAATGTCAATGGACTTATAAGTGAAAAATAAAAATCGCAAGCTCCAACAACAGAAAATCCTGCCCTATGTCAATGTTCAGTTGGTTTCAGGCTGGTGAGATCTCCAGGGATCTCCAGTATCAGGTTTGATCCATTTTTCCCTTCCACAGATGAAAGCAAGGTTCTCCTCAGGATTGTCAATCCAGGGCACTTCCATCCCTTGGTAATTTTTGCATAATTAAAACAAACATTTCTCAATTACTGGTGTTTCTAAAAAGGAACTAATTAAAAAAAGAAGTGTTGTGTCAGCCCAGAGCAGGACACAGCACCAGGTGTTTGCTCCTGACTTCATGAGCAGCACAAGGCAGAGGCAAGATGGTTCTTGAAGGAATCAGGACACAGAGCTGCCAAACCTCTCTTGTAGCTTTAATGGTACAAACTCCATGCTGTGTCTGCAGCTGTTTTACACTTACAGATGTGCACAAGGACCAGAGCCTTAGGAGACTCCGTTACAGGAGTTGAGCAGCAACTGTGAATCCCACTTGGAATGTGTTTCTTGCCAGGAAAAAATTGCCGCAAGGTGAGTATTAGACTCCAGGAGCAGCAGAGTTTGTGTTTGCAGCGCTGGGGTTCATTGCAGAGGTTCCATACACATCCAGGCTGCTGCCGAGGAGTTCTGATGAGGATCCAAGCCCAGACAGGGCATGAGCAGGATTTATGAGGACCTTTTTATGAAGCACAAAACTCCAGCTGGTCTAAGTGCTGCTGTTTTCTGACTCTCCAGGATTTTCTTTGCATGATTTGTCCCCTCCCAGATGTAACATGCACACACACATTTGTACTTGGACCGTGGCACTCACGTGTTTTCGGAAGAGGTCAGCGTGGGGGCCCAGCTGTGGGTCAGACTCGTGGATGAACTGCATCACCTCCTCCACCGTCCAGGATGAGGGGTCGCGGCTGCTGAGCCGGGAGCCGTCCCGGGAGCCGAGGTACCTGTCCGACCCTGGGGATGCCAGACAGCGCCGTTACTGGGGTCCCTGGCACCGGCCCACAGTCAGTCCCCCTCCGTCCACCACTCAGCTTCTCTCCCGCAGCAGGGCAGAGACACGGCAAGGGGCAGGGCCCAGTCGTGCCCCAGATTCCTGCGGCACAGGGCTGGCACCGAAGCCTTATTCCCTCTCCTTAGGCCTGACTTTTCAGGGCAGCCTTCTATACTGAGCCCTTGTCCCCTCTGTCAACCCCAGTTTCCCGTGTTTGTCCCCAGCTCCCACTCCTCCTTGTCCATCGGCTGACACCTCCCATCTCTGCAGAACACCCCCCCACCATTCCCACGTCTCTCACCACGCATGGTTCCTCCTCCCCTCCCAACACCTTTAGCACATTTAACACGGCAAAGCTGGTTTATGTTTTCACTGGCAGACTTCTGACAGACTGAACCCACAGGTGACATCCTGGCATCCAGAAGCACGGCCTGAACTGGCACAAGCCCTGCTCCCAACATGCACAGACCCTTGTCTCAGCTCTGCCAACACACGTGTGGGGGAGGCACCCTTAGCCTGAGCTTTTCAGAGGTTTGTACTGACACCATGCACCTAAAATAAAGCTTTTTGCAACCCCACATGCAGCAATGAGCAATTCAGCTCTCCTGCCCCTCTTCCTCCATACAGACAAGTGCCATTCATGCATCTGCCCATCCTCCCAGCACCACCAGGCAACTCCCAACTCCCCAGCCATTCCCAATCCATCCTTGCAGCCTCAGAAACCCATTGATCACTTGGACACAGTTCAGCTCCTGCCTATTCCTTTCTCCCCACTGACCTCCAGGTCCCCTCAGTCACCAGCTAACGGAGCAGTGTCACCTGTCCACACTGCCACCCGCCAGGTGCCATCACACCTAAAAGACTTGGCTGGCTGTGCAGAGTCCAGCCTCTGGTACTTGCTAAAGTTAGAAAGGTGTAACTGGAGTTAGAAAAGCCCTTTATTGCCCAATTTACAGCTGCAGGGCTGTTCTGAGCTCTTACCCCCAGAGCTAAGCCTGCGCAGGGCAGAGGTGCTGCCCTGGCTGAGGATAGAGGGCTGGTGCAGGTGCCTGTATCCTGGCAGGCGATAGTCTCTGGAGCTCCTGCTGTGGCTGGATGAATTGACAGAATTCAAGGCAGAGTCCATGGGGTCCAGGCGAGGCTCCAAGGGCCCTGGGAGGCCATCTCCCAGGACAAAGGTTTCACCTGGAACGCACCAAGCTGCAGTCAGTGCACCCGAACGCCACAGCCCGATGGTCCCACGCTGGGCAGAGCCACAGCAGCGGTTGCTGGGGCTGACACCTCGCTGGTCTGTCCCCAGCACAGGGATCAAACCAGGCAGGTGAACACCAGTTTGCCAACCTGCAAACGGTGTCACCATCTGCCAACGCCAGTCCAGCTGGTGCAGTGACAATGGTCCAAGACTGGAGCAGCAGCTACTTTGTTCAGCTGCTACGCTCATGCCACCACCAGCTGTGGCCCAGCCCTGTTCCCATGACTGCCCTGGGCCCCTCCATGGCCAAGGGGCACTGTGTGGTGTGGCAGGGCAGGGCAGTGCTGTCCCATCTGGATGCCAGTGGACACAGGACTCACACACAGCCATGAGCAGGGAGGGGATGCTCTCTGAGGGGTCACACACTGCACAACCTCGGCATCAGCGTGCAAAGGAACGGCCCTGGTGTTTGGGATTGCGGTGTCACACACATGCAGAGCAGGAGGGAGCTGCACCATCAGGGTCAGGCAATGCTCCCACACCGTGCTGGTGCTCTGGCCCCAAAAGCAACATGCTGGTGATGAGCTGTTTGTCCCTCCTGGCCTCCTGCTGGGCCCTGTTCCAGTCTAACCATGTCAGAGACCAACTTCCTGTGCGGGGACATTTACAGGAGGAACTGGGCTGAGGGCTTTCCCCAGGCAGGCTATTAGAGCAATATCAGCTTCCTCAGCTTCTCAAGAAATGCACTGAATTTCCATCTGTCGATGGCACTATTGGGATGGAGGGGCTGAGACTACCCAGGGTGACAGGATCTGCCTCTGCTGTTACACCGTGACAGCTTCATTGCAGGGCCACGTTTGTACGTTTTACCATGGCACAACCGAGTCTCAGCCCAGGTGGCCTTCGTGCCCTAAGTACCCTTAAATACCTGAGCTCTTTATTATGAAACACCTGCCAAGTTCCTACAGCCAAGGAGGGAAGCAGCTCCACAGCAAGGGACATGGCCTGTGCACTCCAGACCAGCGAGCACACATGCCTGGGAGCTGCAGCTCTTCCATCAGTGTCTGTAGGGACCCCAAGGGCAGCTCACAGCCCTGAGCTGCTGCCACTCAAACATCATGGCAGGTGACAAGGGGGAAGAAGCCTGAACCACTGCACTGGCCAAGTCCTGGATTTCTCCCCTGGGACTTCCCAGACCATAGGAGTGGCAGATGGGAAGCCAGCACAGCACTGCAGGGTGCAGGGTCTGTAGCCTCTGAGACCCCAAAAGCTGCTGAGATCTTCCCAAATTCCTGGCTGAGCTGATTCTGCCACTCTCCAGTGAAGGGAAGTGCAGCCTGCCAGAGCCTGAAGCAGTACCAGAGTGTTGCAGATGTTGGGTTCCACTGACTGGAGCAGCCATGTCTGAAGGCACCTTATTTGCTCTGGTTTCTATGAACTACAGCACTATTGTGAGAGCTGGGATCCCCTAGTCTCGTGTGTCCTGCTGCCTGTGTTTGAGCAGAGATCCCAGAGGCCAGTTCAGCTGCTCCAGCCCCAGACTGGCCAGGGCTTCAGATCACAAGGATATGAAATGGGAACAGCCGTGTCTGGCTGTCGGCCAGCCTGGTGTGGCTGGTGAGGGGTTATCAGCCGGGTAACTGCTGTTCCCACCCTGGGGCTTCCTCACTCTGCACCTGAGGCACTGCTGCCTTTCTTTGCTTTTAGGTGTCTGGGATATGCCCAGAAAGCAGCACAGCCCTAAATTCTCACATACAAACTGCTGGTGTGAAGACTGTCACCCCTGGTGACCTGTCCTGCGCTGGCCCACGTGTCATTCACTTCCCACATGGGCAGGCGTGTTCTCAATGCATAAAAAATGGTTTTCTGACTCACAGCTATTCTGAATAACTTCAGACCCCTCCTGGACTCCCACCACCACATTTCAGCCCCACACTGGATGCAAATCAGAGCTGGCTGCCCTGGCCTGGGCTGGGTGGAGATCCCCTGCCCAGCCAGGCCCACCAGTGAGGGTCACACCACTGGGTTTCCACCATAGCTGCTTCCAAGCAACTACATTTGGCCTCCTGTTCAACAGTACAGTTGTTTAAACCCCAAACCACTTCCCATTAAGCATCTGGGGAAGGGTGCTGACTTGCCAGTGAATGGCAGAGGCAGGAGAGGGGTCAGTGGGCACAGGCCTCTGAGCTGTCAGAGGACAGTGGCTGTGGGCATGGCAACAGGTTCAAGCTGCACATCTGAGCCCTCCAAGGAAATCCAGCACATTCTGAGGGGCTAAAGAGCTTCAGCTTGCTGGGAGGTCCTGGGACACTCACCCAGATGTGCTGGGTCAGACAAACACACATCTGCTCCCAAAAACCCCAGAGCTCTCACAGCAGGGGCGGGCATCAGCAGAAGGAATTTCAGGGCCTTGTTTGGGAGGATGGGAGAGCACATGCACAGGTTCCTGTTGGTGCAAGGTTGAGGATCCAAAACTCACCCCCAGAAATTACTTCACTCAACAATTAACACGCTGTCATGACAAGCATGCACGGTGATGCATTCTGCAAATATGTGATCCTGCTCACAAGCTGGTGATCACACACCCAGAGGCCACGATGAGGCCCTGGGGCCACGATGTTGTTTTGCCCAGGAGGTAAAACCCAAGGCACATGTTGATCCCCAGGTTCCCTATCCCTGCACAGGTTGGGCTGTAACACTGCAGCAGAGCTGAGGGCTTCATGGCAGGGTTGGTGCAAGAGAGATTGAGGGTTTTCCTAAAAATACAAGTACGCTGGGAACTGCTCAATGAATGATACCTCCAGGGAAGGGAGAGGGAGATGAGGCAAGAGGGGAACCATTACTGTCCCTGGGAATCATCTGCAGCAGATGAAAACATGTTCCTGCAAGTGGCAGGGCACAATCCAGGATCCTTCACCCCAATAACCAGTGTTGGAGGGGGAGAAGGCCGATTTCCTTACACAAACTGCTGGATTTAACTAAAGGCTGGCAGTCGGCACATTGTAGGGAAACATGCCACAATTAGTGGCAGAGAGGCAAGGAGCAGATAATTAAAGTTTAATTAAACAAATAGTGTTATAGACTCAACAGTGTCATTTTACTGCTAACACACGGGAGTTTGGCCACAAGCACAAATGTGATTTGCACTACTCCTGAACACCCACTGCTTCCAGCAAGTGATGGGCTGTAAAAGCAGGGCCCCACTGTGCTGGGACTGCAGTGTTTCAGCAAAAAGCCACACAGATGCCACTGGATGCAAGATGAAAAACAATGTAAGATGTGAGACCCCCTCCTCATGTCTCTGCTTCTTGCCAAATGCAGGGTGAATGGAGATGTCCCACTGCTTCTCACAGCCTTCCATATGGCAAACTGGGAAGTGTTCAGGAGCTGCTGTCTGAGACAGAGTTCATCCCCATGAGAAGATGTACCTTGTTCAAGAAATATTCAAGTATTTCAGGTACATATTCTTAAAATATATCCTCTGAAATGCAAATATACCTGCCTGCACCTCAATTTCATGGTGGAGGAGGATGTACTTGTTACAGCTTTTAGCTGTGGGATAAAAATGAATTTCTAGATGGAATTTGGAACTGCACCTCATTGCTCCCTGCTTGGACAAACAGAACCAGACCAAGCTGCTGCAGGAAGGATCACTCCCCTCACATGCAGACACACTTCCTGCCCATTTGTCTGTGTTTTTCTGGAAAAGGCTGGAAACTTCTGGCATCCAGATGGCACAACCCATTCAAAGGCTGAGGGATGACTTAACAGACTTTGAAACAGAGTAAGAATCAATCTTGTAGAAACCTAATGAAGGCTCCTCCTTGGAATTACCCATTATGGAAGCCTTCTCTCTTCACTGATAAAACAGAGTGTGCAATATTCACCACCCAACCAAGGCATCTGAACCTTTGGAGCAATCCAGTGCTTCAGGAACAGGCTGAACACTGCATGTCCCCGCTGCTGGGGGAGGAGGAGGGGCTGGGCTGTGCCAGTGGTTACCCAAGTGCAGTGGCTGATGCATCAGAGGGGTATCAAGGAGAGCAGCATGGATGTGTTTTTGGAGGTGAGAAACACAAGGGGCTGCAGGGAACAGGTTTTGATTTGTCAATATGCTAGAACAGATGAGGCAGTGCCGCACACCACCTCTGTCTTCACTGCAGCTCTGTGACAAACCTACAGTTTTAATCACTGCAGATAATGAGGCCACTAGAAACTGTCCATCATAGAATCATGGAACAGTTTGGGCTGGGAGGGACCTCAAAACCCATCCAGCCCCACCCCCTGCCATGGGCAGGGACACCTTCCACTATCCCAGGTTGCTCCAAACCCCATCCAACCTGGCCTTGGACACCTCCAGGGATGGGGCAGTGACAGCTTCTCTGGGCATCCTATCACAGGGTGCAAGCTCAGACAGCTGTGCTTAGAGACAGGGTCAGCGAACCTGCAGAGCACAGGACACAGTGATGGATGGAGACCAAAATCAGCCACAGTGGTGGCAGGCTGGGCACTCCCACCTGGGATTAGCAACCCCTACAAAACCAGGGAAATGGGTATTCTAAAGGGACAGCAACAGAGCATGAAGCCACTGAATTGTGAGCCCATCCAGCAGTCTCCAGCAACTTCTCAGGGATATGTTACAAAGAATTGTGACTAGCACCTTGGCAGATTTTACCATCCATTAATTAAAAGGCCTCAGTAAGGTTAAATCTCCATTAAGAAAGGTCTGCAATTCAGAACAAAAGAAGAAGTGTATTTATGGAAGATTACTCAGTTCAGGGAGTCCTCCAGCTACCTGGACCTCCTGGACATCTCCCACCTGTGCATGCAAGAGACACCCCTGAATCACACACCACAGAGGACATTCCTGCAGCTGCTGCTGGGAAGGTGGTCCAGCACATCTGCACCAGTGATATCCCAAGGGAGGGAGCAGCAGTGTGGAATGGGAATGATGTGGTTGAGCTGGTGGAGCCAGTGAGCCCCCCTGGCTGTTTTAGGGAGGGCTGAGGAACAAGATGAGATCCTAGGAGAGGGCAGCAAGTTCTTGGCTGCAGAGCTGCACATCAGCACCTGTACAACAGGCTGAAGCAAACCCTCAGGGAAAAATCCAGAGGCAGATTGACTGGGGCAGCTGGGCAGTTTGAGCACTGTTAATCCTATGCACAGCAATGGAAGCTAAACCAGATTTTACGGTGTGAGATGATAACTGTCCGGGTTAGAAGGAATTCCCGCTGCATTCCACATGCCTGACACGTCTGCACAGGGGACACACCTCACCACAGAGCAGCTCATCCACTCCCCTCTGGAACACCAAGCACAACCCACGCCAGGGACAAGCAAAGCAGCACCCTGAAGCCACGGCTCGACTGGACACGGCAGATCCGGCCCTGCTGCAGCCAGGACAGGGCACTGGGAACAGCCAGCTTTGGGAAGAGACGCTCTGCTCACCTTCCAAAGGGTGACGGTCATTCTTTGGTAACTTGGGGGAGAGAGGAGCACTGTATGGAGGGGAATCTTGGGAATAGCGCTTTGTACCCCGGCCTGGTCCCTGCAGAGAGCCGTCTAACGAACTGCTTCTGTCTAGGAAAAGAGAACAAGCCCTCTTTAGGAGTGGAGACGTCCTGGGAAATGCAGTCCTGCCAGAGTCCCCTGAGCCCTGCATGCATCGCCAGCCTGGGCACCCACCAGCTGTTCAAGCTGCAATCCAGCACATCTGGCAGGGGTCAACAGAGCAGAGTTTGCAGGTTTTATCCGACAAAAAGGGTGGTGAGAAAACTAGCAAAGAATCTTAGCCGCGTTTTGCCACATTTCACCCAAATATCACCTCTAATTGACTTAATTCCATTTTTTCTCATTCTACAGCTTGGCTCCTCCCACACATTTCCTGCTCATCCCGCTAGTCACCTTTTAGATGCACATAGCCCTTGGATGACTGGTAAAGAGCCCTTTGATGATGTGCTATACACAGTGCTGGATTAAAACCTACTCCAATTGTCAATCTCACCCCCCCATGGACCCCCCAGGTGCTGTCACTGCTGCTCCTCTCCAAACACATCCCAAGGATGGGACTGTCCATATCCTACAGAGCAGATGGGACGTTGGGATGGGCTGGGACGTCTCTGCACAGACGGTGTCAGAGGGTGGATGAACGTGGGATGGAAGCACTAACACAGACGGGCACAGCAGCCGGGTGAGTGACACGGGTAGCAGACCATGTCCCAGCTGAGATGACCCTCCAGCGACTCATGGGGGCCACCAGCTCCTGGCTGGGTCCTTCCAGCCACCCCGAGCACAGGTGACACATGAGAGCCCACAGTGTTCCTGTGTGTGGGCACAGAGGGGGACAACGCTCTGACACAAATGCCAGGAGCTGACAGCAGCCCAGAGCAGCCCCAACAGCGGGCACAGGGCAGGAATGGGTGCAGAGGGGCAGCAGGTACGGCGGGGACTGATGGGACCGACACCAAGGGAGATGTAAAACGCCCAAAAAATGGAGGTACAGGTGGGAGGAAGCACCAGACGGGCACAGGTGAGCTGATTAAGGAGAAACACAAAGGTAATGAAGGTACCTGTTCTATCAATATCCTTCAGGGAAACAAAAGACAAGGTGCTTGCCCTGGGGCCCTGGGACTCCATAAGAGTATGACCAAAAAACCACTGCAACATTGCTGGAAAAATAATTTCCATCCTCAGGACAAGTCCCTGTAAGAAACATTCACTGCCCAGACAGAGAAGGGAACACACTCTTGGTAATGTCTCTGGATACCCCTGCGTCAGACTGCATGACCTTCCTCACCCAACAGCCACAGAAACATAACACAAGGTGATGCTTTACAAAGATTTCATCAGGTTTTGGTTTGGGTTATTTTTCATAAAGTGGTTGACATTAACAGTAATGCAAACACAGCAGATCAGGTTATAGAAGTTCATCCCAGGAATCACTGTAAATTAATCATCAGTGTAAATTAATGGCAGCATAAACCAAAACCAGAATTCTGGTTTTAAAGGATGTGTTAAGAAAATAAAGAAATGGAGTAGCAGACAGAGCTGCACTCAGATCATCAGAAATAAAAAGAAAATACCTTCAGTTCAAAAATGGTATAAACCTCATGAATGTGTATCATCAAAGAGGAAATAATCTGAGAGGGAAGGACCCGAAATCTCAGTGGATAAACACTCACTTTGAGAAGGATGCTGAGAACAAGCAGATCATTTACTTTGATAAGAAGGCCCTGCTCAGCATGGAGCTGTGCACCTCAGAGGATGGGGAGTGCAGGGATGAAGAGAGGTTTTTAACTCATTCTGTGTTTTGAGACAGTGCAAAGGCAAAGACAGGCCTGTGTTTCAGACACAGAAGGAACGAGCACAGGGGAATGGAGTGAGGGGACACTGAAAGGCAAGGACTGAGAGAAAAGGAAAAGGGCTGTCCTTGCCTCCAAATGACAGGACAGCTGGGAGGGACATTTCACCTCCCCTGACTTTCAAGGCTGGTGGGAGGAGGAAGAGCTCACCTGCCATGCCTGGATGGTGCTGTGGGCCATCCCAAGGCCATGTGGATGGACACCTTTACGAGAGTGACAATCACTCACCTCATCTTGTCAGGCCAAAGCCACCCAGGCTCTTTAGGACACTGTACCTGCACTGGCACCACCTCCCTGGCTGCAGAGCACACCTACACACCTGGCTCAGGTGTTGATGCATCTGTGACCTCCACCAGCACTCAGTGCACTTTTAAGCTGGAAGATGATAGATACAAAGTGGATATATGGAAGAAAATCTTCCCTGTAAGGTTGAGGAGGCCCTGGCACAGGCTGCTCAGAGAAGCTGTGGCTGCCCCTGGATCCCTGGAAGTGTCCAAGGCCAGGTTGGACACTGGGGCTTGGAGTGACCTGGGACAGTGGAAGGTGTCCCTGCCCATGGCAGGGGGTGGAACAGGATGTGCTTTGGTCCCTTTCAACCCAAACCATTCTGCAATTCACTTCAGCTGGCAACCATGCTGAACACTGGGGGCAAGGCTCTAAGGGTACAAGAAACAGGACAGGAATGAAAATACCCATCATTGACTAAGTCAAACAATGGAATGTCCTCAAACTGGGGATGTGAGAGTGCAGATGAAGCCAAGAATGATGGTGTACCTGAAACTCTGGGTCTGCTGCAGTAAATTCGAACAGAACTCAGCAACACAGCAGAGTGACTTGAAATGTGGTGCCAACATTTGAAAAAGAGGGCGAAGAAAATTATTTTCACAATGAAATGACCATGTCCGACCTCAGCAACACCACAAGGCTTGTGGCAGGCACGGAAGGAAAGGGCAGGAAATACACATGGCACATTCTATGGAAGATATTCATCAGAGAAAACTGACCCAACAGCCTCCCTGCAATGGGGAAATCCTGATCTATCACATGAGGGAAGAGAAATCAACCTCATTTACCCAGAATTCACCAAGATGTTAGATACAGAGAGTCACCAGTTGAGACAGAGAACACAAATTATCAGAAACCTTTTTCTGTGCACAGAAATCTGATTTGAGAGGAAAAGCTGTTGGCAGTGCCCTGAGAGGGAACATGAGACCAGGGAGCAACTACAAATGAATCTGCTTAAGCACCATCCTTGAGGCCAGTGTCATTTAATAACTGTATTAATAACTTGGGCAGAAATTTTAGAGATTTACCGATGAAATCTGCTGATGTCTTCCCATGTCAGGCCAAACAAAGTAGCATTTAAAATTAGGCAGGAAGGATATATATAGAACCAAGAACCAGCAAGGAAGAAAATCCAGCAGTCAAATCCAGATGTGCACTCGAAGCACTGTCCCATGAGCGGGGCACCCACAAGTGACAAGAGTGGATGAGAAGAACAGGGTATGTCACCAGGACAGGTTGATCATCACCTGCTACAAGGACTAAAAGTGGCTGCAGAGACATTTTCTGTGACCATGGTGGTGCCAGTGCTGTGGCACCAGGTCCCCATGAGCTCCTCCACAGCATGCAGGGTGGGCACTCTGGCTACCCCATGAAGTTTAAATCAAACTAACACTGGTGAAGAAAGCAGAGAGCAGCCAAAAGATGAACTCTTCTGAGGGATACAACTGCTCTTCAACTACTTCCAGAAGAGAGAACCAAGTTAAGCTAAATGACAATATTAAGACCAGGAGACACAGATACCAAGTTGCCCAATAATAAATTTGGGCTAGAAAGTACAACATAGTTTCTAAAAACTCAGCAAAAAACCTTGGAGCAGTCTCCAGTGGAGAAGCATAATATGCAAGCCCAGAGTTAACCCAAGGAACACCACAGCAGCAGGAGCCAGGGCTCAGTGGTCCAGAAGGTCTATCCAGTCCTGTGTTTTCAGGTGGCTCCAGGTCACATCATGTTCATGTTGCAATGAACAGCAATCAGCTTCCCAGTTCCCTGCAAACTGCTGGTCCTGATGTTCAACTCAGTCTGTTTCCCTTATTTCCATTTACTCAGTAAATGAATGGCAGGACACCGCTGACCTGAGGGCTGCTGCAGACCTTCCCTCTGCCCCAAGCACACACACCAATTCTCCATGGCGCCTGCAGGGGTGTTCCTGCAAAGCCAGTTTGTTCTGGGAACTCAGACCTGCTCCCAGTCTGAACCACTGGCCTTTTACTGAAAGAACCAGCCCCATACAACACATTCCTGTACTGGAGAGGAAACAAGGCAGGACATGCAGAGCTGAAGGTGAGACCATGGCAGCCTTGACACCTGGTGTGATTCAAGGGTGTACTGTGCCCTCATTCCTCCATGACCAGCCCAAACCTCCCAAAATCACAAATTCCCCAACCTCACCAGAAGCCACTGTAATGTGTAGATAACAAAGTTTACCATCTTCAGGTGCCTGAAAGAGATGTTACATGAGCAGATGCCCAGCAAGCTCTGAGACATCAGAATGAACTGCAGAACTAGGTGCTGTCACTCCTCTGACTGTGGTTAGGTTTTCTTTAACTGCTGCAAACACTCTGAATCAGAGTTCAGGATGGGCAGGTCTCAGCATTGTGTCAGATCCGGTGCTCTGCCTGAGTTTCCCTGAATTCTGATTTACACTCTTCCACCCTGACCAGCAAACCAACTCTTAGCACAGCCACCACTGACCTCTCATGGAAACTGGAAACTCTGTAAGCTACAGGACCCATGCCCAGACCTGGGTGCTTTCCCTCCCTCTCTAGTTTTGCTCTACCTCATGATGACAGGATACCTCCCCACTGAAACACAGGGGTTTCTTCCATTTCAGTGTTCCTCAGGGGACAGCCTCCAGTCCCAGTAACTAGTTCATGCTGCTCCTGTCCTTGCATTTCTTACAGTTCCTCTTCTCACAGCACAGCATGGCTTTTGCACCTGGCCCTGCTGGCTCCAGCAAGGCTCTGCTCAGCCCTGAAGGAAGCAGAGGATGGGAAGATCCTTTCTCTCTCTTGACTCTGCCTATGGTGCTTTGGAAGGTGCAATGAATGGAGGCCCTTTGGCACTTGGCTGTTGCCCCTACACCTCATGCTTATCAACTTCTTAAACAGCTCTTCCTAAGTGCCCATCTTTTTACATTCATATGACTTTTGCTTTTCTTCACAGAGCCATAATTATGCACAGTATTAACTCTGGAAAGACCTCAAACAGCACAACAGCAATTTGCTGACTAGAGGGGGAAAAAAGCAAGACAGGAGCGATCAGCACTTGTCAGCCACCTAAGAGGGTACAGACAGCTTAGATCCTCTCCACAACTGACATATCTGGAGCAGGAGCTCCTCCAGAGCCCCCAGACAGCCCGAGGGACAGCCATCACCCCAGGCTTGCTGCCACTGCCCAGCACTGCGGGGGAACTACTGGGTTTGTTTTCCACCGCTTCTGCTTCAGAGCAGTTTTGCAGCCTGACAATCTGCGCTGTGGCATGAACTGTCTTGCTGGGGTGAGCTGCTTCAATGCCATGCCAAGGAAAACAAAACCACTTCTGCCTCAGATTGCTGCATGAGAATCACCCTTGAATGGGCCACGTTGTCACTGAGGGCTGGATGCCTTGGCTGCTGGCAGCAGATCCACAGCCAGTGCAGAAAGCACTCTGCTTTAATTAATTTCTAATTACAGTTTACCTGCTGCATGTTATCACTCTCCCTTATGCAGTCTTTCACCTGAATTCCTAGCTGTATGAAATCACCATAATCAGATTACAGGAAGTGGGAAGGACTGGGGAACAGGAGAGGAGGGAAGACAAGGAGACAGCACGGATGAGCGGAAACCTACAGCAGAGATGGAAACCAAACTGACAAGCAGAAAATGCAACTGGAATCCTGCACAACAAGAGCCCTGCGGGCATGTGCACGACACTAGGTGGAATGTAATGAACCCTGTGAGAGGGCTCTGGAACAGGAGCTTGCCTCCGGAGATAAAATCTGGGTTAAAACCCGGAGCACCTGGGTCCCTACAGTGCCGCCCCCGCCCCAGCTCCTACCTGGTAGATACCTGTCGTGGTCGTACTCGTGTGAGCGCTGCATGTGGCTGTTCTGAGTGAAAGGCTGGTTCCCAAAGAGGTTGTCACTGCGCAGATTGTGGCAGAGCTTCTCCAGGAAGCGGAGGACGTAGGTGATACTGTTTACTGCTGGCAGGTTCAGAGTGTGCTGTTCCCGATCAAACACAGCTGGAGACAGAAACAAACAGAGCCCAACACGTGAACCCCCCACGAAGGCGGGAGGCTACGCCCAGGGCCGCACAGCCAGCTCCTGTATCTCAGCATCGCTGGTGTCTGGAGCCAACAAAGCCACTGCCTTCCGCTGCCGGGGCAGGCCAGGACCAGCCTGCTGCACCCAGCGTGGGGCTGGGGCAGCAGCGCCAGGGGAGCCGCGTCCGAGGGAACGGGAAGGATTCGAGGAGGGGCCTGTGCTTGCAGATCCAGCTACGCACGGGCTTCAATTAAAACCCGGGGTATTTCTTGTCTTTCCGCGAGGAGCTGTGGAATCCCCCCTGTTGTGGCTCCTCCCAGGGCTGGGGCAGTGCGGGGGGCCGCTCGGCGGGGCAGGATTGCTGCCCAGGCTGATGCCAGGACTGAGCACTGCCTGCTCCAGCAGCTGTGCCCGCAGGCCATGGGAACTGCTCCGCTCTGAGTCAGCCGCCAGCTGTTGCTTCACTGACACAGATGTGTGGCAAGAAAGAGAAGACAGAACTCTTCTGTCTGCCCCTGCCCTGTGGCTGCACTGAGCTTCCGGACAGACATCTTCCAACGAGAGAATTCTTGCAATGACCTCTCTGGAGGCAAAGTGCTGCAGGCCCATTCTCNCTGCCCTGTGGCTGCACTGAGCTTCCGGACAGACATCTTCCAACGAGAGAATTCTTGCAATGACCTCTCTGGAGGCAAAGTGCTGCAGGCCCATTCTCACCTGAGATGACTTCTCCCCCGTGGCCTTGTTTTAAGAAGGAGAAGACTGTTTTCTGATGATAAGCGCAATCAATGCAGGCCTGTACTGCTTGCTGCAGGACAACAGAAGCTCGAGCTGGTCCAAAATGGTCTGGTAGCTGCTGAACTTTCTTCTTGTCTAGGTGGGGCCCAGTGCTCCCGTTCTTGTTCAAGTAAATGCAAACTGCCAAGATGAGAAATGTGTTTGCCATTAACCCACTCAAGAAAGCAAGAAACAGATGCCTAAAATCCAACCTGAGAGATGCTGAGATTTTAAGACTGTCCAATTGCTCACAACGTGAAATCCACCACGAGTGCCTGACTGCATCCTCACAGCAGAGCCGCTTCTAGAGGGGAATCGCCTCCAAAATCTTCCTGCCTCACGCTCACCTTCCAAACTGCTGCTGTTTGTCCCATGCTCTCCCCTGTGCTCAGGCTGTAAAGTGGTTTCCATGCCAGCCAGGTAAAGTGGCTGTGATGTTCAGAGGGGAAGAAGGAATGCAGCCCCCACTTTCTATGGGTTCCCACAGTGTTTCTTTTTTGGGAAAACGGGCTTCTTTATGTTCCTCTGAAAACTGGCCAGCTACATTCTGGGGAAACAGAGGGCTCAGCCCATATCCAGTGCTTGATTCAACATGTCAAAACCAGTTTTGCATTAGGCTTTCCTGGTCAGATTCATCCTTAGATGTAGCAGTGCACACACTCTTCACCGCTGCTCTTCCTCCTCCCCTATTCCCTCCTGTCCCTGTGTGCCTCGATATTCTGGCTGGAGCTGGGCAGATCACAGTCCTGCAGCTCCTCCTCTACCCCTTGTGCAGTTCCAGCAGCTGTGCCTGGCACAGTGTGGGACAGCTCACGCTCAGGGCTCACAAGGGGTGCTGCACACCCCACTGCCCCCGGGCACAGTGGGTCACAAATGTCCCTGGAGAGCTGTGGAGTCACCAGCATGCAGGGGAAAGGGGTCCCTGCACTCAACAGGTGGGCTTGCAATCTTCCTACTTCATTATTTCCACATGGATAGAGAGATTAACGAACAGCTGATCTGGACTCACGTGCCTCTCTTAGGCCAGCCTTTCTGGAGTGGTAAGGATTGCTGGTTTACAGGCTTAGGAAGAAATGAGACTCTCTTGGGGTGTTGCAGCCTGCCTGCTGCAGTTCCTAACTGTGCAATCCTGTCAAGACTGTGGTCCAAGACCCTCCTTACCTGTGGGAGCCTGCATGGCAGAGCTGGGGATTGTAGCAGCGTCCTGGGGCACAGTGCTTGTGTCTGGCTCTGGGGTACTGGTTGTTGGAGAGGTGGGTGCTGGGTTCAGCAATGTCCTAGGTTTCCTCTGCAGAAAAAGAGGAGATATTTCTCCTTTTACCCCTGCTCTCCTTTACCACCCATGATCACTACACTCTCTCCTCTGCATCCAACAGACAAGGCACTGTGGAACATGACACATTTCTGATGGTGATGATGGGGTGTCTCAAGAACCTAGTAATCAACATGTGTGTATTTTACAAACCACAATCCTGAAAAATAACAAGCCTGGGATCTGCCACCTCTGTTTGACTCAGACTAGCCACACATAACAGACAGGAGAGCTTATTCTACCCTTTGGCCATCCTGTCATGCTCCCAGCATCTGCCATGCTACTCCACAGCCAATGCACTTCCAAAAACACGGACTCTTGATGGAAATGATCTTTAGGACACAGACATTCTCTACAGCTCTGGGGCTGGACTTTGAGGATGCTCCCAGCCCACATACCCCTCCAGTCTCCTACTTGCTGCCGTCACACAGCCAGAGGCTGAGACAAACGTGCACAAACACACGCATGCACCATCCCATGGCAGGACCTGCAGCACCTGCTGTTCACCCGCCTGCATCAGCATCAGCTTTTACCTTACTGCCAGGCTTGGGGCCTCTCTTTCTGGGGAATTTCAAAGGCTCCACTGACTTGGAGGGTGTAGGCATGGGGTGATGGATTAGCGCTTTGGTCGTTCGACCACGCTTCTTCCCTGTTTTGCGACGCCTTTGCCCTTGTTGATGCCCCAAAACAGTCTTTGTGCTACTGTGCATGCTAGGTTTCTCCGAGTTTACTTCGGAGGCAGGTAAAGGGCTCTTTGGAATCACAACTGAAATAAAAAGAGAAAAAGCAAATGTAATTAAATCAGGTGAGAATCAAAACAAGAGCAGCCTCCATCTTTATACAGTGTCACACGGAAAAACCTGGAGTACTCTGAGCCCCCGGGCGGGGGGACTGCTCTCCATGCCAGAATAAAAACCAAACACACGGATCCCCGGCTCAGCACTCGAGCTGGGGGACACTGGGGCTTAACCTGGATGGGCTGAACTCCAGAACAATCATGCTTACAGTCACACCTTCCTTCCTGAAAACAACTGGCACCTACAGCTCTTCCTTCTGCAAGCGGTGACCTGCCAACGACCACGGAAAAGGCTCTGAGAGCATTCCTAGGGAGCGATCAGTCAAGACCTGCCTGACAGTCACAGAGCCAGGGCAGTGAACACTGGAAATCCGCTCTCTCAATGCTGATGTCAAATTTATTCTGTCCCTAAATTTCCAGCAAACTGCAGTGGAAGGGACCAGCTCCATCCTCGCTGCCTGCAAGGATTACTGCTCCTGGCCCTGAGCAATAGCTCAGCTCAGCTGGACCAGCTGCCCTGCTCCTCTCATGCACTGCCAGAGGCAAGTCTGTTCCTTCTTATCTTCTCATTCCTTCCATGACCAAACCATGTTTCTGGTATACTTGCCCACAGATGCCCTGAATTTGGTCAGTCACCTTTCCCAAGCCTGCTAAAAGCTAGAGATGAGCTGGCCCAGTATAGCAGACCAATATTTCCTTTTGTTTTAAATTTCTGCTAAAAAGAAACAAACTCAAACCCCTCCTGGATTTTGAAAACTGCTGAGTGACCTTTAGGACCTCAACGTATATTCAATATAGGGACAAGGAATTAGAAAAAAACCCAACCAAACATTTTTGAACTGAGGGGCTTTGTGGTTAAGGAAAAAAGTCTTGGCCAGGGAAACAGTGCAATAAAAGATTGATACCAGGATGGCACAAGTGTGGGCATATACAAAGATTTTTAAGGTTTCTTTAATGAGGATTTTATGAGCAGTTACTGCAAGCAAGGACTCTTTCCTGTGGCACAATGAAATTATGGATGCCCCATCCCTGGAAATGTCCAAGGCCAAGTTGGATGGGGCTTGGAGCAACACAGGATAGCGGAAGGCATCCCTGCCATGGCAGGGGATGGAACAAGATGACCTTTAAGGCCCCTTCCCCAAATAACACGGTACAGCCAGGATCCAGCCCCATTCTACTTGTCATGTGGGCAGGGAGATGTTTGGTTTTAATTTTATTTCCTTGCTTTTGTACATTAGCATTCTGTATCAGAAACTGGGAAGAAGCACACAGTCTTTCAGGATCTATCTTGTGTCCCAAGTAAAGACTCTTTTGTGTCAGGCAGACACAGGGAATGTGGGAGAAATAGGGTTTTACTCCTTGTCTGAGCTGTTAATATTAACAGTAAGACTATTTTGCTGGTAAGAAAACGAATATGACAGCTCAGGCACTTTTTACAGCTGATGGTATTCCAGGAGTGTCACCTGCTCCAGGTGGCATCTGGCACTGAACTGCAGGCAGGAATGGCACAGGTAAGGCAGGTGCTGATCATGGCATCGTGCAGCCTCTGGCCTCAGGTGTGCAGTAACTGACCTCAGCAGAGAAATGTTTGTATTAAACCATTTATTAGAACCCCACAAGTTGAAAGAACAAGGATACACACAGGTAAAATGGAACAGGTTACTCAGACAAGCTGTGGCTGCTCCATGCCTGGAAGTGTCCAAGGCCAGGCTGGACAGGGCTTGGAGCAGCCTGGGACAGTGGAAGGTGTCCCTGCTCATGGCAGGGGGTGGAATGGGATGGGCTTTAAGGTCCCTTCCAACCCACACCATTCCATGATTCCATGATTCTAAAATTCTCAATACTTCAAAGATGCTGTAGAACATCCAAGGGATGTGGAAGCCAGGCTGGGGGGCATTTCATCTGAGATCGGCACAATGCTCAGTGTCTAAACCAAGCTGTGCCACAATGAGGTTTCTCTAACCTGGAGGAGAAACTGAGAATTCTACAGACAAGCTGTGAAGCAAATCCATGCTCTCAGGTTTACTAGTAGCAGACCCACAGGAATGGTGCATGTGGGAAATTGGGATGCAGTAGGCAGAGCAGCTGGACTGCACCCTTTGCTCCCAGGCTGGGACCATGTCACTGGGAACTCAGTGCCAGGGAAAAGGAGACTGCTGTCAGATGAACTCCTGGGGTGCAAGCTTTCACTGTATCATTTTATATCAAAAAATGATTTCATCTTTTGGTGAAATAAATGCAAGAAAAATGTGTTGCCCACTTCAGCTGTAAAGATAGTACAGATATTGGTAATTTGCCAGGTTTCAAGAATTGGTTTTGGGATTTGGGCAATAAAAGCCCATAACTGGGTGCATGCAGATCCCATGATGGGACACCTCATGTCATTCAGTCACCCAGAGGAGTTGCCAGTGTGCCTGTGCCCCTGGCAGCACATCCCTGGTCCCTGCTACAGCCACAGCTCCTGCAGGGATGGGGGAGCTGCCACAGCAAGGGAGGCTGCTCGCCCAAACAGGCTAAATTCCATCTAAATGTGCAGGCAGCTCAGGACAGAAACACACAGGCTGTGACCTAGATTGGTGCTGTGTGCCCAGCAGTACTGCTGAGCACAGCCCTGAGCACAGCCCTGGACAGGCACGGCTGTTTTCCCTGGGGCTGATTCCATCAGACTGATGCAATGCACAGACATTTTTCTGACCGGGAGTGATTTAATGAAGTGAGGTCTTACCATCCCCATGATCCAGCAGACTTGCCTGGCTTGTCGTTGGATTTGAACCAGAATCTGAGCAAACACCAGCCTGTGCTAATTCATTTCTCTTGCCCTACCAGATGCACTGAGCTGTGTGAGGAGGAGACACCGGGAGCTCCAGAGCAGAGTCCTCCCACCAGCTGCACCTGCACATCAGTGGTGCAGCCCCCAAAACATAGGGTTACAGCTGGCTATGCTCTGCCTCATCCACATCACTTCATTGACTGGATGCTTCCTAAAGGAGTGGGAATTTTCTTTTCAGGTGCCTGTTATTTTTCTTCAGGATTTCAGCCCCTGCTGTCACACAGATGTGGTTCAGAAACATGGGATTGCTGTGGAGGGATCACTGCCCAGCACTCAGCCCTGCCTGCACCCATTCCACCACCCACAGGGCTCCAGAGGTGGAAACAGCTGTGCCCAGCCAGCAGAATTATCTCACAGCTCCAACCGCTGCTCACATCTCCTTTAACTGCCAAAAGCTTCCACTAACTGCATCTTCTTATCATTGCATCTTAATTACTAAGGATCTAAAGCTTTGAAAGAATGCCCAGAGAAGGGCCACGAAGATGCTGAAGGGTCAGGAGGGCCCATACAAGGAGCAGCTGAGGGCACTTGGTGTGTCCAGCTGGAGCAGAGGACACTGAGGACAGAGCTCAGGGATCTGCAGCTCCTCCCGAGGGGCAGCTCCGATCTCTGCTCCTGGGACAGGGACAGGAGCCAGGGAACGGCTGGAGCTGGGCCAGGGCAGCTCAGGCTGGAGATCAGGGCAAGGTTCTTCCCCCAGAGGGTGCTGGGCACTGCCCAGGCTCCCCAGGGAATGGGGACATCCCCGAGGCTGTCAGAGCTCCAGGAGCGTTTGGACAGTGCTGCCAGGAACACACAGGGTGGGATTGTTGGGGGGTCTGGGCAGGGCCAGGAGTGGGACTGGATGATCCTGGGGGTCCCTTCCAGCTCAGGATATCCTGTGATTCTGTGATTCAGCTGGTGACAGTGCCAGGCCAACAGTGAGCAGCTGCCAGAAACATTCCCATCGTCTTCTGCCTTGTACAAGCCACTGAGAGAAGCCACATTTTCAGAAAATCAGTGGGGCTCTCTTATTAAAAAATCAACAGTAAAACAGCATCTCTTTGTGTCACAGCTTTGGTGCTCACCTGAGCTCTGAGCAACCTAACCAACTCCAAAGCTGGCCTTGCTTTGGAGTAGAGCCATGCAGCCCTGAGATCCCTTCTGACCTGAATTATTCAGTGATCTGAACTCATGGTTATTTCAGCTCATTAAGGGGACAGAATACTAACCAATGGAAATTTTCTGCTGGCTGAACTATCTTGTTTTGGGTCACACAGGCACCCATGACAATAGCAGACTTGGAGGAGGGCGCTGGCTCCTTGCTGGGCCGGCTAGCATGGGATCTGTTTGGCACAGTGAGAAACATGGCCCTGAAGATGCAGGATCAAACACGGCTGAACTCAGAGCCAAAGAGACACCGGGCACCACTGATGGTGTTATTCATCACTGAAGGATTAGTTTAAACAAGAGTTCTGAGCTTTCTGCAGAAACAAAGAGGCTTGACAGAGAATTCCTGATTTCAGGCTCTGCTTCGTAATGCCAAAATATCCTGTCAGATGATCCATGGCACCTGCAGCTGGAGATGGCACTAACGGCCCCTGCAGTGTCCTGAAGCACAGGGGAGGTTTCTGTGCAGCCTGAGCACACCACTCACGCCCACTCCAAAGCCCCTCTGAAGGACGTCCTGCAGCCCACCCCTCCAGTGGTCCTTTGGTGCTCACTGCCCTTTGTCTCATCTTCAGCACTTCATGGGCAGAAGCAGCACTCAAAGAGATGGGTTAAAGAGACACATTTAAGATAAGCAAATTTGCCAGAGAGCAGAAATCTTGTTGAGATCTGGCTGAATCCTTCCTGGAATGAGGCATTTCAATCCTAGACATCCTGAAGGCTGGAGCTGGACAGGAACCAGAGCTCAGTGCTTGTCCCAGAGTAAAATGTGTAAGCTTCAAAGCCCTGTGATCCTCCCCAAAGTAGTGACTGCCATCACTGACCACCATGAGTAGGACTGGGACAGAAATGCAGGTACTGGGAGGGCTCCAGATTTGGACTGCCCTGAGCTCTCAGTAGCCATGACAGACACAACACAGGAGAAAGGGTTGGAGCATGGGTGGGAGACATGGGCTCCTTGCAAAGACAAGGATGAAGAACAAGACTCCAAATCCTGGAGTTTAAAGGTAAAAAGACAATTATTCTGATAATTCAGTATTTCCTGCAAGGATTCCTACTGTCCAGCCTGAAACACCTGCTTGAGCTAAGGCTGAGATCAGAGGAGATATCCAACACAGTAACAAAGTGAGAGGATCCAAGTACTGCAGGATTTGGCATGTTCTACCCCATTTAAATGATCAGGTCTCTCTGCCAAAGATACACTTTCTTTTTACACATAATTTGTCTAGTTGCAGGTTTTGACTACTGAAACGAGGTTCTTTATCCACTGATCCCCTGGCCAATGGTTACACAGGAGCACACAAGGATACCCAAACCCACAGTCCCCAAAACTCGCTATCGCGCTCACCCTGACCATGGGGTTGCATTATAAAGTCGTTTTTGGGCAGGACATCCATAGGCACATGAAGAGCTGTCACTTCAAACTAAAGCAATGCTTGTGCATTTGTTGAATCTGAGACAGGCTCTTGAACATTCATCATCAGTGTCCCATTTCTTAAAGGCTTAGAAATCTGCATGCAATTTTCCTAATTGTTGGCATGGACTTGGATGAGCTCTGTCACTGCAGATGCCACTGTACATCCCCCTGGCACACGCTGTGCCATTTTTTATGGTTGTTTTATTTGTTTTTCCAGTCGTTTTATTTATCAAAATAGAACAACTGGGCAGGGGGGTGGGGGGAGTCTCGAGAGTCACGGTGATAGCAGTGACTGCTGTTTGCTCTTTGCACAAATCTCACGTTTTCAGTCTCAGAACAGCACTCCCATGTGCTCTAAACCATACTGGCAATTACCCCCAGGGCTCTCTGAAGCAGCCCAGCAGGGATCCTGCAAGCCTCGGCAGGTGCTCCCAGCACCTCGCACCACATCTCAGAGGTGCTGGGCAGCACGTGACAGACCGGGCTTCAGTGACTTGCCTCAAGTGCCAGAACAGTCACAACACTGCAAAACATCCCAAGTGGGCCATCTCTGATTTTAACCACACATGGAGACGTGGAAAAGAGCCGGAGACTGCAGTCGGTGCTACTGGAGCTGAAGACAAAAACCCTATTGTGGATCTACAGGGTCTGCTTACACAACTAAACATCAGAACCTGGCACCCAAGAGACCTCTCCATCACCAAGGCTGCCCTGGGCACGTGTCAGTCTGTCCTACTCACCCAGACAGCTGCTAAGCCCAAGCACGTAATCCTACCCAAGCACAAAGCGCATCTGGTAAAACGTTTTCCAAAACAAAACGGATGTTTTAATCAAT
The DNA here is from genome assembly GCA_013400915.1 of Pardalotus punctatus. Lineage (NCBI taxonomy): Eukaryota > Metazoa > Chordata > Aves > Passeriformes > Pardalotidae > Pardalotus > Pardalotus punctatus. The sequence continues at coordinate 46,297 of VZTX01028069.1, forward strand.
AACACAGCCCCCAAGAGGAATCTGAACCACTTGGGCAGTGTCAATCCAGCTACTGCAACAGAAACATGAAGGGGTCTGGCCTGGCCAGAGACCACGTGGAAGGATGTGACACAGCCCACCTGCCTCCAAGATCCTCACCAAAGGATTTTACAAAACCTCCAGAGCTATGGGATAAGAAAAAAGGTTTCTAAAGAGATAAATCAAGAATTACAAGAGGTAGGGGCAAAGAATCATTCTTGCAGAGGAGAGACAGCTATGTGGGGAATACAGGGATGTACACTAGGATCCACATTACTCATCCATGAGCAACCTGATGAGAGGATGAGAGGTGAGAAAGTCTAACGATTCACCCTTCCAGGGCACGCAGGACTGTGGCAGTCCATGAGCAAAGACTGAGTTTCAGGGCAAGGACACAGCAACTGACCATCCTGTCGATAAACAGAAAGCAGTGAGTGCAGAGAAACCGACTCCTGCCTTCAGCTGCACCGTGCTGGGCTCTGAGCTGCCTCCTGCTCCTTCAGGACAGAGAACTTGGGCTGCAATGCTCACTGAACAAGAACAGCAGCGGCCAGAAAGAGCCAGGGAGAAAGCTTCCACTTTGGAAAAATGAAAGACCAGAACAGTGGATGTTACCAACTGAGTAGAAATCCTCATTTTAATGGTTCAAATCAAGCAAAAAGCCCCCAAACTGGCAGCCAATGACTGGATTCTCACTTCCACAGAGTTCCAGACTTTCTGGGGACATTTCAGACAGGGCTCAGCTCTGCATTGCCCGCTGCACACCAGGACCCCCCAGACTGCCCCCCTGGTCCTACCAAAATTCATTGGTCACACTGAGAATTTTGAGAGTTCCTTCACACTGCTTTGGCTCTTCTGCCAACACAACATCCAACATCTTTTAATGGTTTTAATCAGTTACCAGCATTGTTTCAGAGGCATAACTCTTATTGTTACTTAGCAGTTACTGATGCTTTTTAGAGTATAAACATCTGTGTGCAGATATTCCACAGTGAGGGGAAGTGCTCTGAGACACAGCACAGTAAGTGTCAGGATGTGCCACACAACAGACATATCCCCCAAAGTGCCCCGGGGTCAGCACCATCCCTGCTCTGCTGAGGGCAAAATAAACACAGAGAAGTGACTGGCTCGTGATCAGAGACACACAGTGACAGCCTGTGCAGAGCAAGGATGCCCAAAGTGCTGCCCTCAGCAAAAGTCATGTTCAGTTTTGTGCTGAGCACATGGATTTCCTTAGTCCCAAACCCAGGTCTTCAATGCTCCCCCACACAGGAAATAAATTTACTGCTTTGTATCCACTGAGGAGCATTAGGAAATGAATGGGGAAACGGAGTCACACATCTTTCCTACCAAACCCTGCAAAGGCTGGCACTTGGATAGGGAAAATGGCCTCCTGTCCCACCACTGGAGCTGCCAAGCAAGTTCTCCCTCAACAGCAGCTCAAAGCCCCTCATGTCTCAGCACGTTTGCTGTGTAACATCTGCACAACCAGCCACAAACCTCTCAGTCTGCCAATTACACATCTGGAGCTCGGAGGAGCAGCACATTCCTGCTTCTTCAGGCCTTTTTTCCCTGCCATCCCCTATTCCAGCTCCCAGAAGACAAAGTAAAGGAACAGAAGGATCATGGTGGGAACAGACCTGGCACAGGCATTTACACCGTGGAGAACGGCAGTTCTGGACAGCAGGGCTGGCTTGAGGGACTGAGTGTGCACATGTGGATTGCACAGGCAGCCCTCAGCAGAATTACAGCCCAGACTGCAGCCAGAGCTGCTATTTATTTTCTGCAGAGTCTCAGAAAAACACTCACCTGTAGGAGCCAGTGTCCAGCAACCTCTGCAGCCCAGTTACACAAAGCTGGCGGCCTTGGCTCACACTCTTTTGTGCATTGTTTTTTGTTTTTCCAGTGCTCAGATACGTAACTCTGGGTCCAGTTCTCAAGGCCAGCCAGATGTTCCTTGGCACAGGGGCCGCCAGCTCCCACAGCCTGTCTGGAGCACGGCTCCCCCTCCCACACAGCTCCCAGGTCGGACAACAAGGAGCTGCAGTGAGCCTCCTGCAGCATATGGCTCAAATGCAGGGGCCAAGGAAATGCCACATTTGTCTACAATCACCCTCTTCTCATCCCAAATCAGAAGTTTTTCTCCTGTCCCCATCCCACCACCTCTTATTCCAGATAAACTGGCTGAAACACAACCTGGGCTCTTGCTTGCCGTGATCCCCCTATCACAGCCCCATCTTCTGCACTTCATTGCAAAAATAAAGCCGTTGCAGCAGTGTGTTGTTTTAATCAGCTGTGAAGCAGCTTTAGAATGAAAACAGAGATTCTGAACTACAGAAAGGAGCTGAGAAGTGAGCTGGGCAGCTCCAGCCTGAGAAACACATCAGCAGAGTTGAAACTCAGGCTCCTGTCTGAGGGGATGCACCAGTGGGTGAAAGAAGAGATACAGGGGCAATTAGGGAGCTCCAAGAGAAATGGCAATGCCCAAGTCAGAAGAAAACAATGTAAAAATCTGAACTTCAACCTTAATTTGATTACCACAAAGCCAGGCTGAGATTGTCTCCTGCATGGCAGTGCCCATGGGCAGATGGTGAATACCCAGCAGCAACAGAAGAGCCCACCTATGACTCCTGGAGTTTGGCAGAGTAAACATGAGCAGAACTGGCATCTTTGGTCCTGACACAGACAGTGACAACATAAATCAACTGATTTCCCTGCCTCAGGAAAGCCATCACTGCAGCTCTTTCAGGCTCAGTGCTTCGAGAGAGGCCACAGCAGAGCCTGTCCTTGCAGGGCACTGCCAAAAGCGCCAGGGATGGCTGATGTGGCTGGTCCTCGAGAAAATCCCAGAGTCAAATCCTAGTGAGCAACCAGCCCACAGACTGGGTGAGCTCTCAGCTCAGACACCATGCCCAAACCCCCTGAGCCATACCTGCAGTAGGACAGAGCTTTATTTTCTTCACAGATTTGCAGCCCCTGGGAAGCTTGCATGGCTCTGCTGCTATTTTTATCCATCTATCTCAAGGACACTCATCAGTGGAAGTGCGTGCCATGAGAGACCACTGCAGCCACACTGTAGCAGATCACATCTTCTGCCCCTGGGTTTCCAAAACCCCACACTGAGAATGGTTCTGTACTCCTGCCCTTTTCAGGCTATTCAGGGCTGTTCCTGGGGTTTCTGCTTTTTTTGATCTTCTCTGAAGCTCTTTCTTTAGCTTTGGCTTCCGGGTTAAATATTAGCAGAACACCTTCAACTTATCAGTGCTCAAAGAATGAGGAGAGTGTTAGGTGGGCGTGGTTTATTCTAACTTCTGCTCTTTTTTAAAGTTCAGAAGTTATAAAAATACCAAAGATCAAGAGAAGAACAATGACAAGCTGCAAAAGGTCTGATCTTTCTAACAACTGGGACTGTGTGTTCAGGACGAAGCTCCCAGATTCCACAAAAACGCACACTCTGGCAGCACAGGCCTGCTCCCCAGAGCCAGGGCCAGAGCTGGGCCCAAAAGCATTTACTTCCCCTCTCCCAAAAATGAGGAGGAAACAAAAAAATTAAGAAACTCTCCATCAGGTCATGAACAGATGATGTAATGTGCTTGCTTCCACAGAGTCACTGTCAAAAATCCCACCAAAATGGGGCTGTTTCTCCCATATACACCTACCTTGCTCCCATCACGCCCAGCCCATGAACCGTCACAACCACGTGGATGCCCCATCTGTGGAAGTGCCCAAAGCCAGGCTGGACGGGGCTTGGAGCAATCTGGGACAGTGGAAGGTGTTCCTGCCCATGGCAGGGGGTGGAATGGGATGGGCTTTAAGGTTCCTTCCAACCAGAAGGGACTGGGGATTCACCACATGCAGCCTTTACAGAACTGTGTGAGAGGACACTGGTTGATCATTCTGGCTCCTCCACCACCTGCCCACATCAGGAGCAGGACCCTTACAAGTGACCAAGCTCCTGTCCCCAAGGCTGGAATACGGTAACAGGCAGAAACAAGGCATGGAGCCTGAAATTCTTGAAGTGAAGCTTCTTGAGTGTCTAAACCCCTCCATCCTGATGGGAAATTCTGCTCTCCCTGCAGCTGTCCTACACAAACTGTCCCCCTTGGCATATTTTAAGCTGACTCTACTCTGCTTCCAAACCTGGAAGCAGAGGATGGTTGGGCAGAGCCACCAGCCCTGCCTGCAATGAGCAGCTCAGAACATCCCGAGTCAGGCACTTTTAGACCCCCAGAAATAAAAGCCCTGGAATGCTCTTCTTCCTTGAGTTTGTCCAATTCCATCCCAAAAGCACTTAGGCTTCCAGCCTGCACAGACACAGCCCAGCACCATGTCCCAGTTAACAGCAGTGTTGTTACTGGTCACAGATCCTGCAGAAACAAAGTGATGGCCCCAGTGCCGTTCACTAAAGAGAGGGAAGTTCCAGCACCAGGGTCCTGCTGAAACTCCTGCTGAGACTCAGTAACACCCTGAGACACTGAAACCATATTTTGGGCAGAGAAGCATGGTGAAAAAGGGAAGCAAGCACCCTGACCAAAACCCAGATTCTCTGGGATATGAAGCATTTCAAAAGAAAACACAAGGAAAAGTCAAGTTGAGAGGAAGGTCTAGACACTAAGGACAGGCTGGGGACCCAAGGAAACTGCTTTTCCCAGGTCAGTTCCTCCTCTCAGAGGCTCCTGCCTGCCCCAAGACATCACACAGTAACCTCAAGTCTCTGACATCCCATGGTTCCCACTGAGCCACAGATTCGGTGTTTGCTGAGCCACAGGCACTGTCAGCATCCCACAGCCTCCTGCAGTGCTGGGCTCCCTTATTGAAGCCCCCAAACCTCCAAAACCCATGCACATTCCAGGACACACATCCAAGCTGAGCCAAGGCCACCGCTAGGAGCTTTGGCTCTGTGCTCCAAACAGCTCAAGAGATTTTTCTTGGGATCTTCCAACAGCAGTCTCAGAGGCAGCACCATCCAGGTACCAGGGCTGCTTGTGCATTACACTCATGGACAAAAACCTGAACTCCTCTGTGTACCCTCCTTCCCTCTGCTGTGGTGCATAAGCTCCACCTGTGCTGTCCCCAAACCAGCCATCCCAATGCAAAGCAACATCACCCAGCTTGATGTGTGAGCTCCAAATACCAGCTCACCCCTGAAGAGACAGTAATTAATATTTTCCCATCTTCTTCAAGCAGGAAAGCACAGGAGCTCACCTGAGTGTCACCCTGCCAACTACTCCTGACGAGGCTCCTCTTCCCACCACTATGTTCTTACCCTGAAGAAGGAAGAGAAACCAGGCAATATCCAAAATAAAATAATAAAAAATACACATTACCTTTGCCCCTGGGCAGGAAACCTAGCAGCTGATCACCATCTTCCTTTGAGGAGACGAAGCAGTAAAACAACAAATCACATGGCAGCAATGGTGGTGAGAAATGAAGAACTTCATGAACTTTCTATCCAGGGTCAGCATCTCGTAGCCCCCTGGAGTCCCTGCAGCAGCCTCGGAGGGCAGCTCCAGTCAGGGGTAACACACAGCTGTGAGCCCAGGGTGGATGGTGCTCCCCTTCTGCCTAGCCTCGGGGTAACTGTCCAAAACTATTCACGTTTGCTTGCTCTGCAAGCAGAGGAAGCAGCAGCCGAGCCCAGGCAGAGGGAGCAGGGTCTGACAGCCCGTGCAGACCCGTGCAGACACTGCCCAGTGTCCTCAATGCCCTTGCCAGCTCCCACCAGCCCTGGCACAGTGGCAGAGGACGAGCTCTGTGTTAGCTCTGCCCTGCCTGGATGGGCTTGGGGCCTCTCTGCCAGCTGGGCTGGTGCCAAGGCAGCAACTCCAGTCCTCCAAATTCCAGCGCTGGAGCTGCTTCCTGCCCGCCCAACCTTAACGCTTTCACTGCTGCCCCTCTCCCACAGCCAGCACAGTCACCCCTCTGTCTGTCACAGAGCATCCAGAAGGGTGGAACAGGGACCCATGAGGGAACTCCAGAGCCACTTGGCATCAGCCAGAGGCACAACCCAAATGGAGGAATGGCACAGGGACCTTCTGAGTTACACTGAGGGCTTTACCTGTGTCCCTGGGCAGCTGTGTCCCTGTATCCTTGTGTTGAAGGTGACAGTATTTCCCTGCCCTCCAGCAGTACCACATGAAATGTGGGAGCAGACTTAAGGGACACCGTTACAGAGAAAGAAGTGTCTGTGTGTGTATGGAGGAGAGGGAAGGTCCTTTCATAGGTATGGATTAAATCTGGATTTCTCGGGATGCATCAAATGAGCTGCTTTTCAAGAGGCCAGGAAGACTGGCACAGCCACAGCATCTCCCAGCAGCAGCACTGTTGGGATTGTGCACACAGCCACTGGCACTTGGCTGTAAAAGGGTTCTGTAAAGGGTTCTGGTTCACTTTTTGAACCAAATCTCAGCTAAAGTTCTCGATACTGTGGCACAAACCCTAGAAAAATTACTGCATTTCTTCAAAACTTAAAGCTGGTGTTTAAATAAGAGCCCTTTGTTGTGCAAAGACACAGACCTTGTGGAAATTCTCAGATGTCATGAGACCACAATCACCCCCAATCCCGCCTGCCCAGGCCCTTTTCCCAGCCTTTACCTGGTGGAGACAGACCCTCCAGTCATCACCTCCTCTGGTGAAGAGCTCAGAGCACGAAGCCTCCTTGCAGAGGTACCTGAGAAGACCCTGCTTTAGTTGCTCTTCCCCCAGGGGCTCATGGTTCTCCATCCCACAAACCACTTCAGAAAGGAAGATAACTTCCCATGGATCCTCTTCCAATGTGTGCTTCCCTGACTACAAAGAACTGAACTTTCCTCTAGTCTGTGATCAGCTGTGAACTCCCAAATTTCCCATGAATTACAGAGGCAGACACACCTCCTCTCTACGAAACTGTGCCTTGGTTGAGGGGGATTTCCCTCACCCCACCTCCCCGCTGAGGGCAGGTGGCCCCGGAAACTACAGTCATTAACCAGCCTCTTCTCTCTTTCCTCTTTTTTCTCATCGATTTTTATCACAGTTATTTCCCTCTTTGTCTCCCTGAAGCTCAGCAGGAACACCTCCATTTCTGTGTGCATCTCCCTCTCTCCTTCTCCCCAGACATGATTTAAAGTAACTAAACAACCATCCTTATTCTTTAGGTCGATCCTAAATATTGATTTTCTGCACTGCTTATAGTGGGGAGGGACTCTCCAAAGCAGCTTCCCAAATCCACTCTCCACTTACAGCAGTGACTTGTCCTCTTTAAGAGCCCACAGGCTTCCCAAGGAACAGGATGGTTAGAAAAAGTTAAATGCATGCAGGCTTTTCCAAAGCACTGGGTTTGGCTGGGCTGGA
>VZTX01028073.1:6161-29476 GCA_013400915.1 Pardalotus punctatus
GGGCCGGTGGCGGGTGGGGGGCGGCGGCTCCTTCTCCCCGTGGCGGCTCCATTTTCCCCCGCGGGCTCCATCTCCCCTCCCAGCTCCCCATCTGCCCCCGCGGCGTCTCCATCCTCGCCCGGGGCTCCGTCTCCCTCCTCGGGGCTCCATCTCCCCCCGGCTGTCTCCATCGCCCCGCGGCTCCCCCCTCCCCGTCCGCCCCTCGCCGCCCGTGTCCTGCCGCATTCCCGGCCCGCGCGGGTCCCTCCCGGCGGGGTGGGTGGGCCGGGCCCGGCCGTGGTGAATCAGGCGATGGGGAGCGCAGGCTGGGTGCCGGCTGCTGGTGAAAGTGTGGCGGGGAAGCGCGGCGGTTGTTTACCTCCGGCCGGGGCCGCCCGCAGGCTGGAGCGGGGAGGAAGCAGCAGCAGCAGCAGCGATGGCGCGGCTGGTGGCGGTGTGCCGGGACGGCGAGGAGGAGTTCCCGTTCGAGAAGAGGCAGATCCCCCTCTACATCGATGACACCCTCACGGTGAGTCCCTCGGGCCCGTCCCGCTGCCCCGGCGCCTCCCGCGTGTTGCAATTCCCAGGCCGGGCCTTTCCTCCTGGCGGGCCTCGCTGGCTCCTCCTCGGGCTCCTGCAGCGTTAATCTGTGGGACTTTGCAACACTTGGGGTTAACAGAGCTCGGTGTGGCAACTTTTGTTATCTGATGCCCGGCTCTGAAAGCGGGCGAACCGCATAATGAGGGAGTTATCGCCGTGCCGGGGCCTGTGCACAACTTGTGCCGCCGGAGCCACGAGCGTGGCTCGGTGCTCAAGGGTGGAGCAAAGCCATTTTTCAGCTGGGAAGGAAGGGAGCCATGTTAACGTTAAAGCCCGGCTTAAAACCGGCTGCTTATTCTGCTCTTAAACGGGCAAGAAAAGGCTGAAGGCGTTTTTGAAGGCTTTGGTGTAAAGTCAGGGTTGTCGAGTCTGCAGAAATGTAACAAATCTGCGAGTTCCCGTTTCAGGGTGTTGCTCTGAATTGGAAAACGTGGTGGTTTTGCCGTTTCCAGAAGATTCAGTGGAAAAATCAACTAAATGCAGCTTGGAGGCTTTCTGCTCCTCGTGAGTTTAGAGGAAGGTTCAAAAATTGCATTGTAGGAGAACACAGAGTAAATAGAAAAAAAAAATCTCTCTAGTACCAGTTGTTGTTTAATTAATTCTTATGGCATGAAAATGCTGGATTGAAAATAATATTACACTTAGATAGTGTGATTTGGTATCTTAATGATTCAGAATTAATTTCTTTTACTGTCAATGTGACAGTAAGTGTTGTTACTTTAAATGGTGTAAAATGTGGGTGATTTAAATTCCCAATCTTATGTTTAGGATGGAAGAATCCCTGAGTTTCGTTAACTAAGAAAGGTGTCCCTACTCACAGCAGGGGGATGGAACTGGATGATCTTCAAGGTCCTTTACAACCCAAACCATTCTTCCACATTCCAGCACAAAACATTTAAATATCTTCAGACAGGCCCCATCGGGATTTGCTGCATTTGCAGAAAGTCCTGTTGCTGTATTTTAGTTTTGATCAATTGGAATGGTGGCATATTATTAATTTACCAAATATCATTGCGATTTTTGGCTTCTCTCTGGTTACCTGTGTTCCTGTGATAGGCAGAGTTTCCCCTAAAGTTGTCCAAATCAGTACCTGCCTCTCCTAGAGGGGTTGATGACCTGGAAAACCCAGCACTGTGCAGAAATAGTGGAAGTTTGAGTTTTTTCATGTCTTGGCCACACATTGAGAATTATTTTGCCCATTCATTTTCCGTGTGGTTTTAACCTCTTGGATTTCTATTTTTTTTTTCCTACTTCCTGGGCTCCCTATAAAAATTATCCATGAGTTTGCGTCGTGTAGACTTGCCATGCTCTTTTTGTTTTTGTTGTGTGTAATAGGCTGAAAGTGAAAATTCAGCTATGCCAGGTGGATGACTTCAGCAGACCTAAAATTCCATTTGTGGTTTACTCCCCGAATTTAACACCAGGCCCAAACTTTGTGTGATTGCACTGTGTTGTTGCTGTCCTTCTGCTTTTTACACCATCCTTGTGATTGAAAGAGTCCTCTGGCTGTAAATCAGTTTTATATCCATCTGGAGGAAAGGCATTTATGCAAGTGCAAGTCACCCTCACCATAAAGAAATCTTATCTTGGGTCTTTTTTTTTTTTCTTTTTTTTTCTTATTTTTCCCATTCTGTGACTGTTGTCGCAAAGCACTTGAATTTCTAGGTGGTTTCTGGAGGCTTTTATTAAAAAAATCTGCAGAAGCAAGTGAATGAACTCTGAGCTTCCTTGTCTGTCATCTATAATTTATTTTTTAAATACTTAATGAGAGCTATTACAAGACATGCAGCTGTCTTTGAAACAGAATTTTACATCTGCAGCACTATCTTAAAAAAAATAATGGTGGTTATTGATAGTAACTGGCTTCTGTTGACCTCTTTTAAGACTCAAATTTTAAATATAATGGCACTAACTGTGCCTGTTAGTCAGCTGGAAGAGTTAATCTGTGCCTTAAATCTAGAATCAGTGAATTAGTGATGGAAAATTAGGAGTGAATGGCCCATGTGCTCTTAATCTGAGATGTTGCTTTGTAGTAGCCCAGGAAGCAGCTCAGGTGCAGGGAGGTGCTGCTGCCCTGAGTGGATTGTTCACCACCACACTTCCCTGTTCCTTCTGGCTCAGCTAGAAATTAAAGGAGGTTTCAATATTGAACCCTTTTCATTTCTTAAGCAGCTTTTATGGTTTCTAGAAGGCATTCCATTTGATGTGGTATTACAGGATTTTTTTTTTTTTCTCCTAGTTCAGGGTGTGATGGTGGTTGATGTTTAACCACTTAATAAAATCTCATCAGACACATGAATTAATTTAGTCTTTGATTCTTTTGCTGTGTTGTACAGAATACCTCAGGGTGTTGTCTGATAGTGGGAGATGAAGGTGAAGGGGGAAAAAATAGGCAGATTTATCTCTTGTCTCTGTTATTAGCAGATAGAGCTTTTACTTTCGCTTGTAGCTCGTGGCCCACAGAAAAAACAAATTAGTGATGTAGGAAACCTGTAAATCTGCAGCAGAAACTGGTGCAGCTGCTTGGTGGGGATGGCTTGGGGTGAGGGAAGCTGGAAAAGGAGCCGAGGGTCAGGATTGGCAGTGGCTGGGGCACTGCTCTGCACGAAGATAAAGCAGCTGTGCTAATGCTCAGTTTGGGGCACATGGGTGAGCAAAATAATGCCTTGTTCTGAGAAATGCTGTTTATTTTGGAGTGGTGTTCAGTGCCTGGAAAAGTGAGTGTGTGAGTGCTCTGCAGGTAGTGTTGGCAATGAGGCAGACAGCAGGGAATTCTGCCTTCACTGGACAGCAGAGGGAAGGTGGAAGGAGGAAAAAGGATGAATCAGACGGTTTTATTTGGTGTTCATTTGCATTAGTTATTAGCCACAGTTGTTATTTTGTCATTCAGATTTTGAAGTGAACTTTCAGTATTCATATTGACAAATTGTCTACTTCTCAGTGTGGACAAAGAGGAGAACTAAGCCAGGCTTTACACATTTTTCTAGTTGCTTTCACTTTACTCCATGGTTGCACAGTTGGATTTTTGGCTGAAAGTTACTTTCCTGATTTCTGCCCCCTCCCAAGAAATTGCCCTCTTGTTTCTCAGTAATTTGATAAGAAATGTTATTAATTACTTACAAGTAATCACATTGTTCTGTAGGCTTAACGTTTTGCTTTGAGCCTCTTGAGAGTTGCAGCTGCAATCACACAAAACAAACTATGCCTTGGAGTACCTTGTTGGGTTAATATGGTTTGAAATTAGCCTTTGGAGGAGTCGACTCTGTCATTAAACTGGTGAGACTGTTTCCTCAGAGCTTTATAAATTGAGTTAAGCTCTTGGGTCCGTTTGGATCTCAGTTTGTTGAAGTGTATATATATTTTTTTTAGACTGAAGTGGGGTCTCAAGTAATATAGGTGATAATATAAATACTGATGGTGCATTTAGCAACTTTTGCATTCTGTAACGTCTATTTAAGAGCTGCCATTTACAAACTGCCTCTAGAACAGTATATTAATGAAGCATTTATTACTTTGCTGAAACATTCACTGTCTGAAACAGTTACTTTTATCCTTTCCCATGCTCCAGTAATTATGAGAAAAGGATGAGCATTTAACATAATTTCAGTCTTACTTTCCCCAAGAAAGTAAACCAACTAATGCTCTGTTTGGCTTTTTTCTTGTCTGAAAGCTCCTCTTTAAATTGTTTTTCCTCTCTTGTATAGATGGTGATGGAATTTCCTGATAATGTGCTGAACCTCGATGGACATCAGAATAACAGTACACAACTGAAACAGTTCATTCAGGTAAATAATGTTTTCTAAGAAGAGAGGTTTTTTTTTACTTCTCCACGAGGTTGTGACTCCTGGAATGCCTCAGACACGTCAGCACCTGGGAGCAATCACACACCGGTACCAAAGTGCACTGGGCTCAGTTGTGCTCTGGCTTCCACAGCATTTATTGCACATTGTCTTGTCAGGAGGGAGTTGCTGCATGTCTGGTCAGAGCCCAGAACTTACAATGGAAACTACAGTTTAAATACATCTTGATTTTTATTTTTCTCAATAGCTTTGAACCGCCTTTTCAAGCGGAAGTGTGGATTGCTTAAGGTTGGGTTGTTACAATCAGTGCCCCTGCCAGGGTGGAATTTGTGTGCCAGTTGATAGATTGTGCAGAGTTTATTAGTGAGAGTTGGATTTGGGGAACCCCAAAACTTTAATCATGGAAGCTGGCAAACAGCTGTAACACCTATAGCAGGAGCAGATTCGTGCCCCTGCCAGGGTAGGATCTGTGTGCCAGTTGATAGATTGTGCAGAGGTTATTAGTGAGAGTTGGATTTGTGGAACCCCAGAAACTTTAATCATAGAAACTGGCAAACAGCTGTAGCACAGTAACACCTGTAGCAGGAGCAGATTCGTGCCCATGCCAGGGTAGAATTTGTGTGGGGAACTATGGACTGTGCAGAATTTAGTAGTGAGAGTTGGATTTGGGGAACCCCAAAACTTTAATCATGGAAACTGGCAAGCAGCTGTAGCACAGTAACACCTGTAGCAGGAGCAGATTCGTGCCCCTGGATGTCCAAAGGGACATTTTGCTGCTCTGCAGTGGCACAGCCTCACTCAGGGTTGGCAGCAGCAGTGCAGACATGTGCTGCATGTCAAGTGTAGCTGGGCTGTGAAAATAGCTCGTTCCTGCTTTGCTGTGACTCCTGCAATTAATTACAGGAAAGAGGGTTATTGCAGAGTGATATTGCTTGTCAGGTGATTTAATGGGCCTTCCTCTAAGAGCACAAACCTTAGATGTTACCTGATGGTAACTCCACTTTTCATAACATGTATTGCATAGAAGGAGCTGACAATATTTTCTCCTTCCAGTTGATGCTTTGATGAGCTCTGCTGTATTGTGTGGTCTTTTCTTCCTTTCCCCAGAAGTTGTGACAAGTCCTTTGTGCATTAGGAGTGTTGGAATTGTGCAATGTGACAATAATACAGAAAATGCTATCGTGGCATGGCATTCCCTGTGCAGATCTGTATGACCAGGGCAGAGTGACCCTCCCTCAGTGGTGCTGAAGGCAGGTGTGGGTTTGTGTGCTGGGCTGTAGGATGGGGCTCTCTCCTCTCCTCTCCCTCAGTGGTGCTGAAGGCAGGTGTGGGTTTGTGTGCTGGGCTGTAGGATGGGGCTCTCTCCTCTCCTCTCCCTCAGTGGTGCTGAAGGCANTTGTGTGCTGGGCTGTAGGATGGGGGGCTCTCTCCTCTCCCTCAGTGGTGCTGAAGGCAGGTGTGGGTTTATGTGCTGGGCTGTAGGATGGGGCTCTCTCCTCTCCAGCTCTGCTGGTGGCACTCCAGTGCTGCTGAAAGCCAAGCCAGTAATGGAGCAGTGAGAAGGACCAGAAGGGTACGTGCTTTTTGTGAGGACGTGTGCCTGGATGTGTTTGACAGAGGGGCCAGGAGACACAGCTACAATTGTTTATTGACGTAGGCAATATTAGAAGGTGTTCTCATTAATGTTCTATTAATAGTAGATAGATGTTGGATGTTCACTGCTGAAGTCAAAGGCTTCACCCTGAGTAGTAATGTGTACTTGTTTAATTTCAGCTAGTAGGATTGTGATGGGAAATGGCATTTATCCTTCCAGGAGAAATATTGTTAAATTGTCATGGTCTGAGCAGAACAAGGTGGTTGTAAATGAGATTTCCATAAATGCCAACGAGCGTTTGTGAATTTCTTTTCCACGTGCCAAAGATAAGAAGAGTGCGAGTAGAAGATGAAAACTTGCAGTTTGTGTGTGAGACCTTTTCCTACAGCATCTGTGCTGAGGTGGAGAAAAAGCATTTCCTGAGCAGGACGTTTATTCCAAAAGCAGCATTAGCTGTGTCAAGTGATGAAAGGAGAGAACAAGAGGAGAAAACCACTTACCCTCCGTTTTTAATGCTTCAATTTTGGTGGTTTTTTTTATTTTTTCCAGAGACACAGCATGCTGAAGCAGCAGGACCTGAACATTGCCATGATGGTGACGTCGCGGGAGGTGCTGAGCGCGCTGTCGCAGCTGGTGCCGTGCGTGGGCTGCCGGCGCAGCGTGGAGCGCCTGTTCTCACAGCTGGTGGAGTCGGGGAACCCTGCCCTGGAGCCCCTCACCGTGGGGCCCAAGGGGGTGCTCTCTGTCACCCGCAGCTGCATGACTGATGCCAAGAAGCTTTACACGCTCTTCTACGTGCATGGGTCAGTGCCTGGGGGCTGCTCCTGCAATTCCCGCTCGCTGCGTCTTTGCCTTCCTGGGGATGCTGAGCTGGGACAAGTTGGAGTCATAAACACATTGTCCTCTTTATCATCTGTGTTTCACAACTCAGTACAACTACTTGGTGCCTAAACTGGGAAAAAAGCAAACCTAATCTTTGGTATCACCAGTTGCAGTGCCACGATTGCCAATATTTAATAGTCAGTCATTAATCTGACACGGGCACCGGGGGTTTTTTATGGTCTCGGGAAGAAGAGTGTTTGCCTCGCTGCTTGGCATGTAAAAAGTAAAATAAATTAATCTGTCCACCAAAGTTTTCTGCTCTTGGATGGAAAGGTAACTGTGAGAAAGTGAAACCTGCTGGGCTTGGTGAGCACAATAAATGCCCCAGTGCCATTAGTTCCTCAGCTGTCAGCAGAGCAAAAAGCGAGTGCTCAGCACAGTGTGCCTTGGCCTTCCAGTTGGCTTCAGCTCATTCTTCTTGCTCCAGTTAGCAGGAAAAGTAGGGAAGGTTTGTGCAGAGTTGAGATGGAGATTGGGAGAGTGAGGTGGTGTAACCTGATCCAGTGGTTTTCAGAATTCAAAGTTCCTCACTTTTTGTTTTCCTGCAGGTCCAAACTGAATGATATGATTGATGCAATTCCCAAAAGCAAGAAGAACAAGAGGTGTCAGCTGCACTCCCTGGACACACACAAACCAAAACCTTTGGGGTAAGTCTGTGTTAACATGCACAATTCAAATATTTTAAAGAAGCCAAGTATTGGAACTAATTTATTTTTAAGCATTGAGATCAATTTTTATGCTCTGATCTGTTTGCCAGAGTAGCAATTTCCGAGATAGTGGGATTATAGCAGACCTAAATAGTTGTTGGGGAGAGGAAGAGGAGTGCCAGGAGTTTTGGGCATACTCAGGGCTTCTGCACTGTGATATAAACAATGCTCTAGAAAGACAAACTGGTTTTTATGCTCCAGACCACAAGGATTGCTCAGCAGATTTTCTCACATTGAGGTCAAAGGGTACAAAATGCTAAATAAATATACATCATTTTGCTTGGGATTATTAAAAATGCCTTGCACAACTGTTAATCAAGGGCTTTGTTGTGGTTGCATGCAGGCTTAAAACTGGAACTCCATAAAATGTATTTTCTCAAAATGTGACAGCATATTTTAAATATACCACTGAACAATATGCATATATGCCTCTGTCTTGAAGTTGAAATTATTTATTCCAGCTGGTTAAGCAGAAAACACTCCCTGTAAATTTATTGTGGATTTTGGGGAGGTTTCTTTTATATGGGTGCTTCCTTTTAACTTTTTTTTTTTGTCATATGATGACCAAGAAATTGGTCTCTTGGGCTTAATTGCAGTGTCTGGACCTTTTTTACTCAGCTGTGTTCTGCTTCTGGTTAAGCATCCAACCTGTGAAAGCTTTCTCATGGTTTCCAGTTACAGGACATGTATTTTTCTGTGCAGAGTGGAGTCTCTCTGGGTTTAGTTAAATCCCCTGGGATACCAGGCGTGTGGAATGTGACACTTGATTTTTGCTTGTGCTTCTTGAGGATAGTGGGAGCTAATCATTATCTTCTGTTATATTTTGGCTACAGACCTTTTGTAAAATTAATTTAAAGCTTATGTCACACAAGATCATGAGGCTGTAGGGGTGTGTATATTTTTAAAATTTAAATAAAGCAAATTCATAGCATTATGAAAGTGGATTTGGGGTTTTTTTATATTTGGTAAGCTTAATCTTTCCTGTGTGAGAACATATGCCGTGGAACCTGCAGTTAGCATTTTGGCAGGGTAGAACAATTCTGAAGCTGAACGAACAGAGAGGAAAATGCTGTTTTTATTTCCTCAATTCACGCTGGAATAAATCCCCTTGGTGTTGTGGGTGCTGGCAGATGAATAGGGAAGGTGGAAGAGCAGTATTTTATACACTGCAGGTAAAATTTGGGTTATCAGCTAACATGGCTTGTGGGCAAGCAGTGCAATTTGCTGAAGAAATGGGACTTGAGCTCTGTTCCTCAGCTGAACCCCTGTTCTGTCCACAAGTGACCAGAGTGTATCAATATTGATAAAAATCCAAATAAATCTGCCTGCCCTGGACACAGACAGGCTCTGGCTGAACTGTCACAGAACAAACTTCATTTACCACCCTAGAGCTGCTCCACTTTACAAGAGCTCCTTCAGAGGAGTTGCATCTGTTGGGCATTTCCTCCACACAAAAAAGCCTTGGAGCTGGAGCTGTGTGTTTAATTAGAGGAGTTACGTAAGCAGCTAATGCCACTCGAGGGTTACTTGATGTCCTCCGTCTGTGTGCCTGGCTTTTGGCTACTCAGCTCCGTTTGGGGCTTTTAAACTCTCCTAAATGCAAGCCCTATGACCTGGCAAACTGCTTAATGCCATATATTGCTATTCTAATTAGGATATAGGGCTGCTTCTCATTTTCCTGCTCTTTTGTATCAGTAACACAGAAATAACCGTTCTGATAAAGGGTCAAGTGTAGAGCAGCCTGTAAGTAAACTGACTTGTTATTTAAAGTCTGTTTTTTGCACTCTAATACACTTTTCGCATATCCAAATGTGTGTTGTAAAGTTATTTTGATATTCTTCTAAGAAATTTGTGGAATTTGAGGTAGGATGCTTTATGGTTTTTTATGGTGAAAGTTGTTTGGGTTTTTTTTGTTTTCCTTTTTTTCTTTTGTTATTTTAGTTAATTGTTCTTCAGCTGACAGAAGTTTTAAAACCTGCATGTGTTTATACTTAAAGTAATATTCTGAAAATCACTACTGTTTTTCAGTTGTAACATTAAAAATTCATGATGAGTCTGGGTTATAAACACGAACAGCAACATTTGCATCTCAGGTCTGACCCAAACTTCCATAGATGTTAAGGCTTAACCTATAAAGAATTCAAATTAAATTAAGGAATAGAGCCACATTTTCCATAGGATTTGTTTAGGAAAACTAACTAGCTGATAATACATGTTATAGGTCTGAAAAATGTTTGTTAATACTGTGTGACAGTGAAGGGAGCAGTAGCAGAATCAGTTCAAAGAAGTGGAGAGAGAGCAAGTATAGCATCATTTTCTGCCATGGACCTTCCCAGGGAGCAGTCAGGTAAAGAATGAGGCTCTGCTGGGCTGCTGCCCTGACCCCAGGGGATATGAAAAGTTCTGTTTCTGCTTTTTTGCAGGGGGTGCTGGATGGATGTGTGGGAGCTGATGTCCCAGGAATGCAGGGATGAAGTCGTTCTGATTGACTCGAGCTGTCTTCTAGAAACATTAGAAACCTACCTACGAAAACACAGGTATGTGACAAGAGCACATCACACCTTCCTTTTAAAAAACAGATGGTTTTCTGTGTGATCCAAATGTTCCACATGGAGAGGGGCTTTTTCTGTCAAACTGAAGATCTCAGCTCGGTGGTGATGGGGGACTTTGCCGGGCTGCACGGGGGTGGTTGATGAGCCAAAGGTGGTGAAATACTTTGTGTTTGATGGTAGGGAAAATGGGGAGACCTCTGATGAAGTCACAGCTGCTTGTCTTAATTTAATCCTAGCCAAAAAAATTATGATTTACAGTTTAAAGTATTCAAACTGTGTATTCACTCTGTCACAAGCAGCCTGCTCTTGGGCTGTGCCTGTTTCTAGGTTTTCAGGGAGTATGTGCCTTTTCAAAATCATGAGCACTGCCCTAGTGGAAGCAGGTTCTAGGCTTGGTGTTACCTCTAAAGCACTGTTTTAACCCACGTGTTTATGCCTTGTGCTGTTGAGTCTCTCTCGCAGGGCAGAAACAAGCCACTAAATTATAGTTGCACAGGAGCTGCCGTGCTGATTGAAAATTTTAATTTCCAGCAGTCTCAAGGTTCTGATATGAACTGTGGGGGCACAGATGGGCGCGGGGGTGGCGGTGCTGTGGAAATAACACTTTGGAAACAAAATAACTTTAATCTCTGTGACATTAAACACTGCCTTGGCTGTGTTCCTGGTGCTAACCTGCAATAGTACTGCTGTTTTCTCTCTTTCCACCACAGAAACCAGCCAGGTATTGAAGTCCTAGCAGCAAAACATGTTTGACTTAGTGCTGTCAAGTGACTGGAGACACTAGGAAAGGGGAAAACACCATCCAGAGCTGGCATGGAGAGCCAGCTTTCTTGAGCTGAAATGTGAGCAGCTTGTCTGACTTGCATTTTTTAGAGTCATACAGCAAGAGGTCTTGTAGCCTCTTGGAGGTTACTCCTCTTATGACACAGAATGAGCTTAGTTTGCTTGTATTTTAATTATAAGTATACTCTTGTCACACAGGAGCTGTCACATGTTTAAAATGAATGTGTTGTGTTATAAATAAACCTCATTTGGCCATCAGCACGGCAATCTAATAATTCAAAATATGTTTGTAGTGGGAACAAAGATCGCTGTTGTACAGCAGGCACCAGAGGAAACTTTTCCTTATTTCTTATCACTCACTTGAGTGATAAGAAATAAGGAAAAGAATCACTTTAAAGAATTGCTATAAGGTGATGTGGTGTGTATTATTTGAGAGGGGCTTTGCCCTGGTTTGCACCGTTTGCTCACTGTTGAGATTTCTGATCTTTGAGTTGAATTCCATGCAGGAATTTCTTCAAATCAACAATNTTGGTTTGCACTGTTTGCTCACTGTTGAGATTTCAGGAATTTCTTCAAATCAACAATTTTCGCTTTGGAGGGTGGAAGTTGATATGCAGGGTTTTACGTAGGATAGGTGGGATAATTCATGGTCAATTTAAGTGGATAATAGCCAAAATATGACAATCATTATATTTTTTTGAAGCCTCACACCCTCCCATGCCCCAGTTCAGCCACGCCAGCGCTCACCCAGCGCCTCGGGGCGATCTGGGCCTGATTCTTTACGATCCCACAGGTTCTGCACCGACTGCAAGAACAAAGTGCTGCGTGCTTACAACATCCTGATCGGGGAGCTGGACTGCAGCAAGGAGAAGGGCTACTGTGCTGCCCTGTACGAGGGGCTGCGCTGCTGCCCCCACGAGCGCCACATCCACGTGTGCTGCGAGACCGACTTCATCGCGCACCTCTTGGGCCGGGCCGAGCCCGAGTTCGCAGGAGGGTATGAGTATGTAATTGGCTAGAGTGGGCTATCTAGCGCTTTGCTTCTTTTTTTGACTCTTCACTGTCTTTGCCCAGAGTGGCTTTTTGCCTCTTCGCTGTGTGATGGACTCGTGACTGTGGATATTTGTACTGATGGAGGCGCGGAGAGAGCGATTCCAAGGGTTCGCCCGTGCTGTTGAAGTGCTTTGGAAGGAAAAAGTCACCAAATGTCTTCCAGTTTGTCGCTCACTCCCTAGAGCTGCCTGCTTGTCCACTGAGGTGTTCAAATATGCGAAATAGAAAGAGAACCTTGGTTGAGTTTTGCCAAATGCCAAGGGTTCAAATTGGTTTTGTTGCCATTTGTGTATTTCTGAACCTTTTTTAAACAGCTTAAAACCTTCCAATGAAAAAGTACAATTGTGAGCTCAGTATCACAGAATTCTAGAATGGGTTGGAAGGGATATTAAAGATCATCTAGTTCCAACCTCAGTACCTTTAAAGCTCCATCATAACTGTTTAATGAGGAGGGGAAATCCTTTTATAATGGTTTTCCCTTAATAGATTGAACAGATTGATAGATAATAGATTATAATGAACAGATTAATACTGAAATGCATTTTCTCTGCACGGTAAGTAATAATGTGTAAAATTCCCTGTGTGTTTATTCAACTGAGCTAACTGATGGTGAAATAATTGCTGTGAGCATCAGCAAATTTTAGGGCACAAAAAGAACCCATCTCTGGCATTAAAACTCTCGATCCCTCCTAGGAAGAGCAGGGTGTGACAGCTGAATCAGAGGTGGCAAGGCACAGTGCTGCTCAGCAGTGGTGGCTCTGACCTGGTCCTTTCTATTTTGCATCTGCATGCAGCACAGCAGGGCCCTGCCAGGCTGCTCATGCACACACAGCTGCAGTTGTACCTGCAGAGAGCACGTCAGCCCTGCTTTGATGCCTTGCTTGGCTCCCAGCTGCTCTAACAATGCTGTGCTTGGTTCCCTCTTCCCCCAGACGCAGAGAGAGGCACGCCAAGACAATAGACATAGCCCAGGAGGAGGTTCTCACCTGCCTGGGCATCCACCTCTACGAGAGGTTGCACCGGATCTGGCAGAAGCTGCGGGCTGAGGAGCAGACGTGGCAGATGCTCTTCTACCTGGGGGTCGATGCTTTACGCAAGAGCTTTGAGGTAAAAACATGGAGTTTTATCCAACTTGTGTTTGAGTTGCTGCAGGAACTGGGCCCATTGTCACTATAATTCGTTTTCTGCTTTCTAGCACGGGGCTGGAAGGAGTGTCAGGGGTGTTGCAGCCAATCCCTTGTTCAGTTGTGTGATACCCATGCACAGCACAACTGAGTGTGTTCCCATGTGGAATAAAGTGGAATATAAGAGATCGAGATGTGCTTTTGTTTTCAAGCTGCACGTTGCCTTGTGTGTTATTAATTCACAGTTATTTCTGGGTTTCTACCTGATTACATTTAAAGTCACTCAGGCTATGACAGTTTTTGTTTGGTTTAGGAGTAAAAACGGAGGATGTGCTTTTGAATGACAAAAGTGGTTGCTAACTTGCATTCAGCGTGCTCCAAATGCACCGTGATCCTATGGGATCTTGGCTTCAGACAAAACTCCATGTGGCTCCTTTAACATCACCCATACTTAATATTAATTAACAGTTTATATGACATGAGTATTTTTTGTTATGTTTATCCTCCATCCATAATGACTGTGCTCTCTAAAAACTTCTAAAAGACCAGAGAAGGAGGAGGAAAATCAGTTTGGGAAAGATCATAGTGGAACTTTGAACTGGTTAGTTCTTGGAGTATTTTTATTCTCACGGGATCAGAGTATCTAGCATGTTAAACAGATCCAACAGTGCACTAAAATTTGCAAGTCTTCACTAAAAATTGTGACTCTGGGCCATAGGTGCAACACAAAGCTCCTTCATACATGAATTTCCAGCAATCCAAGCTGAGTGACTGCATCTGGGGGTGGGCATTTTTCCTCTGGTCAATAATTGTGTTACTGGGACTTCATTACTGGCTGTTTTCCTTCTCCTTTTTTATAAATGTAAAAAGCTTGAATTGCAGTAACTTCTATAAATAGATCTAACCTCTCGTAAACAGATGGCTGTGGAAAAAGTGCAGGGCATTAGTCGATTGGAGCAGCTCTGTGAAGAGTTTTCAGAAGAAGAAAGAGTGAGAGAGCTTAAACAAGAGAAGAAACGCCAAAAGCGGAAGAACAGACGGAAAAATAAATGTGTGTGTGAGATCCCTGCTCCTCTGCAGGCAGCAGAGGAGAAGGAAATCAATCAGGCAAAGGTAAATGTGGATAGCAGGGGCTTTTGGGGGGCTTCATCCATTAGCTCACTGTTCTGTGGTAGAATTTTTGAGGGATTTTACTGTATTTTTGTCACTGGTGGCATTTAATACTTTTTCACATCAGCAGAGTCTTTGTAAAGTAGTTATCTGGAGCTCCTCAGCTTTTGGGGATTTGGTGGGGTGGGTTTTCTTTTAATCCTAAATCAGAGTTTCAGGTTATGCTAGACTATTTTTCAACTGCCATTTCTTAAAGATCACTTAAAACCCGGGGCTTCAAATGCTGCTTGTAGACAATTACCATTGAATTTTTGGAGAGGGGGAATCTTTAAGTGCAATTATTGTTCAAGATCTCTTGGCTGAACATAATGGGCTGTGACTGTAGGTCAAGGTAAATTGGTTGGGGTTTTGTTTAGGTGTCTTGTGCTTGTGAAGAATTCCAAGCAATGCTGTTATCAGTCAGTGTCAGCTGGTTTTTCTCATGGGAAGAGTATCCTTTACAAAAATTCTGGCCAAGCTGCCTTCAGTGCCTGCAAATGTTTTTTGTTTCTGTTGTTTGAAGGAGAACTCAAACTTCACGGAAAGCAGCTGCAAAGCCTGTGGTAGCACCGAGGAAGCCAACAACTGTGTAGAAGTAATTGTTACTAATGAAAGCAGTTCTTGCACTTGTCCTAGTAGTGGTACCCTATTAGGCTCACCTAAAATCAAGAAAGGTATGTTAAATGTTATTATTTTTCATTTTAAAAAAAGCATTTGTCATTTATGGGGTGGTCTCCTATTTTTAAAAAGGTGTCCCTGCCATGAGTGGAAGTGGGAGTGGAATGAGGTGATTTTTAAGGACTCTTCCAACCCAAACCAGTCTGGGGTTCTCTGAATTCTTTCTTGTAAGAGGCATAAGTAAAGAATGTGCAGCAGATCCTACAGATGGCAGTAATTTTGGCCTCTGTCTCAGGTTTATCTCCACACTGTACTGGCAGCGACTGTGGCTATTCCTCGAGCATGGAGGGCAGCGAAACGGGGTCCCGGGAGGGCTCGGACGTGGCCTGCACTGAGGGCATCTGCAACCATGATGAAAATGGTAGGTTTGGGAAGAAGATAATAATGCTTTGATCTCCCCAGAGCTGCAGCATCTCAGAAGGAACTTGGCTGTGTTTTGCAGGGGACGATGCCTGTGTCCATCGCTGCGATGACAAGGAGGAGGATGGAGATAGCTGCGTGGAGTGCTGGGCTAATGCAGAGGAGAGCAACACAAAAGGCAAAAACAAAAAGAAGAAAAAGAAAAGTAAAGCTTTGAAGTGTGAGAATGAACATGTAAGGAACATGGCTCTGCCAGATGCTTCTCTAAATGCTTACATTTGCAAGTAGTTGCAGAGGGATTTTAAATTTTGATTGAGACTGATGCTGGAGATGGGGTAACAGGGATCTCCTGTTTCTTTGTCATCCAAGTTTTGGAATTGAGGGCCTTGCTGGAGTAGGTTCTGGTGGAGTCTCTTCTATGTCCCTAAGCATGTGCACTTTTACTCACTCGCAGTGAATGAATGTGCCACTCCCCAGGCATACGTTTAAAAATAAATACCTACCCTTGCTCTCCTTTGAACTTTCCTCTTTTCCCTCTGCTTCCAGCTAAAACTTGAATATTCCGTGTTAAGCACCGCTGTCAGTTCATTCCAGGCTCTTTTCCATTGCAGATTCAGAAACTTGGAAGCTGTCTGGCAGATGCAGGTAGCAGAGAGACCTCAGGAAATCTCACGCACACAGAGTTTCACCGCGACAAGACCAAAGACACACACACTGAGAGCTGCTGTAGCGCAGACAAAAGCGGCCAGCAGTTGCCTTGGTTTGAGCATATGAAAAATGTGTCACAGTTTGCAGAACCTACAGAAATGTCACTTGTCCCTGATACTGGAAAAGGTGCCAAAAGCTTAGTGGAACTCCTGGTAAGTAACCGCAGCCTTTGAATTTTGGGTTGTAGCATCCTGCTTTAATCTTTGGGGCTGAGAACTGAAATGCCAGTGAAGAATTGAGTCCCAGTGTTCTGTTCATTTGCTTGTGCACGTTCCCTGAGAAGTTTATAATTGAATGCTTTGCAGAGGAGGAGAAATTGTCACTGGAATGCAGTGACAGAACTTGTGTTGTAAGTGCTCATTGTCAAGGATTGCATTATTCCATAACATGAAGTGGGCATTATTGCTGCCTTCAGGCCTCAGCTGTTGCTTCCCACTGCAGGCTCCTTGGGCAGCTCTCTGCTCCCTCTCTTTCCTTTCCTTCTCCTTCCACTTAGTTAGATACTTTCCTCTTTCTTTCCTCACTTTTTCCTTTTTCTTCTTTTTTTTTCATCTTCCTTCTCTCTTCTTTCCCAGCCCTCCTTTTCTTCCGTTTTTCTTTCCCTGTCTTTTTCTCCAAAACCCTCTAATAAAAGCCACCCTCTTCCCCGGGGAACGTGCTAAGACCGAAGCTGTTTGGGATCCATTTGGCTGCCTGTCACCCCGAAGCAGCAGAGCCCTGTGTGTGACAGGAAGGATGTGCTGCCCAGGAGGGCAGTGCTGGAGCTCTGAAATCCCCGTTCTCGTTGCAGGATGAGTCGGAATGCACTTCCGACGAGGAACTGTTCATCTCCCAGGATGAAATCCAGTCCTTCATGGCGAACAACAAGTCTTTCTACAGCAACCGGGAGCAGTACCGGCAGCACCTGAAGGAGAAGTTCAACAAGTACTGTCGCCTCAACGATCACAAGGGGCCCGTCTGCAACAGCTGGCTGGCAACAGCTGGAGCCAACTGAACCCAATCCAACTCTGTCTGTCACTGAAACTCGAGATGACTACTGCGCCTTCTCCTTCCAAACTTAATTTAGTGACTTACGGCAAAATTTTCTCTTAAATTAATGTGATTCTTTTTTTTTTTCTTGGTTTTTTTTCGGGGGGAGGCTGGTGGAGGTGATTTCCTTAATTTTGTTCTTTCTCCAGGCTTGTATCTTTAGTTGAGTAGCTGTGCAAGCCTCTCTTCTAATTTAAGCCATCTCTTTTCATTCAATGTTTCTCTTCCTGTGAGACTTACAAAAAGCAAACTAGTGGCAAAGTAATGTTGTACCTATAATTCTGTACAGAATGACAAGGAGCTGAATATAAGATTTTACAAAGTAGACATCCATTTGCAAAATGTTTTGGATGTAATATGTTAAAGCGCAATGTGCAAAAATTTAAATAAAGAATATTTATTAATATGCATAGTTAAAGGTGGGTGTCAATGTTTGTGCTTAGAGTGCTGAATTCCTGTGGTGGAAATGGGGGTAAGGTGGGGAAACCTGGCCTGGGAAAGGACAGATCCTTGAAACCCGGGCTGTGTGCTCCTCCACGGATGTGGTTTGGGGACGGCGGCATCGCTGCCAGCCCTGCAGGGCCCGGCTGTGTCGGGGGCACGGGGCCAAGCTGGCACTGCTGCGCATCAGGCGCCTGTTCCGCTTCCAGGAGCTGGCACGAGGGCTCGGCCTGGGGCTGGCAGGGGTTCGGCTCTGGCAATGCCGGGGTGTGGGCCGTGCCCCAGGGCAGCACCCTCTGGGGAGGGGTTGGAGGGGGACGGTGCAGCCTGGGCTGGGCTGGGGGCTCAGCAACGGAGAATTGTTAAATCCCAGCCTCTTCTTTCCTCAATTAAATACCTCTCTTGCTGCTTCTTCTGTTTCAATTAATCCATTTCCTCACAAGTTTCTGGGAATTATTTGAGCATCCTTGGTCCTGGGGTGGGTGATAACCCCCCTGCTGTCTCCACCCCATTTTCTCCCTCCCAAATCCTTGCTCTGTCCCTGCTCCCCGCACCCCTCCCAGGCCGTTTCAGGAGCCGCCCCACGCCCCTTCCCGGAGCGGGCAAACCCCAACCCCAACCCCGCTCCCGCACGGCTGAGCCCCCGCACGCTCAGCGCACTGAGCGCGGGCTGGGCGTGGCCGCGGGGGGCGTGGCCAGGGAGGGCGTGGCCGCAGAGGGCGTGTCCCGCGGGGCCGGGGCGTGTCCCGGGGCGGGGCCGNGATGCCGCGGCCAGCGCAGCCCAGCCCGGCCCGGCCCCGCAGCCCCCGGGGCGGGGGGAAGGTGCCCGAGCGAGGAGCGGGTCCGGTTTTGGGGGTTTTTTGGAGCCGCAGGTTAAAAATAGCATCCCCCGGGAGCGGGGTCGGGCTGCGGGCGCTCCGGGGCCCCGGCGGCCCCGCGGTTCGGGAGGCAGGGCGTGTTTAGGAGTTCGTGTTAAAACAGGGTTTCGGTCCTGCCAGGAGCATCCCTGCAGCCCCGTCACGAACCTCATGGCGCTGCTTGAGAATAAGGATGCTTAAAAGAAGTGTTTTCTCGGGATCCTTTTTGTGGCTGGTGCGTTGGTCAGCTGTGCCTCGCCGTGGCACCAGCTGAAGCTCACTTGCCATTTAGGAAGTTTAAATAAGTTACAGCCAGCTTAAATTTTGCCATCCTGGGCGTTCGGTGCCTGCCGAGCCACGGGAGACCTGTACAATATCCAGGGCTGTGTTTCCCTAGCCAAGGCGATAAGGACTCTGCACAGCTGACTGCACCGCGAATAAACGCTCCAAAATTCATGGAAACCAAGGCTTGGCACTGGTGGTGTTGCTAAGTGGAGTTAAGTAAAGAAGTGCTTGGGAAAACCCGAACTTTTTCCCTTTTCCGTTGCGTATCACCGAGGCGCCGCTCGCAGAGAGGAGAGAGCACCAGCGTGACTTGGTGAACTGTCCTTTGGGGCTTGCTTCTAATTTTGGACTCGCCAGCGTTTTGATGCTGCGGTTTGCAGGGAAAGCTGAGCTCTCCAAGGGCTTTCCCACGTGCAGCTGATGGTGTTTGATGGGTTCCTGCAGCCTGCGAGGCTGCTGGAGCCTCAGGATGCCTGGCAAAGGATGCTCTGAAGGATGTTGTTGTTTCCCGTTCCCCTGCAAGAAGTTATTTCCAATATTGCTGTTTCCAGCAGCGCCCTTATCTTGGATTTTGTTTTGGAACCTTTTCATTTGGGAAAGAAATCAATGAAACGTGTGTTTTCCTTTGGTGCTCACGTGAGTTTCCTTCCTTTCCGAGCCTTTCCTGGCCAAAATACAGCGTAGATTTAATGATGAGCGGTGCAGTAGAGGTTTGGCTTTTTTATTTGAATGTGCTCCGGGTGCAATCACTTCTGTATCGATGATTTATCGGGTTTGCAGACGTGCTGAGTGGTGCTGGCAGCTCCCAGCTCCCAAACCTGCTGTGGTGTTTCAGACACGTGTTCACACAGCAGCTGATGTTTGTCCCCGTTCCCTCCCTCCTCCCTGGGACCGAAGTGTGTCTGCAGCGCTGTCATTTGTTTTGGTGGGTGTCTGGACTGTGTTTTGCTCCGCTGCTATTCTGGGTTTATTTATTGTCAAGCATGTTTCCTTAACGAGGGAGAAATTCCCAGCAGCGCTGCCTGCCCGGGGAACGGAAGGTGCTGGGGCGTGGGGGGATCCAGGGTCACTCTGGGAACAGGTCCATCACCTCCAGCCTGCCAGGGATGCTGGGTGAGCTTTGTACCAAATCCTGCCCTGCTGCGGAGCAGAGCTCTTTGTGGAGCTTTCCTCCAGGAGATTCACCTTGAGGCTTTACTTAAAAATAAAAAAAAGGAAGATATTCAGGCTTGGAAGTATTGAGCTGCCACTGGGGATTGGATTGGTGGGGATTTGAGGGATGCTCTGATTTGGGGAAACATCCAGGGCTGGGATGTGGTGATGGAGGGAGGAGAGAAGAGGAATGGGAAGGAGTTGAGGGCTTGGTGTTGCCCAAACATCACAGCTGTAATTCACAGAATCATGGAATCCCAGAGTGGTTTGGGTTAAAGGGACTTTTCAGACCATCCCATTCCAACCCTCTGCCACAGAAAGGGGCACCTCCCACCAGGATCCAACGGATTTCCAGCTTGAAATGGAAAGAGGGTGTAAAACCTGGAATGCAGAGCTCACTTTGTAACACAAAACCATCAGATTTCATTAAAGTTCACAAAAGTCACCGGTTTTCAGGTGCAATGGCTGGAGCCCCTCTGTGAGGTGGTTTTGTAACCTCCAGCTGACTGGTGACTGAAAGAGCAGGTTGTCTGGTGGGGATTTAGCTCGGGCAATAAATGCTATGTCAAGATTTCTTAATCTCTTGGAAAATCAGATAAGGGCTTGAGGCAAGATAACGAAGGATTTGCAAAGTTGCGTGTTTGGCATTAAACCCGTGTCACAACTCCAGTTGTCTTTATTTGACTTTTGAAATAAAAATGGCAATGGCTCACAAAAAAAACCCAAGAAACAACCCAAACCCAAAAAAATCCACAAACTAACAAACCTGCAGAAGGATTTTTTTTTCATTTTTTTTTCCATTCAATGGCTCCACTGGCCATGTTTCCCTCTCTGCTCCCAGGCAGCCCCACTCATTCTGATTCTGCACCCAGAGACGCTTCATGTGGGTCATCAAACAGTAACTTCACCAGTCAGACATCGAGGAATAAAATATAATTAAACTGGCTTTATTTTCCTTTTGCATGCCAGGAGGTAATTCAGGTTGAAGGCTTGTTTTAAATGCAGAGCCTGGAGGTACTAACAGCTGTCAAGGACTTTTTGGCGTGTGCTCAGCGAGTGTTTGCTGCTCTCCAGACACCGCCACGCGTTCCAAGTCAGGAGCTTTCATGGAGCAGCCAAGCGTTTTCAGCAGCTTGGGAGACCGAGTTTTGGGGGGAAAATTCTCCCTGGGAGATGATCACCCTCCCAGGGACCCCCTTGCTGCTCCTGGGGGCTCCAGGGTGCTGGGATTTATGGCCACAGGCACTCCGGTGCTCTTCAACTTCCCTGCTCCTCGCGTTTTCCAGGAATTTGTGTTTCACGTCTGGGTTCTCACGGCAGAAAAAAGGGGAGAATTTGCACATGTATGGGACGAAATGTTCCCCCCATTCCTGGCTGGCAAACCCCTCTCTGGTCTTTTATTCAGTGAGATGTGGGAGTTTTATTTTGCAGGGTTATTCCCTGGGGTGGGGGGAGAGCTGGGAGGGTTTGTGGCAAGTGTCGGGTCTGGCGTAGAGGTGGGAGCTGAAGTCACTGAGGGACTCTGCAGCTTTTCCCTCACAGCACTGAAAGAGAGCTGTTTCCAAGGGATTCGCTCTTTTTTTATAATTGAAATGAATTTATTTTATATTTATAGGGGATGGCAGAAGTGCTGGCAGGTGCTCTCCCTCCATCCTCGGTGTCGGAGCCCTGGACGTGGCTCATGGCCGGGGCTATCAGTGGGGGGAGATGCTCCAGGTGGGACAGTCCCACCTGCCCCAGCTCCCTGGAAATCTCCCAGCAGCTCATTGTGACCCAGGACACCGTGGATGGGGTGTTCCAAAAGAAATCCATTTTGTTTCTGTCTTTGTGGGAGCGCAGAGCCCTGCAGGAAGCAATAAACGCGGCTTAAGATACAAGGTTTAACCAATTAATTCCGATGCGTTTGTGACAGGTATTGATCAAAGGTAACATTTATAACCAGGGCCTGCTTTGTCAAGGTTAGATCTTGCTCAGGAAACAGCCTTTGATAAGCTGAGCTGCCTGGAGCTGCCCAAACTCGAGGAGCTCCGTGCTCCCCTCCCTGGGCAGCGCCGGAGGAGGAGGAAGGAGCTGAGCCTTTTTCGTGGCACCTGGGCATCCATTTGTGGATTCTCCTGGTGCTTCCATGATCCCTGCCCAGCCCTAAGCTGCAGGGGAGGCTCAGGACCCTGTGGGTGATCCTAGAAGGGTTATTAAGGGCTAATTGTTGTGTATTGCCTGAATGCGGTGTTTAATTACGGGCAGGCAGATCACGTTGTGGTTTAGGGGTCACCTGGTGCCATTTTGGCCTCCCCTGGGGCTGTCTGTCCCTGGGGTGTCCTTGCTGCCGCTGTCCCTCTGCCCAGCAGCCGGGATGGCTCTCATGGGGCGTCCCCAAAGCCACAATTGGAATGCTGGAGGAGCAGCTCCAGGCAGGACGATCCCAAGGCAGGGTCCCTGTGCAATGGTTGACCTTCATGGTCTCCTTGGCCTCTGCAGGGGCTTGTTTTGTGTTTGGCCAGGCTCTGCTCAGGGCTGGTGGGTGCCCAAGGCCTCTGAAGTGCTTTTATTGCCACTTGTCCCTGAGCAGATCCTTTCCTGATAAACAGCACGGATCCCGTAATTGCTGCCCGGAGTGGGGGAACAAAGGCTTTGCTGGTTCTCCCCAGCCTTGGAGCTCGGGGGGCTCAACCAGGTTGGATTCCTCCTCTTTCTCCCCCAAAATGTGCTTTAGGAATGTCCTTTTGTGGCAGAGCCCCTTCCCTGCTGCTCCTCTGTTCCCTTGGGCTTTGCAATAGCGCGGCAATGCCAGGGCAGGCCACGCTCAGAGCCCTGCAATAAATAACAACTGCGCCTTTCCCGGGATTTTGGAGCTGGGATGGGGTGGGGGTGCTGCAGGGAAGGTCAGGCACTGTCCTGTGCCTCAGTTTCCCTGTGGAACACCGGGCAGCTGTCCTGGGAAGGTGGGAGGGCAGTGCAGGAGCGACGATGGACACGGACAGGACTTTGTGGCTGGTTTTGGGTTTATGGAGAGTGGGGAGCCCTGGTGGGTTTGTGTCCCCAGCTCTGTGAAATTCCAGATTTCTGTCCCGGGTGGGTTTGTGTCCCCAGCTCTGTGAAATTCCAGATTTCTGTCCCAGCTGGGTTTGTGTCCCCGGCTCTGTGAAATTCCAGATTTCTGTCCCCGCTCAGCCGCAGCTCTGCCCAGCTTAGCTGGGATTAGGCCGGCGTGGCCCGAGCGGCGCTGGCGTCGCTGCAGATGTTGGATCAACATCCCAGATGTTTTACTTGGGGTGGGTGTGTGATTCTTTCCATGGACCTCCGGTCACACCTGGAATTCCCGGGGCATCTCAGACCCTCGCTGCTGCGAGTTGAGGTGGGGTTTGATTTCATTAAGCAATTTTTCCAGGTGGGGATGGCACAGGAGCACTGAGGGTGTGCGGCAGGAGCTCTGCCCCGAGCTGGGGGTTCGTGGTTGTCTTGGGATTCTGTTGGTGGAGCGGGCACGGACCCCAATGCTGGCAATGACCCCAAACCCAGCAGGGACCCCAACCCCAGCAATGACCCCAACCCCAGCAGGGACCCCAGCCCCAGCAATGACCC
>VZTX01028076.1:0-25844 GCA_013400915.1 Pardalotus punctatus
ACTTAGATTAAAAACCAGCTGATTTCTAAACAAAGAGAGTCAGTGACAAAAATCAGAGTCATCTGAGAACTGCCTCAACTCCCACCAGCTTCATGCAGTGACTCTGTAGGAGCCCTCACACCTTCTTTATCACAAAAATGGTAGTAAGCAGCTAACACCACAGGTTAACATTGCATTTTTACCACCCAACAGCTTAGTGTGTGGTTACAGGCAAACTCCTTGACTTCAGGTCGGTCACAGAGTAATTTGGGTTGAAAGGGAGAGTAAAACGTGCCTAATCCAAGCTCTTACTCAGATCAGGACCAGCTAGGCAATCAGACCAGGTTGTTTATCCAATCAGGTATTGAAATCCTGAAATCCATTTCAGTTGAAAATTATCTCATTACTAGAGTACTTCCGTGGAGTATGACTTCCAAAGAACTCTGCCACTCCTGTCTTTTATCGAATAGGAGCACCAAAAATTGCTGTGATAGAGAGGGGGGGAAAAATAAATCATTCACTCATCAGGATAAATTCGAGAGGATATACTTTGTTCAAGCCAATCATTACAGCTTCCAAATAGAATACATTTTGTGCCATTTTGTTCATTCCGCTGCCAGAAGGGCATCAAAAAGGCTTATCTGTTTCCTGCTGTATCATCCATGTGCTCAGTCTAACTAGAAAGTCTTGAGATAACTTGACAAGCCTGAATGATTGCTGGCATCTTCCTTTAGAAGGTCCAGAAAAGCAAAGCCTGGTGGAAGTGCAGAATGACAGGCGTGCGCAGCAGAGCACGTTCACACCACAGCTCCCCGGCATCCAAAACTCACCCTGCTCCTGCCCAGCCAAAAGATCCTGCCCTCTCCCATGCACTAGAGACAGGCAAATGCAGCAGAAGATTCCTTGCTGCTGGCATCTACAGGGGGTTTTCAGCACCATTCAGTTTAAGTCATGCCCTGGCCAACAGGATTCCAAGGAGAGTAATTCTCAAAAGACACACTATGGTGGAAAAGACGGAGTGTGTCAGATGCTGAATGATGCAGTAGCACCGCACTTATTAAAGCGCCCTATCAGACACTCACATCAATATCATTTACGTGTGCCAAGACCATTTAACCTCACAGCTTCCTTTGAAGCGCTGGGGATTTCCTTCAGGTGCACTGGGATTAAGAAGTAGATTATCTCCCAGGAGGCCACAGTGTAGCTTTCCCTTCTGTTTCTGCCTTGTGGCTCTCATACATACTCTCTTAGCTCTAACTGCAGCCCATGCTTTAAAACTACAGAAAGGAAAAGCTCTGCAAAGCAGAACACAGCTTGCTGATCTTCTTTCCTCCCACTTCCACCAGCTTTGGAAAGGTAACTGATTTTTTCTGTGTTAATGTGGCTTCTCTAGGTATAGGGCAAAGACAACACTCCTCAGCTTTGTATAGAAAGAATTAATATCCTAGGGCTCTCTGAGGAATAAAAGGTTTGGGTTTAGGGGAAGACTGAAGTTATACCATCCACCTCCTTGCACTACAGAACTTGCTGAGTATAAGGACAGCGCTGCCCTTGGCCAAAATCTGGAGTACAATGACTTCTCTCAAGTTGCTCAACTTTTGACTCAACACACATTTTGTGATGACTTCTTGAAACTGCTAAGAAACTGGATTTGGGGACAATAATTGTCATATTAGTTTAGTTTTTGTTGTGTAGAGTACTAAACATTGAAAAGTTCTGGCTGTTCTTTGATATTACCAGATCCATCCCTGCTTCTGTGCAAGGCAACAAAAACCATGTTCCATCACCCACAACAGGAGCAGAATCAGATACAGCCAGGTGACTTGCAGGACAGGTTTTCATGTACCTCCCCCAACTGCTTAGCCACAGGGCTCCTCCAGTCACACCTCTTTCCTTTCTGCAAACCTCTTCTCAAAAAAAAAAAAGTCTCATATCTCAGACAAAGCAGAGCTGACATTAGTCGACGTTATTCACCAGGGCCACACCACAGGTTCATATGATCTATGGATCCTGTAATTTAGGAGAAGGCAGTGAACGAGGAGGGGATTGAAGATGGAATCCAGAAAGAAGGAAACATTATGCTATTCTGCTTTCAGTAACCATAATGCTGTAGAAACACTACTGTAAGGAGCAGTTTTTTTGATGTAACATCAGAGAAGATTCACGTTTATTAAACAAAAAGTTTTGAATTAGTGGAAGATGAGAATTAAGGAGTATACCTCGCAAGGATCCAAAGAAAAAAAATAAGTCAAACCCACCAAATGTCATACCTGAAATATTAGAGTCAAAGTTGTGTTGTTTTTATGGGTGTCACTTTCAGATTTGGGAAATTACAGGCACCGTGATAAATATTTCAGGCGGTTGATTACAATGAAAAGTAATTAACCCAGCTACAACAACAGGTGTTGTATGGGGAAATGCTGGCTTTTATCATGAAGTTGTGGGTGCATGTGCTAAATGCATTCGTCATTTTCTCCTTTCTTTTATTCAGAGAATGCCCTGGGGAAAGTATTCTACTGCCAGCATTTATAGGATATAATGAAAACCCATTAAATATGTATCTAACTGCTAACAACAGTGCAGACAAAGAATAACTTAACTATGGTTATGTAAGGCTGCCTGTTCAGCTGGCTTTGGTGGTGGTAGTAGTTGTAGTAATCCCATCTGAGCTCCTGTACCCTGCACTTAGCTGCTGGTTTTGAGCTGAAGGGAGAACTCTTAATTTTTATGACATTTCATTTTCTAATTAAAAAGTGTGCATAACAGGATTCAAAGCTCTGCTTGCTTTAACAGAAAGAGTCTAAAATACCCCTAAGTAGGAACATAGCTGTCCATAAATAATTAGGGAAGAAAGTTCAAAGTGAAAATAACAGCTGTTCAGAGAGCTAACACATAGCACACGTGAGGGTTTAAATAATGTTGCACTTTCTTGCTCAGAGCCCACTCCTGATAGCCAGGCTCAGGCACAGACTCAAGAAGTTGGGAAGGGAGGATGCTGTACTCAGTGTCAGAATTGGACTCACATTTTTGATCCTCTTTTCCTGCAGCAGTTGTCCTTACATAGAAAATGCCAAGGGACATATTGCAACCTTCCACCTCATTCCCCCAAATAACGCAAAATATATGCAGAATCTTCACCCTTCTGCTCCTATCTGCATTTGGAAGGAGACAAAGAAGCTGTGAGTCTGCTTTTCCTGCTTTCCTCTAACCTGGTATAACCATCCTCATGCTCTGAGGGACTTGAACTGAAGACGAAATACAGGTAAAAACCAGAGCAGACAAGACAGGTGAGCTGCTTCTGTAGAATGGCAAGAGAAAAAGAGCAGTGATTTCGCTGAGCCAAACTGCCTTCTCCTCCAGACAACAAGAACCCCATATCCTTTGCTTTTTTACAAGAGAGATCTTGGGCTGCCTGGGCCTGTGCAGGATTGGAAAAGGATCAGGAGAAGCAGTTTAGCAGAGGACATCCTCTGTGCATACCGACTCCTCACAGCTCTTGGGGAAAGGAAATTGCCCAAGTCTTACAGGAGGAAATGCATGCAGTCAGCATTGGTGAGCTGCAAACTCTGCGATCTCAAACACTTTGCTTTTCCCCTTCATGGGTTATTTCTCGTTTAGGGTTATGCAGCAACATAGAAAGGAAAAACATTAGTATAGATTGCAATTGTCTTCCTCACCAATGCTTCATGCATTCCCTAAAGAAAAGGGCAAAGGAAATCACATTTACGATGGCACTTGTTATTTTTCTCCAGAAGGAATAGATACAGGGGTGTGTTTGCAAGGCGGGTTTGTTTGTCTAAAGATAAACAGAGTTGTCTCTCTTAAGCCAGTTCATTATTTATGAGGGAAGACTTTTCAGCCTCTAAACAGCCTTAACAGCCCCTAAACATGCTCATAAAGTGTAATGCTCCTCCTGTCTGAGGCTGCGTGAGTTCAAAAGTCATCTCCCACTTGTGCAGAAATCGCCGCTGCCTCATAAACTGTGAATTTACGGGGAGCAGGTTACATCCACTGACCCCTGGAGACAAAGGCTGAACCTGACACTGATTATTTAATATCTTACTGGCAAATGAAGCTCAGAACAACAATAAAAAAAAATTATTTAACGCTGGACATTTTTAAGTCTGAGCTTTCAGGTTTAGGTTGGACTTTAAAATTGCAGTTGTTTTGGCTTTTTTTGTGGTGCCTGCAGTGTTATTTCCCATTATCAAATACAGACAGGAGCATCTTACTAGAAGAGAAAATTAAAAAAGGCCTTTTCATTATCACGAATGTAAAGTGGTTCAAAAAAGCATCCAATTACATTAAACTACTTTAACTGCTTATGGTGGATTTGACAGTACAGTTTGGCAAGGGGAAAAGAAAAAGCAGACACTGTGAGGCAGGCAGAAAACCTATTTGGGGGCAAAAGACCCTCTGCCACCAGCATGGGTTTCCATGTTAAGCACCTATCTTAAACCTGCCACCTAAACAGCAACATGCAGCTTGCAATCCAAGTACAAACACATTTATCTGCCAGGAAAGGCTCCTTGGATAGCCTGTGCCTTGACATCTGAAGGTTAAGTGATAATTTTAATAAAGTCTGTTATCTGGCAGGGGTTGTTTACCCCTGATATTCGGTAACACCATGTTGATGTGTACGTGCACGCACACGCGCGCACACACACAGACACACGCACACACAAGTGTGTGCAAACACGGCTGCAACCACCATGGAGTGAGAAAAAGAGCTGCAAGAGAGCAGCTCTCTGTTTAACCAAACCCAAACACTGCAAAGGAAGGATGGGTGATTCCTAGGAAGGAATTCTGGCTGCCCACTGTCTCCCACAGCTGAGGCAGTTCCGTGTCATATCGAATAAGGTCTTACACACGTTTTTGCCAAAGGTCTCTGCACACCACCACATGAAGCTGACAGCCAGAAGGGCTGGTCAATATACTTGCTATTCCTCTCTTGAAAACACAGATAGAAATTAAACCCAACATTATGCAAACTAATTTCACTAAGAAAGCAAAGTGGCTGCAATGACTGGCAAGTGCCAGGTGACTGTTAATTAAATTCCATGGCTGAAGCGAATAAAAATCAAGCTATTCAATGTCTTTGGGGAGATCTTTCTCTCTGTTTTATAAATGAAAATGTTACAAGGATTTTACCTAGGGTCTGTTTTAGTATTGTGCATCACATAATTTTGTTCCTAGACTGTAAACAATGTTAAAACAGGGCCTAACACTCGCGGGCAAGGAACACAGCTAAATTCTTCACAAGGTGGGATGACATTTCTCTCCCTCCTGGAAAAACCTGCTTCTGAAAAGCTGAGTAGCAACAGCTGGAGCTGAAGCAGTGGTAGATTCCTGTATATGCCTGTTACAGGACCATAAGCATCTTGGACTGAGCACCCCAGGTTGGTCCTGACTTTAGGAACAACGTCATTATTTCTCTTCCTGTCTCCCCTGCTTCAAATAAAAGCCAAACTCCCACACACCCTATTGCCTTATCCCAAAGGGTACTCTTGGAGCTAAACTAGTATCTGTGAAGCACTTGAGATACTGGGAAAAGAAAAATCACAAATAAAATAGCTTCTTTGTGTACAGAGTAAAATGTAAACTGCATGCATTAAGGGGCCAGCTGAACCACGCATTCAGCAGGTCAGTACAACAGCAGTTACCCAGAAATTGAACTAATTAACCAGTAATAGCATCTTGTGCTGAAGAATCGCACTCTGTGATAATGTAATATTAAAAAAAAAACACCATACTTCAAGCATTTAAAAAC
The DNA here is from genome assembly GCA_013400915.1 of Pardalotus punctatus. Classification (NCBI taxonomy): domain Eukaryota; kingdom Metazoa; phylum Chordata; class Aves; order Passeriformes; family Pardalotidae; genus Pardalotus; species Pardalotus punctatus. The sequence goes on from VZTX01028076.1 coordinate 5,750, forward strand.
AATAAAATCTTAGGAAGTGGATTTTCATGACAAAAGTTAGTCTGGCACCCTGTACCTTCTGAAATCTTTGTATTTTCACCTTTTACATTGTTTATAAAATACCTCATAGATGGTTAGTTTTCTGTACATAACTGAGTGCAGAATGCCCTTCAGAGGGGTGCACCAGCTTAGCTCCCATACATTTGGGGGTTATATTGCTTCTGGGAACCAACTGATAGAAGACTGCAGAACTGCAGGGGTTTTTTAAGTGTTTTTAGAGAGCAGTTTTTATCTAAAGAAACCCCTTTGGGGTTGTGTTTAACTAAAAGAAATTTTTTTTAAAAATCACTTCCGCTGGGATAGGTTTTACTTTTTATTATTAAAAAAAAAAAAAAAAAGAAAAAAAAAGACAAACAATTCTTTTGTGATGCTGACTCTAATTTAAAACTCACTTTAGTTAGGCAGCAGGCACAGAATTTGTGGTACAAGCTGTTGAGAGATGCAGCCTTGGCAAAATAAAGGTTTGAGGGAATCTATCTGTAGTATTATTTACAGACAGGACAGCTGTGCTGGTGACTGAAGTAAAACACCCTGACTAAATATAATCTGAAGCCAGAGATAAGTAAGTGTTTCAAAGCTGCGTCCCTACAAGAGGCACATGTTCAGCTTTTCATGCATCACAATGGATGTCCCACATGAACTTTTTTCTTCTTCAGGTTTCCTTCAGCCCCCGACTGTCCCTGTCACCCTGTGCCAGATGGGAAGTGAGAGCTAAGCCGATCCACCTCTTTGTGGTGGAAACCCCCCGAGCTTCGGCTACAGGTTACTGAAGCCTTCATGAAAAATTCAGAGCTGGTATAACAAGCTTGCTGAAAGTAAAATGCGTGTCACATTATCCACCCTCCCTTTTTGCTAGCACCAAACTACCACCACTGAGAGGTAGAAAATGTGCCTGGAACAAACTTGTACAGGGATACAGATGCAAAAATAAACATTAAACTCAGTCCTCTTTCCACCCATTTATTTTAGCAGTAAAATTAATACAGTGTGAAAACTAAGGAGCAATAAAAGAACACAGAAAATTGATTTATAGACACACACAGGAAAAGAGGACACTGAACACTGTTAAGCTGCTAGGAAGATTGGGATATGGAAGTAATTTGTGCTTTTTTCGGTAGTTAAACCCTTGTTGTCTCACATTAGATGTCGTTTATGAGTGGTAGCATACTACTTAATTTGTAACACCATTTCAGAGGTAAATCTGTTGCCTATTAAAGGGGTTTTTTGCTATAAGAGATCAAGCAAAACAGTGGAAAGCAGAATGGCCTGGGTAGAAATCAGCTCTATAATTTGGTCCAACCTTCCTCTATGTGCTTTTGCCCCATAGGAGTGGGGGCCCACGCTCCCAGCAGTTCCTGAGGGTCAGTGTGCAGGCTTGTCTCTGCTTTCCAACACCCACAGTACTGGAGATGGGCCATGGAAGCAATAAAAACACAACACAGGGCTCTGTTCATTCAGAGACTGTGGGCTCAGGGAGGTAGGGAGCAGCCTTCTTTCAGCCGACTGCCTGCCATGTCATCCCCCAAGATCTTTGCTTCTTGCCTCCATACTCTACTTGAGGATTTGTATGGAAAAGCATAATTAAGAGTGGTGAATCAACCAGAGAGAGACTGCATAAGGATATAACCAGATTTAAGAAGAAGAATGTCAAAGGTATAACCCCCCTGATATGCAATGCTAGAAAACTGGTAACAACAGACAAGGGGCAGGCTGAGATACTCAATCTTTTTTTCCTGTCTCCAATGACAACTTCTCTTCCCACACCTCTTGAGTGGATGGACAGCAGAATGGGGATGTGGGGAGCAAAGTCTCTCCTATTGTGAGTAAAGACCAAGTTCATGACCATTTGAGAAACCTGAATGTACATCCATCTGTGGGACTCGATGAGGTGCATCCCAGAGTCCTGATGTACTTTCTAAGCCACTCTCCTCATGATATTTGAAAAGTCTCGACAGTCAGGTGAAGTCACAGGTAACTGGAAAAAGGGAAACATTGTACCCATCTTAAAATAGGATGGGAAGATGCAGCTTGGGACCTACCACCCTGTCATGGAACAGACCCTCCTAGAAATGTGCTAAGGCACATGGGAAAACAGGGAGGTGATTTGGGACAGCCAGCACAGCTTCACCAAGGGTGAGTCCAGCCTGACCAATGCAGTGGCCTTCTACGGAGTGACTGCATCAGTGGACAAGGGAAGAGCTACAGATGTCATTTATCAGCACTTCTGCAATAAAGCCTTTGACAGGGTCCCCCACAACATCCTCCCCTAAACTGGAGAGTGATGGGGTTAATGAGTGGATTGTTAGATGAGAAATTGTTTGCACAGTCACATCCAGAGGGTGTTGGTCAATGGTTCAGGATCCCAATGGACATCAGGAACAAGTGGTGTCCCTCAGGGGTCTGTGTTGGGACCAGTGTTATTTAACACCTTCATTAATGGCATAGACAGAGAGATCCAGTGCATCCTCAGCAAATTTCCTGATGATCCCGAGCTGAGTGGTGCAGTTGGCTCACCTGAAGGATGGGCTGCCATCCAGAGGGACCTGTTCTAGCTCAAGTGGGTCCCTGGGAATATCATGAGCTTAAACAAGACCAAGTTCAAAGTGCTGCACCTGGGCCAGGGCATCCCCCAATATCAGCACAGGCTGAGGGGTGAACAGATCGAGAGCAGCCCTGCCCAGAAGGACATGGGGTGCTGGTGGGGGAGACGCTGGACATGACCCAGCAGTGCATGCTTGCAGCGCAGGAAGCCAAGCCCTCCTGGGAGCACAAGGTAAGTTTTCAAGACATTTTATGTGCTGGCTCCTGCTGTGGCAAAACCTCACACTTCCAGCATCAGTACAGATGCTGAGCAGAGCCTTCTCTGTGGGGTGGTGGGAGCCAGGGTGGAGGGGACCATTCCACCATTCCTTCCACACTAATTCCTAGCAGACAGGAGTGACCCAGGAAAAAGCATTTGCAGCTGCATGATGCCTGGGTAAGCAGAATTCAGAGGAAAGAGGACTGAGCACACAACAATCGGTGGATTTCAGTAACTATATAAAACACAGGACCTGAGCACGCTGCATGCAGCTTCACAGCAGAATAAGCTGTACTGCCTTCCTTGCCCTTAACCTTTCTCCTGGGAAGCAAATATTGGTGTCCAGCTGGGGTTGGAGCCAGAGATCTCCCCTGCCTCCCAGGCAGGCAGCAGCACTGCCAGGCTGGGCAGCCCTTGGAGCTGCCTCAGCCAAGCCTGGACACCACGTACAACACCAGCCCTAATAGTTATCCCAGATGTAATCTCCCTGATGGTTAAATTGTGCATGAGAAAGCAGATTCCTGGAAAGCACCTCACTTGTAGTGCATACAGGCAACAAGTGTTGCTCCATGGCATTTATAGCAATTACTTTCTCCTGCAAAAACAGACCTTTGCTTTTATTAAAGAGCACTTGGATTAGGGTATAATTACATGCTTGCTAAGAGAGCTTAGATAGAGATTTTAGGCTAAAAGGGTAGACTATGCAAGATATATAATGTTATTTCTACACACGTGTTTCTTGCTTTTCCAATTCCCTCTTTCTGAGAAAACTCCAATGCAATAATTTCTGCATGAATACTTGCTGATAGGATGCCACAAAAGACTGCTGTGTACACAAGCTACTGAGAGCACATAAATAGTCTCAGACACAATGGAGAGAAAAACACAAGGAATAAAAACTCATATGACCACATCTGTCTTACAACTCACTACTTCCTCCTTTCACCAAACTCAGACATTAAAAAGAAAAAAAAACAAACAAACAAAAAAACCAAAATAAAAAAACTAAGCATTTTTTGTCTTAACCTCCTCTGATATTTGTGACATTTTTACTCAAATGTGAGGTTAAAAAAATGCTTGCAACCACTTCCCTATGTTATGTCTTTTCTACTGATATTTTGTAAAACTCAGTCTTTTGAAGTCGTATCCATTGTATCCTTCTCTGTCGTTAAACACCGGTGCAATTACGTTAATGGAAGTGATTAATAATTCACTGGTATTTTCTTTTATGGTATAGGAAGGCTTACGACAGTTAGGAATAACATTCAGTTTTCTTTGCTCAGGATTTTTTCCTTATTTTCCCCTGTCTCTGTTATCTTACAGCATAATCGTCTACCTACCTGCCCTGGCTGATTTTACACTCCCTCATTGTTTACAAAATGAATAATTAATGGTTGATAAACTGCAGCCAAATCCCTCCCACCCTATTTTTCCTGCTTGGTCTATGCCATTTTCTAGTTTATTCTAGCAGCTTGGTTTACAGAACTTGATATCACTTACATGTTTGAAGAAGAGAAATAGGAGCAAATAAAAGTGTAACAAGGTGAAAGTTCATGTCAACCTGAGCTACAATACTTACCTACTTGTAGGTCATTTTTGTAACACATGGTATACAGCAAAATTAAATATATCTAGACATATTTTATAAAGTAAAACACAAATTCACAGCCCTTCTAGAGCTGTAAGAAAATCACTGCAAATACCTTGTCCACTTTCTGAAGCACTTCTCCCATTTTCCAGCACCAGCCTGGGCCATGCCTGTCCCTCAGAGCATCTTCCCGGCATCCACTGGGGAAATGCCACTGGAATTCTCCAGCTCTCATGGCTCAGCAAAACACTCACGTCCACTTATCACTTGTATTATCATATTTTGTCAGTCAGTGCACAAACGTCAAAACATGATCTTTGCCCCAAGCAGCAAGTGACAACTCACAAAGTCTATGAAGCAGAGCCATCTCATGGGCACGCACAGCCCTCCATGCGGGGGTGAGCTTCCGCTTCCCTGCACAGCAACAAAAGCTGGGTCAGGGGATGCTCAATTTGACTTTCCTGTGATGGCCCGGACTTCTGAAGAGTCATTTTTAATTTGATTTTCCAGCTCAGCATCTAAACTGAGACCTGACTGCCTTCTTGCTTCCATTACTTTGCTCTAGCAGCATTTTGGCAGAGTCACGTGTGGGCATCCTGGTGCAGGTGCTCAGCTAGCCCAGATGTGTCCCTCAACACCTGCACAAGGAAGCTGAAGCTGCCCAAGCTGCAGGTGAACAATAAAACAAAATAAATAATAATATAAAGGAAGTTCACGTGATCTGGACTAGGCATGCCATGAAACTCAAATATTTGGCATCTGTTTTTCCTTTTCAGGACGAAGTTACATAAATTTCTTTTGCCATCAGGGCAGCCAAGCTTTGTAACCAAGAGCATTCAGGTTCCTGTGCTAGCAATGAGTGCACACCGATCTAGTTTGAAACAACTGAAATGGGCTTTTGCTATGGAGCAGAGCTGATGAGCATCATATTTCTCACACACAATACCCATTCAGCTGGGAGTTTATAAACCAGAAGAGTAAAGCATCATTGGTTTTGTTGATGGCTCAAAAAGCTAAGACAACACACTTTTACAGTCCTCCCAATGATACATTTCCTACAAACAACTACAAAGCCTGCTAAAATTAAGATGTATATTATTTGATGCATCACATACTGTAAACTTATTGTCAAAAAGAACATGATGATAAAATGAATTAATGAAATTCAAAAAGGCAATGCTAAGAATTATTAAAATGCATGTAAATTGCAAAAACTAGTAATTTAGAATTTACAGTATTTCATGGGAAAGCCAAATTCATGCCTGCTTGATAAACAGGAAGGAATAAATAGAAATAAAAAGGAAGATTCTTGATTCCAATTAATTTGGGTCCTGATCATCTGTGATGGCCTTAGCAGAGGGCAGAATCAGATTTTTGGGCATTAGCAGCACTTTTACCAACACAATGGGACGTGGTAAATCCTCTGTCTTTTGAGAGAAGGAAATTAGTCAAGCTGGCTGGAAGATCATTGCTTTGAGATTTGATTTTGTTCCAGCATCCATTCATTGGAAATTCAGAGAAGGACATGGTTTTCAACATGCCATCTCCAAATTTCTGAAATGAAATTTATTTCGCAGCATGCCGGTGCAATGACAGAAATGAGTTTCTGACAGGAGCTGCCTGCAAAGTCCAAGGCTCTGGGCAGATCATGCTGGGTCCAGACACTGCCACTGCTTCAAACCACTCTTTTTTCAGGCTCCCTCAAGATAATCCAAGAACCCCAACCCCTAGGGGATTTCAGTGCCCCAGGTTAATGATGGTCCTGATGTGGGAACTGCCGTCCTGTAGTGAGAGATAACTTGCAGTGGGAACTGTTGGCTTGCCTCGATTCTCAGGCACTAACCCAAAACAGATTCTAACCCCAAACAAGCTTAAAATAAGCAAGAATTTTAAAACAAGATATTGAAGGTATTTCCAGCCAGTGCTGTTGTGAGTTATTGTTCTAACTATAGGTAGACAATGACGTTGTGGGGTGGTGATTTGAGAGCCAATGGATGTGTGACATGAATGTTGGAAAAAGGTATAAAAGAGGTCTGTAAAATAAAGCGATGTTCCTTTCTTTGACTGGAAGCTGTTGTCCTGAGTGCTTACATGTTGTGTCCGCCTCAACAGTGGACAGTCCTGACATTGGCGGCCTGCCCCAGAGTCCGAGTCTCTCTTTGTCACAGAGGAATACTGAAGGGCAGAAGACTTTCAAGCCTCAGTACCTCGGGCAGAGAGACAATTTACTTACATCTCAAGAAATGTTACTCGAACCTGGGAGATTTTCAGCAGAACAGTTTGCAGAACACACTACAGAGCAATGCTTTCACAATGTTATTTCATTAAAAAATCCTGAAAAGTTTACTCGTTTAAAATTAGACATTTGACAGAGGGGCACTTGAAGAGGCTTCTAGGGCAAGATGGTAGAAGATATGAGGGTAGTAAGTGGCACACAAGCACATGACACTATGTTCAGGATATCACCAGCCAAAGTACCACTGCTGGTGTCTCACTAGGAGGAAATATCAACTTCTGATCATTTTTGCTTTCAGAAACCAGCATGTAGTGGTAGGATGCTCAACTATGAGCCAGGAGGTGTTGACTTATTTCCAACTATATCACAGAGCTTGGAAAAGCATCTCTGAATTAAATCTGTCCCATCTAAAGTGGAGATGTTAATTCCCTAATGTAGCTCAGCAGGATACTTAGGCATGCTCCATTCAAGCACATAGTAGAACTTGTATTTTTAGATGAAAAGTGCTATGAAACACAAGGAAAGTTTAAGGCAATTCAGTGGGACTGTTGGAAGGGAAAGAGCAGGAAGAAGGTCGAAAGCTTCCTGCAGCCACAGGTAAATGAAAGGGGTCAACAAAAGATGGCATAGGTATACAGCAGATGAAGAGAGTTTGAACATTTTTGTATGGAAGATATGAAGAAACACGTGAAAACTTAGAATGAGATGTGAGGACACAACAGATAGTTGGAATGAGAAGACTATGAAACTGTTACATGAAATGAAGGGCAGGGAAAGAAGCTTTTAGAAGGATTTCAGAATAAGCAGCACTATTCCATTCTAGTCCAAGCACTAATTGTCTGGTCTAGTCCAGATACTAAAGAAAAAACTTGGGGAAGTGGAAGAGAGATACACACTGGGGAAAAGGAAAGCAGTAAGGGTATCATCATGGCTATATCATAAATCGAAGAATAATATATTTCTTAACCCATCAAAGAACGAAGTATTTCTATAGGAAAATCTTGTACTAAGAGAATGCATGCCTGCCTAATTCCAATTGAATCCAAGAGCTAAACATTTATATTCTTTGCATGAAAAAATTAAATACTAACAAAATACCCTCTAAGAAATTTACTACTCTAATCCTCTCAAGAGACTTTTATAAAAGGATGCTTAGACTCAGCAGTTAAACAATTTCCACTAACAAGCCCAGAAAAAAAGACATTTTGAAAAATATATCCACCTGTGTGTTGAAACAGTGTTTGGGGCTTTATTTTGGTAGTCTCACTATTGCCAAAGTATCTGAGAAATGAAAGGAACCTATTAAGAAATTAAGTAATTTTTATCTTTTCTTTCTTTGACAAAGCTTTACACAAACGTTCAAAAGGAAATTCTTTCTGTATGTTTTATTCCATCCATAAAATACACTTTATTTTAGCACTGAAATGCAACAAGACACATTTATGCTGTGCTCACATGGCTTTATGCCACCTGGCCAAGAGACATTGGTAAGGCAGTTGAGCACACACCCTGTCGCACGTACTCAGCTTTTATTGCCCACTCAGAAAGCCTCATTTTCATCATTTTGAAAGGGAACAGAACTCACACCAAGAAAAGCCCAGCCAGGATAAAACTGCAGCCACAATGCAAAGGAATCTGAATGCAACCATGCTGGAAAAATATTTAGCTGTTTCATTGACTTTTCTGTTGCCACACTGTATGTCCCTGTTACAAGCAGGAATAAACTTTTCAGACCTACTGATATCACGTGAAGCTTCTCTTCAGTTATCCAGTTTAAAAGCTTTTCTCAGGAACTATTTACTGCCCCTTTTTAGACTGGAAAACAGCTCACACCCACACGCCTGCAGCCACCTGAATTTTCAGAACAGGTCCAGGAATGGGCTGGGCTCAGTACTGAACGCTGGGCTCTGCCTGCCCCCTGCATCCCCACCTGCTAAGGGAATAGGTATTCATTGGTGTAGGAGGCTTTGGAAACAGCCCTTATGGCTGTGTAGGAGAGGGCAGACACCCACTACAGACACCATTATTTTGGGACCCTCTGGGAATGTCACACAGAGTTGGAGTAGCAGCCCCCTCAATGGGCAGTTCCTGTGACAGAAGAAATTGCTGTGCTGGCCATTTAGCAGTTGTGCCTGCTACAGAAATAGGAATTAAACACACTTTAAGGAGTTGAACCTTCCTATTTTGGTTCTCTATTTTTTTTAAATTATTTTTTTTAAGCAGAGATCTGTTCCACATGACCCAAACAACAGAAATGCTCCTGGAAATAAGTACTCTGATACTTAGGTAAGTATCTCGCAAGGGATCTATTTCTTCATGTGTTTTATGACTTAGAAGATGACCCAGTTTTCCAAACCTGAATGGCAAAGATTAACTTTTACAAGGTTCTCTCAAAACACGCCATGAGCTCACGTTTGCATGGTGTGAAAGAGAACCTCGATGTACTGATCCCATCGGTTTCACCTGCTCTAACTGCCTTTGCATACATTAACACACGGAGTGCATAAATGATTACCAGACACTCAAAGCCAGGGCTTACCACCCTTATCCAAGTGATCACAGAGTCCTAAAGAAGACACCCATAGGACTCCAGCTGTGTTTGTGTGAGAAGGGCTTTCCAGGCCCTAAAGATGCCCATGTGAAATCACCAAATCTAGAAATACAGACCAAAACATCAAGCACCAACACAGAACACCCTAAGAGTGTTTTAATAATGTTTTATAACCTCAACAACAAGGGCTTTCCCTTCATGCATGGGATCCTTGTTTAAATTACGTTGGATAGCCTGTTTTAGTTTGGTTTATGGGCACATCCTGTGCACTCTTGCACAGTTGAGCAATCCTGTTCAATTCCAAAGGCTTATTTGTGAGCATAAAGATGACTTACAGTAATAAAGAGCTACACCCTTGTCGTTCCAGCACTCACCTGCTCACTGAGAATCTTATCATAGTACAAACAATGAAAAAAAATATACTCAGATTCCGTTTTCAGCCATGCCTGAGCAAAGCAGAGAAGGATAAAGAGGGATCCTCCCACAGTTTCCTATTCCTGTAGTGGTTTGAAGTGAGAGAACAAAATTTGAACTACAGTTTTTAGAAAGATGAAGCTTTCTTGTTTCACTGTGAATTCAAGACTCACACTTCTGCCATTTTTTCTTGCATAGAAATTAAACACCTGTTTTTAAATGCCATACTTCTGGGGTTTTTTGCCGTTTTTTTTAAGATTTGTTTTGGTTGTTGTGAGTTGGGATTCTTTTTCATGTTTTAAGTATTTCTTTCTATCATTATACCAAACCTAAACTCTTATGCAAGACAACCTAAATTTATCAACCTGCTGCTTTGTGATAAAATTGCAAATTCAAATGGATTATAGGAATACAGGAACTGGGGGTTTTTAATTCTTGTTTTTGCTATATCTTCTCAGTGGCTTTATTTCCACCAGGGATAAGCCTCCATGTTTCTGCCTCACCTGGTTTTTTGGGTTTTTTTTCTCCCTACAGAAAGTACACTTGGCCCATGCAGATTTTCATCCTGTTTGCTTCTTGTCTCTCTGGGATGAAGGCCCTGCTGCAGCAGAGGACAGATTAACATCCTGAGGGTAGAGCCAGCTCAGAAGGAAACGGATCTTTCCCTGCCAGTCACATACTGTTGGGATTCTCCCTACACAGAGGCAATTCAGGGAGAGGCTCCTGCCAATATAAATCCAATTGGTCTGTGTAAACACAGAGAAGGACCAGAGACTGTGAGCTCCAGAGAGAGATTGCTTCCTTGTGAGAAACTAACCTAATAAATAAGGTTTTTAAAAACCAAGATCTCAAAAGTTGAGAGCTTCAAAGAAAGATCAGATTATGCAAAAATTATGGGTCATATTTTGGAAAAATAGAAGTTACTTTGCATCAGCCAATTGCATCCTTTATTTATATCGATAAGAAAAAAATTCTTTTAAAGAAAGAAGAGAGTGAAGGCATTGCCTATAATGCCACATCTTTCCCCTGCCAGTGCAACAGGCTACACTGGCATGGCAGAGCCAGAGAGGGAGACACTGGGGATGTCTGTCCTCAATGTGTGCCACCTGCTGATGTCCCCTGACTGGTGTTAGCTCACAGCAGAGAGCTGCTGCTTCATGTCAGACGGTTGCCTGTCACTGCAAGAAAGACACTGAGGTGCTGGAGGGTGTCCAGAGAAGGGCAACAAAGCTGGTGAAGGGTCCAAGTTCAGTCACATGAGGGAGCTGGGGATGTTTAGCCTGGAGAAAAGGAGACAGAGGGGACACCTTATCGCTCTCTACAAAAAGGAGGTTGCAGCAAGACAGGGATCAGTAACAAGGGTCAAGGGGACATGACCTCAATTACATCAGGGGAAGTTTAGATTAGATATTAAGGAAAAAAATTTACAGAAAGACCTGTCAAGTATAGACTGCCCAGGGAAGTGGTGGAGCCACCATCCCCAGAAGTGTTCAAAAAACCTGGATATAACACTTGAGGGCATGATTTAGTGGTGAACATGATGATCATGGACTTTGTGACCTTAGAGGTCTTTTCCAACCTTAGTAATTCTATGGTTGTACAATTTTAGATTGATTCTTAACACAGTTTTTGCAATAATCTATTCTCTTTCATTCTGAGCATTTTTCCAATATTTTGTTTCATATTAAAACCTCATAAATTGAAATACAGACTGAAACAATATTGTCTGTTTTCAGCTATGTCATAACAAAAATCTGTAGACGCCAGAAGAAATTACCACTGTGTCACCTGTGTAACAAGCCAAGCTTCTGTGCTTCATACACTACTGAACACTTTTAACTGAGGATGATGTACAGATTTAAAACACACACTGCATTAAACTGGGCAGGGTGAAAAGGTTTTCACTGAGGTGTTTGATGCGGTTGTTTTGGTTTGTTTTTGTTTAATTTTTGTAAAGTCAGTATTAGCAGGAAGGGATTAAACGCAGGAGAGGGGAAGAAGATGAGAGGGGGAAAAAACTAAATAAAAAAAGAAAAAGAAAAAAGAGAGAGAGAGAAAACTGAAAAAAAGAAGGAAAAGCGTCCACAAGCCCCCGAGGGTCTCTGGCAGAGCTGGGAGCAGCCCGGGAGGCCGCAGCTACCATGGACAGAGCCCGCCGCCCGCCCGGCCCCGCCCGCAGCGGAGCAGCCGCTCCGGCGCTCCCAGCGCGGCGCGGAGATGCCGGCCCCGGGAAGAGCCGGCCCCACGGCGAGAGCCGGCCCCGGGAAGAGCCGGCCCCACGGCGAGAGCCGGCCCCACGGCGAGAGCCGGCCCCACGGCGAGAGCCCGCCCCACCGCACAGCATCCTCCGGGCAGGACTCCAGGCAGGGCGCAGGTGCCGGGAGCGGCTCACACACGGGTTTATGGGCTCCGCCTCACGCGGTTTTATGGCGGTGTCTGGCTTAGGTTGGGCTTCCCTCTGTTGATTCAGGGCATCCTTCAGAACACCTGCCTCCGAGCGCAAAGCCGTGGGGTTCAGTTGCAATAAAAAGTTAATAAAAGGGTTTATTGCAAGGTGCGTAAACCTAAAATTTTAAATTAATCAAGACAGCAGCTCATAGGCAACTTCAAAGGCTATTCTTTTAAACCTAACAGTGTCCTACTATGTACAACACAAAAGCTTTGTGATTAAACGTGTTTTGTTTTGGACAAACTGCTCTTCCTGCAGAAGGGGAAATACGACCTCTGATAGATTTTCCTTTTGGGTATACAATATACTCAGCACAAGAATTTCCTGTTACAGATTTTGTAGCCCATTACTTCTGAAGGATGGTTATCAGTAACACCTATTTTTCCTAGATAATGTGATGCTAAAGGGAAATCTGAATTTGGACACATTGCAATACATACATGGGAAAAAGTATGCGACTCCATGTAAGCATAGGGTGAAGTGTTTGAGAGGAGAGAAGAAACTTAGGAGAAAGTTTAGAGAGCTAATAGAAAATACCCCAATTCCCTAATTTGATTTAAAATCCCAACTTCAGTAAAAAAGGAATTAATTTCAAAAGAAGAGCTGTTATACTCAGTCGTCATAAACCTGTGCTTAGTATATATGCTTGAAACCAAGTGCATTGCTGAGGATGTTATTTCATGACACTATCTGCATGCTTCATGGGGTGAAACATTCTGAATGTATTAGCTGGATAATGAGATATTAGCCTGTTCTATTTAACATAGAGTTTCAATAGACTTTTTTTATATTTCCTGAGAATGCCCCTAATTAATGATGTGAATTCATCTGCTGGTGTTTGAATATCAAGAATACATTGTTAATGCTGTCAGAACTTTTGGTAATGCTACTCTTCTTATTCACTTGTTCAGTATAGTGTGAAGTTTGCAATGCTTATGAAATGCCCTCAGAATACAACTGGTTGAATATTATATTGGAGCTAAATGAGAGTTTTATAGAAAGACTGAACTTCTCATGGGAAATTAAAAATAATCTTCTAAATCAGCCTGGTGATCTGGTTGAGAATTAAATACTTACTCTAAAATGGGGGGGTGTGGGGGGGAACCCTATAACATACTTGCAATTCAACTCCAAGTCATGTATTTATTTATAAACATAGTTAAAGATGTGGTGGAGTTTTCACCTTAGAAATTTAGAACCTTCTGACTTTTGGCTTTATCCACTTTTATCCAGCCTATATTCCTACTGAAATAGGAAGTTACCATCAGTACTGAATGAACCTTTCAAGGACAGGCTCAACAATTCCTCTGGCCTTGAGTACTTGCACCCACATCTGCAAACAGCCTGCTAACCCCAAAGCTGAAGAATCAGCTGAATCTCACCATCAAGGCTGGAATCTGCTGCAACACTTGGCTGCTCAATACTCAGGCACAAGAATGGCTTGGCCAGCTGAACAATGCTCATTATGACAGCCTCCAATATTGCCTGAAGTACCAGGGTTTGAAAGGCATGGAGACGGGATTGCCTGATCTCCTCATTTCTGGACTCCAGCTATAAGTTTGTGATTGCCACAGGCAGTTGGAGCCCTGTGAGCAATTCCTGAGCTGGCACAGCTACTTTTGTACCACAATGTCATGGGTTGAATGTCTACATTCATATTTTTTTCATCCTCTAAGTTGTACTCAGGGCTGGCTGAGTACTGAGAGGACTTCAGAATAGCTGTGTTCTTTGAAAAAGTGTGTCCATGCTCTGGGCTGTAACATATTACTCAAGGTTCACTGTTTCTTAAGGCAAAACAACATATGGTGGTGCGGTTGTACAGAAGTACATATTGGGCTGTGATGACTGAGATGTGTCACTGCTTCTGGGGTATACCCAGGAACTATTCATGGTCATGGCTGCTAAAAAGCTACCTAAAGTAATGGAAAACAGGGGGTGAGGAAGGTAAATTTCAGCTTTGGATATACCTTTTTAATAATTACTTGCTTGTTTTCACATGCACAAGTACTTGTCCACATAAGTGCAAGTTCACAGAACTCCACTGCACGTGTACTAAAAGATAGTGTTTACTAGTAAAACCTGTGGCATCACAGAATTATCCCACAAGAGCTGCGTTCTCAGTTTCAAAAACCCTAAAATCTTATTATGCAAATTAGAACAGTATTGCTCCTAGCAACAAGCACAGTCTTTTGCTCCAGACCCTGCACCAGCTCCATTGCCCTTCTCTGGACACACTCCAGCACCTCAAAGTCTTTCTTGTAGTGAGGGGCCAGCCCAGAGCTGGACACAGCACTCGAGGTGCAGCCTCACCTGTGCTGACCACAGCAGGACAATGTGAAAACAAGCATTTTGATCTGCCCACGAAATGAGCACTGGTGTCCCTGCCCGTGGCAGGGGAGCTGGAACTAGATGATTTTAAGGTCCCTTCCCACCCAAACCATTCTGTGATTCCATGGTTTGCCAGCTATTAGCAGATTAGACAGGAAGAACACCTGCACAAGAGGGCCTGGATGTATTTAGAAGGTTCGCCCCTGCAAAGCAGGTCATGACATTTGCTGTTAGCACATCTACTCTTCACCATTTATTCCATAACCATGAAATGTGTGTAATGGCCAGCACAGGCACATTTAGGCAATGCTCTCACATTTCTTTTGATGTCTCATCAGATTTCCTGGTCTTTCCAAAGACAAAGAGAGAAGTTGTTTCTCCCAAGCAAACTGTCCAGCTCTGGGCATGAATATAGCCCCAAATATATACACAATATGGTAATTAACTATGTCCTGGCTTTGTTGTTTCTCTCATCTTTTCCATTTGGGAAACCTCTGGTCAGCTTTCCTATAGTCTATTCTTCTGGTTAAACTGTGTCCATCATCCAACTTAGATCATGTTTCACTTCATACCACAATACTGAAGGTGGTAATGCTGTCTTCCAAAGAGGTGAGACCTTCCTGCATACAGAGTAGGTTTATGCTGATGGAAAACCGTCACACTGCTATCCAGTACTATATTCTAAAGGATTAACATTAAACTGTCACTCAAAAATCCTTACCCATTGTACAAAAAAATAAAGAAAGAAAACTTAAATATCCTTTTGAAAAAATCAGAGGCCTGAAGTAATTTCCAGTAACATTTGATGAGAACTTTAGGATATCATCTTCCAGTGAGGGTATTAGAACTCACAGAGTAGTTCAGCCATTTGCTTTCAAATCACAAAATGCATGAAGGGGAAAACAAAAAGCATAATGTGAGAATTGTCAAAAAGATTAGTTAGATTAAAATAGCAGAATTTAGGAAAACTTCTAGTGCTATATTTTCTATTATGTTAATTGATTTTTAGCTGATTAAATATATTGATATTGGTATTGTAGTAGCATCAGAGAAACTGTTTGAATACACCAATTTTGCTGGCTTCCTTTTTTTCCTCTAGGCATAATTACAAAACATGAACTTCACATGAGAAAAAAAAACAATTAAAACCAGCAGGGAACTTCCTTCCACATGAAATCCATACTTTCTAACAGCTGATGGCTCAGTCCTCCAAAAGTTGCAGAGTCGCCTAATGAAAATACCCTGGGCTCCACCACAGACCAGTCACTGATCTAGAGCCATTCACAGAGTATGAATTTTATGTGATAGCAGTAAACATGGCAGGTGTAATATCTACAGACTGGATATCAGGACAAACAGGAGAGGCTGGCAATTAGTGGTTTGATTTTGAGGTATTGAAAATCAAGAAGATCCATCAAAACAGATCAATTCATGAAGAAAAAAAAGAAATTCTCTGATAATCTGCTAGGTTTTTATTTGAATAAACAAATTAAAGGTCTGCCAAAAGAAGACATCAAGCCATTTGTTCCCAATGTTTCCTGCAGACCTTGGAGAGCCTTATTCAGTACTGCCTCCTGACCCTCTGTGGGGGCCCTGATCCTGCACCACCATTTATTTCAGGCATCTCCAGGTCAGGTCCCTACATCAGCTCCACAAATATTGTGAAGGTGTGCCAGGATAATAAGTACAACCGCAAAATGCACCCACAGATATCACTTCAGTATTTCAACAGGAATACAAGTTTTCCTTCCCTTCTGAGCACCCAGCTGCCAGGGAAACAGCAGAAAACTTAGGAACACTCAGAAGCTTTTGAAGACCAAAAGCCTGGCTTCGGATGCTCATCTTTCATTTTTCTTATTTCTGTTTTGGGGAATAATTTTTCTTGTTCCTGGTTTAAAAATACTTGAAATTATGACCATGGCACCTCTAAGGTAAGTTTTGACCCATTATTTTCAGCTGGAAGATGCTCTTCTACTTACACTTCTTGATTATTTAGAAAAACAAAAGGAAGCCAAAGACAGAAATAATATTTCCTTATGTCACTTCCTCTGGGGGTGGGAATACCAGTGGAAAAGCTATGAATTACTTGATAAATTCTTGTTTTGCCTGAGATATACAAAGGTGAATGTCCCTTACACACATCTCTGTGTGTGGCTGTTCAGCTACAGACACAGACAGGGACCCTTCAGCACTGCAATGCTCTGGGGCTGCCACCACAGGCTCAGGTTCCCGAGGAGCTGGATCCCCGGGGAATACCTGTCATGGAGGTGTCACCCAAGCACCACAGCAGCCCCAGGCAGGTTCGTGGCAGTACTAGGAACCTCCAGTACACTGCCAGTCCCTCACAGCTGCTTCAGGACCACTGGACTATGCCCCAGCCTCTGGTGGGGCAGCCCAAGGTTGAGAAACTGCCAGTAAAACCACAGCACAGAGCCTCCACATCCCTAAAAAAGCCCAGCTGGAAAGGGGTTTCATTGCAAAGATACTTCATAGTCTTTGCAGGATTAGCTGATATCAAATAAAACTGCCTTTCCTCAAAAGGTGCCTCACTCCTTCACCCTTAGCTTTAAACACTGCTCACTGCAGCTTCCCTGAGGGTGTCAGGGATGGAGTCAGCACCCACAGGCAACAGCAGCATCCAAGTGAAGTAGCCCCATTACTTGCTAACCCCAAAGTTGCAGCCAGTAATGTTCCCAAGCTTTCACCGTCTTTCCCAACAGCAAGCCCTGCGAACCCTATGGCAATTCAGAACTTTTCTTTCCCAGCTGCCATCCTCACAGAACCAGACTTCTGTTTTTCAAGTATTTTTAAAGAAAAAAACTTCCAGGATATTCTGCAATACAAAGAGGAAGGCGCAAAAGTGTAGGGCAGGGAAGAGGGTTAATTGAATGCTTTGCTAGCCAAGTAATAGAAACATAATTGATTTAATCCAGAAATCTTTCCATGACCAGAGATGAACCACACAAAAATTTGCTGTGAGAATATTTTTGCAAGACGCTCTGGTAAGTGATGAAACATAACAATGCAATTCAGGCTGTGTTTATCATATCTCCACTACAAACACTGCAACACTAATGATTTCAGAAAAATTAGAGATGTTCTTCCTACCTGAGAGGTGTGAGAGGTGACCAAGGCCAGTAGGTACTGCATGTTCTGTGCCTCAGAGTCTCACATGCCCTGGAAAACTACCTCAGATCCATATTCTCACCCACACCAGTGGGAAAGTTCCAACAGGAACAGATTTACAGATTCAAACTTAATGAGGGAACAACCAATGAATCAGGAGAATCACTTTGCTTGCAAAAGCCTGTAGCCAGTTACCATCCTTCCCAAAATGCTGCTCAGCTTTACCCTACATCAGAAAATTTCACCTCTCCCTGCCTCTTGACCCACCCTAAATAACAGCCTACAGCTGGGGCAACACAAGCTGCTCCCCATTCTGCTTCCTCCAGCATTGGGAAAGAATGACCCTATCAAAAACCATGGTGAAACATCTCTGGAGGTGTGAAGCCAGCCCCTAGCTGAATGTCCTTTGCTTTGAGCAAAGTCTTGCAAGTGGAAATACTTTTGAAGCAACTGGAATAAAGTGTGTTGTGCAAGAAGGTGGTGGTACATATCCCACACTCATGCCGCACCTCTGGCTCTGGGGTTCTGCTGTCCACAGCAAGTCATTCAACATTGCTGGGCCTCAGGTCCTTCTCCACAGACAGAATAATTCTTCCTCAGGACACTGAGGAGCAGATCAGGGACTGAGAACCCTAGGCAGTCCCTGTATGAGCCTTAGTCATGCTCTCAGCTGTACCATTTCCGTGGGATGGTTATGCAGTTGTGCCACAAATCATCACAGTTTGTTGATAGCATTTTGGGGGACCTTCATGAACACCAACCCTTAGTTCAACATTAGTACTGCCATGAGAAAAATATAAAAATGTAATATCTGGTTATACAAGCAAATACTGAAGTGATACTTTTGCCCACAGCAACTGAAATCAAAAGCAGACAAGCTGAATGGAAGCATTTAGCCCCCTTTCCATTGCTTTCCAAAATGGAGTGTGAGAGAACCCACTGCCCACTCTGACAGGGGTCCCTGCTTCCCCTGCCTCTCAGCTTCGCTCTGACCCTGTGCACAGCCCATTCCCGCTTCCATGGAAATCAACAGCAAGACTTCTCCCAGCCTCTTCCCCTGCAAAACATTCAGGCAGAAGGACTAGATTTCCTGTGTTAAAAAACCCACAATAAATAAATGCACCACCCTCCTCCTTTTTTGAAGGAGACTTCAGAGAAGAGATGTTGCAGGAGACATTGTCATGCACGGCTCTTTCAGAGCCTGGGCTGGTAGATTTAATAAATGAATAAATAAATAAAAAAGCCGATTTCCTCGCACTGCTCCCAGGAGAAGTGGGGGCGACCCCAGCTGCGGGGGGAAGGGGGGGCCGGTGCCCGCTGAGTGCCGGGGGAGCGGCGGGGGGCCGGGGTGTAGCTGCTGGTCGCGGATGCTGCCCCGGAGCTGGGAGCGAGCAGGAACCTTTCTCGGGAAGGATAAAAATGTTGACTGTAGATAAGCGAGGTGCAGGTGGGAAGTGAGGGCACGGCGGCGGGTCCGGCCGGTCGCCGGGGTTTGCTTTTGGGGTTTATGGGAAGCAGGTGATGCCCAACGGTCTCGGGCTTATTCAACGTGTCCCCTGAACCAGAGTTCAGTCAGTGCACGTCGGCGGTGCAGGCATCTCTCGGCTTGGCAGAGCCCTTGGGGAAGGAAGGGAGCAGAGGAAAAAAAAAACCAAAACCTCAGAAACTTGCAGTCAAACGCTTTCCCCTGCCCAGGGCCAGAACTCCGACAGCTCCGCTGGCTCGTTGCGGGGCGCATCCCAGAGGTGCCGGGGCGCTGGGCGCAGGCTTGGCATCATCCCCGGGCTCACAGTCCCCGGACGGGGTAGAGGGAAGAGCCACTTCCCGGCGTGTCCCGCCCCAGCAACGGTGACGGGTCCCGCGCTGCCCGCGCGTCCGCCACGCGTGTCGGGGTCCCGCAGGCTGGGGAGCGACGTGGCGTCCGTCCCGTCCCCCCGCACCTGTCGGGATCGGGGCTGCACCACAGCCCGGACGTGATGCGCTGCGCGCTTCCCATTCTTGCTCCTGCCTCTGGATAAAACTGCATTTCTGAGCAGCGGATAGGAACAAAAAAAACCCCGAGGCCAAAGATGTTGAAACACAAAAATATCAGTGGGTGGTTGGAGCTGAAATGATACGAGCTGACCCGGTAGGGTCGAAGGATTTGCTTGTCCCGAGCAGGTCTTTTAAACACCAATCTGACAAGCCGGAGAGGGGTTTACCGTGCCGGTGGGCCGGGTGTCCTGTTTCAGCGAGTCACGTACCATTAAAGAGGCACTTTTACAAGTTTGCGGCGAGGCGCTGAGGCATTCAAGGCTGCTCGCTCGGGAGGAAAACCCGCGGCGGCAGCGCTTGGGGAAAGGGTTAACCTGCTGGCTGCCCTGCCTGGGAAATGATGGTAAATTACCCGGCGCGTTCTCCCGGGGAAGAAATTAGACTTCAAAAGGGCTGGAGTCCTTCTGAATATATATCAAGCAGATGGGCTGATGCGCTGTCTCGCTGATGTGCCATTGATTAACCGCCCCACAAAAGTGCTACAGCCCCGCTCGCCCGCGGCGGGGGCGCGCCGCCGCCCGCCACCCTCC
>VZTX01028081.1:1571-118184 GCA_013400915.1 Pardalotus punctatus
TGGTGTCCAGTGGCCATTAATTTTACCATAAGTACTTTCCACACAAAAAAGATTTGTCTATTATTTTGAAAGCCTTTTTTTTTTTTTTTAGTTATGAGCAAACTAAGTTACTCATCATGTGAGCCAGAAGTTAATAACACAGTAGTGTCTTTGAGTTCTAACCAAAACTGCCATTCCAAAGCAAGCTTCCATGGAGTTGCTCATGCCACGAGAGCAGAACTGTATTATGACTCTTACTTCACTGCCTTAAGGATTCGCCTAACTAATCCTATCTTAAAAGTAGTTTGGTTCCAGACAAATCAGAGCAACGTTGTCATTTCTTACGGCTGCTTTAGATAGCGTTGTGGCAGTTGAGTTAAACATTGCTTTTGTGCTACATCAGTCTTTTAGTTATACACAGAAATTTGTAACTGCAATTAATGTAACCTCTTGCAACTACTGTTATTAGCCAAAATCACAGCCTAAGTATTTTATTTGATTATGTATACTTGGCATTTGATGCCTGTATTTTGCTTCTGATTACTTTTTTTAAATAAAATTAACATTTATTTGACAAGCTTTTTTTTGGTAGATCATTCACTATAACAAAGTTTAGTGTTTCAAAATAAAGCAAAGATTTCTCATGTTTCTAGAGTTCAACAGCAGGGCTGTTTTCCATGGTAAGCTTTGTGCGGGATTCTCCAATTACATTTGCTCTAAAATGAACCTCCAAATGAAAGAATGATTTGGGAAACTGTGCTCTGCTTGACAATTTTTGAGATGTGCATGTAACTTAGTAGTTCCACTGTTACTAAAATTTTAATGGTATTGGGTATAAATGTGAAAAGCATTCAGTTATGACTTATGCATCGGTATTGATTTTAAACTTGCTTGTAATTTTTCTTTTTTCTTCCCTTGTCAAACTAAACCATTTTAAAACATTGAAATGGTTAGTGAGGACTGGAAACATGAAAGCAACCCTTCCAGCCTGAAGACTTCTAGAGTTTCAGATGACTGAGAATTTTAGCTTATGTTATTTCTCAGCATAGTGTTCTCATGTGTTTCATGGGCTGTTTTTTAGGGGTTTTTAACCACTTACCTACACAGAAGTTGAGAAAAGTATAGCATCTCGAAATGATTCTTTGCGTGTCCTGAAACTACTTCTATAAAGCTTTCACAAAGATGGTGTGACATTATTACTGAAATACCTTTTCTATGATTTTGAAAAGGAAGGTGGGTTGGAGTTTTGTGAAAAGTTGACCTCCAATTTAAGTATGAGTTCAGACAGATCAAACAGCCTCTATTTATACTGTTTCTACTAGCTGCTAGGGCATGTACAATGACGATCCAATATGTCCCAACTCACTGGTAAGAAGAATCGGTTACACCGTTCATTTAAAGGCAAGGAAGGTTTTATTTAAGTGGCTAATCAGTTTTAAGATTTTAAAAACCAGCTCACATCAAAATCTATAGTGGTTGTAGAAATCTTACTCCTTATTTAATATTAAGAAATTCATTATTGTACATTTTTGAATCTTTACAAGGCAGCCATAAGAAATATAAACGTGTCACCAGATAGAATCTTCTCACTGACAAACAATATTTAAAAGTGTGTCTTTAATAAAACCGTAGACTGAAATAACACTTACAATTTCAAGTTTCCTTGTGTGAATTCAGTTGTAAGGGGACTGCCCCTTTTCTCTTGCACAAATAGAAAAACAAGTTATACATAAGACTCAGGGTTCTGTGAGAGGACTGCATTCTGGGCTGTACATCAGTCATCCAGGAATAACCCTACCTTTCTAACTCGCCACCTGTAAATTGCATTTCAATGTTGCAATCCCTGGTATGCCATCTCCAAGCATGTCACAGTAAATCTGCCTCTCTCTTTTCCCCCTCGTACACTCTGTATATCCATACAAATTACAAATGAACCGTCAAATTTGTTTTATCTTCCCCAATCCCCTAAAATTCCATTTGCTTTCATGGGTAGCTTACTGAGATAAATACAAGTAGAGGGTAAACTGTAATAATCCCCATAGTATGTTGAGCTTGAACTAAAATAAGTGAAAGAGCCAATGCATGCCTTCGATTCTGGAGTCCATGGCACAGGATTCTAGCTTTATCAGGCCTTTTTTTATTTTGAAGAACAGATCTTTTCATCCAGAAAATGTGTTATTACTTCCATTTTTTTATGGGTGTTCTGAATTTAGGCTCATCTCTAGGAACGTGTAGTTACCTTGAGTGACCAAACATCATGGAAGTCTTAATTACCTTGACAAACCTGCAATTTCTGCTTAAGCTATGAACACGGACCATGAGGAATCGTTGCTCTTAGAGAAGCTGAGAAGGTTGGCTGGAAAGTTTAGTGTTTCTAGGAATTCTATCCCATACCGGCTCCAGGTGAGGATGAAGTGCCACTTTCTCCCTGGCATGCCTGACACAAATGATTCAACAGAGAGATCCCGAGTTCAGATGCCACGCGTCAATCTCTAATCGGAAAAATTATGAAATTCTGGAATATCAACCCAATGAGCTTATCAAAAAGGTACCCATGCTCCAATCATCTGGTCCTATGACGATGTACTCACCTTTCTGCAGCCTAGATGGCAAGAGGGGGAAAAAAATTGGGGAAAATCCTATTTGTTCGGTAACAATTGTTGGACCTACTGACTTTAAAACCTAAAAATACCTACTGGTTTCAGGTATTATTTAAAATGCTTATAAACAAAGTTTTTAAATCAGAACACAATAGAGAAAGAAGGAAAAAAAAGTATTTTCCCCCATCTACATTTATTCCGTGAATTACATCATAATACTATAGGTATAAGCATTGAGGCTTTGTTAAATAGACACATTAGTTGTGTCCTGGCTAAAGAAAGACTGCAATGTGTAAAAAGGACAACTCGTTCACTAGTAGTGACAAGCAAAGGCTATTTTGCAGAAGAGCAGGGCTTCTGAAAAAAAGTCGTTGTCCTGCGTAGACTAGGGTGTGTAATTTTTTTTCTCTAGTTTACTGATAGTTTGGCTCCTACGTAACCCATGAAAGTTTTAGCTGTTTGGAAGTGACCTCCCTATGTCCTAGAGGAAAAGGTGAAGTAATCTGTATATATTAAGACTAGTTTAATGTAAACGAATAAAAATTGCAGCTCTCATGAACCCCAATGAACAAGAATTACCAATACTGTGTCATTTTTACACCTAACAAAATTTTATGCTGAATAGATATGAACCATGCCACAAAACTAAACAGGAACACTTTGGTCGAGCAAAAATCTATTCCAAGAGCACTAGTGTATGCAAACAAAAATGTTATTAAAAATAAACAGATTTGGATTAACATCACTATTCAACTCTGCAATCTATACAATGATATCTTTTTCCAAACTTACCTAGATAGACAATAAAATTGAACAGACAGCCATTGTTGCTGTGTTTGTGTTGGTTTTGTTTTTTTTTTAATGTATACTGGTTACAAATTTGCTGTGAAAGCAAACCCAAAACTTAAATGTCTTCCAGCAGCTATACACACGTACGCACGGACAAAACCAAAACACCACGGTTGTGAAGGTGTGTTTGCACAATATCTCACCACTGCTATTAATCACAGCCATTTTTTTTACAGCAATTTAAAATGGATCCATATTAACAGGACAAAAAAGTAAATGCCTTCAACTGCGGCTTACTTTGCACTAATCCGTACTGCAGCCTTAGTACCCACTGGACTAACAATTTTGCATTTGACAATTTCACGTACGCTTCCTCCATTTAGCACGTTAAAAGAATGTGCTTTTCTGTTACAGACCGGAGGCACTAAACAACCGATGATGCTGAAACGACTGATGAGTCTAATGCATGTTCTGTGGGCACACCCACCTGACTCAGCTGACCCTTTCCCTTTCATGTACACTGAAACACTTTTCATAGCCTATATAGTTTAAGTAAGTGCTGACTGCACAGAAACTGCAGCAATGAGAACTTGCAATCAAGAATAAGATGATTGTAGGATCAAACTTACCCTCAGCAAATGGCCTGCCTTAGGGGACTGATCTTCCACGAAAATACAAGTGAAACTGAAATCCAATTGCAAGCTGAATGCCAGTGAATGACTGGATGCACTTTCACGCGGACAAAGTGAGTAACTAAAATGCCTGTATCACTTGTCTGCTAAAGTGCACAGCTGGAG
This sequence comes from Pardalotus punctatus, assembly GCA_013400915.1. Classification (NCBI taxonomy): domain Eukaryota; kingdom Metazoa; phylum Chordata; class Aves; order Passeriformes; family Pardalotidae; genus Pardalotus; species Pardalotus punctatus. The sequence continues at coordinate 5,737 of VZTX01028081.1, forward strand.
TGTGTGATCACAAGATAAACCATTCTAACCATCAACAATCAGCAGTACCGGAATGATGCAAATGCCATATAAGTTTAGGGAGAATATTTTCAGCTTGATTTCAATACCATAAGTAGAAACTTTGAAATCATTACCATTCTAAATCATACACACACACACACACACACACACACAGACACATGTTTTACTGCTATTGGCTCCTAATATTAAGGAAAGCCAGCACGGTGACTGCTGTAAAGGTGACCCAGCTATTAACAGAAATGCACAAAATCAGAGTTTTCATGACACAGTACCCTGCAAAGTAACATTATGTCTCCATCAGTAAAAGACAGCCCTTTTTACCCTAGGAGATTTTTCTAATCTTGTATTCAAACACTATTTCCTTCAATACAGTCACAGAATTATACACACATCCCTCTTTTGAATGGAAGTAGACATTTCTACTATAGCAACTTAAAACAAAAAATTAGGTTTTTTCAAGTCTCTTGGGTGATAGAGGTAGATGGCTAAAGCAACAGTGCCTTTGAACAGGAATAGCAATTACTGTCGGGAGACACGCTACACGACATCCCGTGCTTAAATAGAAGGTTTTGATCAGTCAATATTTTAGACCCCTCAGCAAACTTAAAATTTTCCTAGTGAGTTCCTCTCTCACAAGCCTTGGATTCCAATGCCTATTTAAAACTAACGAGCAGGAGTGTGCTAACAGTAAACTCACCGGAAAAAGATGGAGTCTGGTGCACCCGTGCAACCTCCTAGCGCAGAGCACGGGACTATGCAATTAGAATTAATACATGCAGAGGGCCAAGACAGAACACAGAATAATTCCTCCAATTTCATGGGTTCAAGAACTATGATACTACTTGGGAAAGCATTTGTAAATGTGAAGACTGCATCAATGCAGTTTGCAAATTATCTTCCATTTAGCTTTTGTAGCTGGCTGACTTGGAAACAGCACAAAACCCTAGCCCCTTGTAATGTATTTACCCGCTCCCAGTAAGTGTTTGCTACCGAACTTTTTACATCTTTCCTTAATCTTCAGCAGAGATTACCCCTTCCCTTAAAGGAAGCATTATATAAAAAAAAACAAAAAAACCCCCAACAACGAAAAAAAAAAAAAAACCACAAAAAAACCAACCCCCCCATAAAACCTGCAAAAAAATCACAAAAAAACAACAAAAAAAAAACCACAAAAAAGAAAGCCCACCAAAAAACCACCAAAAAGCCCACAAAAAAACCCCCAAAACCACAAAAAAACCCAAGAAACAAAAAACCCCAAAAAAACCAAAAACAAACAAAAAAAAAAACCAAAACTCCCCCAAAACAAAAAACCCAACAAAAAAACACCAAAAAACCCACAAAAACCAAAAAAACCCCACAAAGAAACCACAAAAATCATAAAAAAAGAAATACAAAAACTCACAAAAAAAACACAAAAAACCCCATCAAAAAACCAATAAAAACAAAAAAAAACCCGCCAAAAACACCAAAATACCAAACCCTCCCAAAAAAACCACTAAAAAAAGCACCCCCCCCCCAAAAAAAACTCTCCAAAAAACCACCAAAAAATGCACAAAAACAAAAAAAACCCGGCAAAAACCCCAAAAAAACCAAACCTTCCCAAAAAAACCACTAAAAAAAGCACCCCCCCCCCAAAAAAAACTCTCCAAAAAACCACCAAAAAATGCACAAAAACAAAAAAAAAACCCGCCAAAAACACCAAAATACCAAACCCTCCCAAAAAAACCACTAAAAAAAGCAACCCCCCCCCCAAAAAAAACCCCCAAAAAAAACCAAAAAAACAACCCAAAAAAGCCCCAAAAGAACCATACAAAAAAAGCATAAAAACCCCTAAAACAAAACGCCACCAAAAAACCCCAAAATAAAACAAAAAAACCAAAAAACCCCACAAAACCAAAGAATACCACCAAAAAGCCCCTAAAAAACAAAAAGCCATCAACAAAAAAACAAAAAAAAAAACCCTCCAAAAACCTTCTGTCTTAATAGTTTTCCATTGCATTTCTTGTTTTACATGTTTTCAAAATCATTAACTGACTTATTGAGAGACTGTTTCTGGCCTAGTGAAACCTGAAAGGCGGGTGGAGAGGCATGATACCCCCTCTACCCCAATTCCCTGAAATAAAAAACAAACAACGAACCTGAAAAAGAAACTTCCTATTGTCTTCAAGCTTTCTCAGTGTCAATAGTCTATTTTTAACTCTTAAAAAAAGGGGGTTTTTACGTGCACTTGTAACTTCACTGCAGGTTTTAAAACATGCGTCAGTTCAGTCATTAAAGCTCTCTTGACGAATTTCTCTCAGTGGAAGTATCTGCGTGAAGAATCTGCAAACTGCTACCACGTTAAACTAACTATAACGCTTTAGAAATATTACTGCTTAGGGAAAATGTCACATGTTTTACTTCTAGTAAGTCCATTGAGAGATCAGAGAGAAATTTAAATCGGTAGAAAAATGTCTATTTGGCACCTGTAATTTCGCACGTCCGCCCTTTGAGGGTCGAATGCTGTAATTCTGAATGCTAGAGATTGTCTTAACACAGCAGCTGCTGTAAAGCATGAGAAGGTAAACAATTCACCAATTCACTTCATTACTTCTTCCTTCCAATGTAAAGATTCTAGTTAGAATAATTAAAAAAGCGATTGCTCCGAAGTTTGCAGATCCTTTAGTAAAACGGTTCCCTTTCACTTGCCCTCTTAGGATCCGACTCTTGGACTGAGAAGAAAAGAACCGTCATCTTTGGAGCAGTCCATACATTTTTGCACAGTCACTGAGTTCCACAAACAATGTGATCTTTGTACAGTTGCACACTACTTTGTTTACAACAACACTAACTGTGTTCAAACTGTGGCAGACACATTTACGTTTAACGTGAAGTTTTTACGTTTGGTTCACAAGTGAAGTTCTCTCATTTATTTGTCCAGCACCTCACACGAACACGAGCGCCCCTGTTGGAGTCTGTTGACCAGCGCTGTAGGCTGAAAGGAAACCTTAGGTTTAAGGCACCCAAAAAGCATCTTGTTATACAAATCCTAACCGCCCGTTACTGTAGTTCCCACTGCTGCTTCCCTTTGTCGCTTTATTGAAAAGTGAAGTGGAAACAGACATGACAATTTAATGTTTAAAGTGTAAACCTTCTCTGTAACCTATGGGACCTACTGTTTATATTGTTTAGGGTGCAGCTAGTTAGCAGATACCGCAATCCTTCTGAGTAAAATTAGTATCTTTTCCTCTTATTGCGTGTATTATATCTGTTCTAAAAAATAACCAAAGACATTTCCTGTCCCTATGATGACAAGCTTGTGATGGTTTTAGATTGTTTTAAACTTTCCCAATAAATGTGACAAGAGGAAGAGACCGGAAGTGACCCACTTGGTGTAAGAAGGCAGATTTCAGAACAGGGAAGACTCCAAGGTACAAGTTCCTGTCTACTTCTCTTAGTTTTAGAGCCGCCTAGATACCATCTTTGAGGCATGCCTACAAGTTTAGTGGGGTGCACCCGAGATCTACATTCCCGATCCTCCTAAGGAACAGATTCAAATTTGTGAACTCCACCTCGAACCCAAGCAATGGAAGGCAAATGCCTGTCATGGTCTTTGTCTGATTCAGGCTGGCTCTGAGCACGTTCCGGCTTGGGGTTCAAAGACGGCGGGTCCGGTTGCTGTACAGACATAGTCCTGCGGAGGTGGTTTCTCTTGCGCAAAAACTCGGGCTGGGAGTGGAGGCCGAAGCTGCCTTTTCTCAAGATCATCCGAGCGTTGTTCTTTTTGGGTCGTGAATGGAGACTGAACTCCAGCGAGGCCAAGTGGGCTGCATAACCTTCACTGAGGAACTGAAATAGGAAGGAAAGAAAGGGAGGGACAAGTTACTGCTGCCTCGACCTATGAGCTCAATGAGCAATTGAGTTGTGATCACCGGCATCCCAATTAGACACATACAGAGTAGTAATGCTCCTCTTCCCTCGCTTTTTTTTCTAAGTGACCCATTTAATTTTGTCATTTGGAAATATGTAATGCGTGCACTCGTAGATACAACCTGTGACCACTCAATTCTTTTTACTATTCACCCTTCCAGAAAATGCCCCATTTGTAATCCATACTGCCTGTTCTTTGAAATACCATTGCCGCTTTGTGTGTGAGTTTGCAGTGCATTCGCTTGCATGCAGTTCCCCGTCTTCCCTAAGATTTCCCTACTGAATAGCAAGAGTTACTTACTTGGCACTGTGCCTGGTATTTCTTAGTGGATCGTCCAACTATGTAGATCTGGGATGGCGACAGAGCCAAGACACTGTACACAGAAATATCCTTCATGGAACCGTATGCGGCACAGATTTTGATGTGGCACTGAAACAAACATTACTTCCAAAGTGAACGCTCTATTGAACACCATGCAACTACAAGGTTGGCACTTTATTTGAAACGAAGCGGCACGTGACTTCATTGTTTAAAATTTCATTCCGTAAACCACAGAAAGCTAAACCGGTCAGCCCACATGCCAAGAAGAGCTACAGCTACGCACACAGGAAAGAACAAGCAGTTCATTTATTTATTTGTCGTGATTGGAGGTCCCTATGGATGTTTTATCAGCTTTCCTTGCTCTTCACTGAGAAGTGAGAAAAGAAATGAAGAACGGCAAATGGACTTTGCGATGGTAAGATTTACCGTTCAGAAAGAAGGGAGATCTCTACTGAATGGCATTCTCTGAAAAGAGGTTTTAATATATATATAAATAAGTTTCTAGTACCTCTTGCACAAGATTCCGGAGAAAAATGGTCTTTTGTCGCAGTGGGTCGTGAACAAGTCCATCCGAGAAGAAGATCATCCCTTGTGGGAAGTTGTGTTGGGACAACCACGAAACCACACGCTGTTTTTGCATATCTGGTCGGCCGGTGATATAGATAATCAGATATCCCAGATCCTGCCAATGCCTGTCAGAAGAAGCAGTTAAATTGTAGCAGTTAAATTGTAGTTCAAGTGCAGAAAGAGAAACGGCACCCACAGGCCCGGTCAGCATCTTTTCTCAGACCAGTTAGAAGTCAGATGTTATCCCTCAAAAGTGGAAAGCAGCATGCCTAAGTTTCTGCTCTGATCAAGAAATGAAGTAATAATGTCTGCACCTTACGGGAGACAGAGGAAAGTAAGAGACATTATTATAGAAAATATTATCTAAAATATGAGAGCCATTTAAAAATATACTTAGATAAACTTTGCAACACATTATGTCCTGCTACTTTTGAAATCTTTAATGAGATTTCCCACCATTTCAACTGTAACAAATGGAAACCTTTGAAAACTGACATTTCTACATTCCCATGCAAGTTCCAAAATGAGAAATGCCTTTTCTCATCCAGTGCAATATTAACAGACCTACGAGAATGGATTAAAAGGCCTTTTTAATATTTCCTCCAGAAAACATTCTTGCATTCCTGGCATCTGATAATTTTGAAGTACAAATATGTCCTTATTTGAAATCAGTGAAACACAAAATACGTGTGGAATATTTATTAGTTCATTGCACATACTTCAAGGTCATATTCCCAAGAAGCAACTTTTTACCTTTAGGTGACTTAAACTACAAATTGTAAAGTAATCCACAGCATTCTGAGATTACTCTGAGATTCAGGCAGATCTATGGTCCAAGAAAATATAGAAACGTATCCGCAAAGAAGGAATCCTGGCCCTTAGAGAATTGCCGACCATTTAGTAAAACAGCCCTTTTCCTTCCCACTGTGCTCAAGCAGAAAGTCAGAGATTCGAAGTGTGCAAAACTCATTTACCTGACAACATCAACGGCCCCTGCTCGGACTTTGGGGTCGCTTCCCATAATAGAAACACTTGCCGCAAAGGAACCGTCAATGCTGAACACAACACATTCCATTCCTCGGGGAAGTACGGTCAGGTAACTTGCAGCACTGCTCTGGTCCCCTCTGGAGAGTCAAAGTAATAAATTAATTTAAAAGCAAAATGTCAGAATGTATATTCTGTATGTTCTAGTTAAGGCTTGAAATTAGATTTGTCTGGACCTACAGCTTTAAAAATCGCTGTCAAATATGGCTTCTGATTTAAGTCTTGTGGGGCAATTGAAACGTACTCTTTTAGGAAATAGTTTTCCAAAGAGAAATTTGGAAACTGACCTTAGTAAGTAATCACATATGTACAAATAACTAAAATAATTAGAAAAAAAATCTGCAAACCAGCCTGAGGTACCCCAAGTACTACTCAAACTTTCTCCATAGGCTTAACAGTTGGTAATATGTGCATTAGCCACCCTCTGACCTTGCAAATTACAATGGGAATGGGAATGCCAGTTGAGAAAAGGAAAAGAAAAGAAAAAAAAAGGGGGAAAAAAAAGAAAAAAAAAAGCCCACCACGAAACAATGCATTCATACGAGTCATACGTGGCTCTTCTTGCGGAAAGACCTGCGAAACGCATTTCCTTATGATGCATTTTCCCCAAGAGAAGTGGATGAGTGGATGCTAAAAAATGGATAAATGACAAGGAAATCTAAAGCTCTTACCATCTTATCCCCTCATGTTCCCTAAAACCTGTAATCTGAAGACTGCATTTATGTCTGATGATGATGATTCTTACAATATGTGCTCACAGCCTAATGAGCAAAGACAGGATAATTTATTCTGTTCCTCTTTGAAACTTACCCCTGCACTCTAAAGCTTCACTTTTGAATACAATTTTATTTGTGTATCAGTAACTTGATTTTCTTGAATTGACTGCCTTTTCTATTAAACCAAGGTACAACATTTTATCTTCCTCAATTAGCACTACCTAGGATTGTAAACTGACTTTGGATTTCAGACTTAACTGATGGGTAACAACATGTTCTGTTTCAACTAAATTCACCTCATCAATTTAATCTCCCAAACAGGGATTCAAAGAAAGTTTTACTCAGTTCTGAAGTTCGTTCCCAATCACAACAACCCATTGCAGCTTTAGTTCCAGCTTGGAGCTATTACCTGACCACCATTTTGATGGGATACACACCAACTCTCAGTCTCTTCTGTTCAGGTATGTTGTAGGATATTCGTCCACTGCTGTTGGATATCTCTGTGTCGAAATACACCCACCTGCCCGAAGATGGTTCAGTCATTATGAAGATATCCACCTGCAAAACCAACGAAACAGTAATCTAGTGTGATAGTCAACAAAACACCTGCTATTTACAAGGCCTGCCAAGCCTAGATAATATTAGTGTCTCCAACCATGGCCGGCAGTAAAAGCTTACAAGGAAATTTGAAGGAACTTCATGATTGAGTAAGAACTTCATAGACAGTCCTCTCAACAAGCAAATGCTTCCGAACATACGGTACAAGAGTTTATTGCCTTCATAATTTATTGTCTTCATAATTTAAAACACTGAGCTTAGCACTGCGAATGTCAAACATAGGTATATAGGTCAGAAATTTGGCAGGAACCCTAAACTAGGAAAAAGATAATTTTCTCTCGCACAGCTATATTACCTTTTTGCACACTAAACCTAGAGAATGGAAAATTTCATCTTGTTGAAATGAAATCTTTCTCAAATCATAACCTCACCTACAACCAAAACACTTCAAATTACCGAAACATTTCATCCATATGGTTTCTTTCAACTGAATATTTTATAAAAATTAACATAAAGGATATGAAATACTTTGCTGGACCTGAAACAGGCCAAGTGAAGCCCCCACGCTTCAGTTTTGCCCTCAACTCAGCAGCATTGCTCTCTTAATTTGCACAGAAACTCTTACATCACTGAACATGAACAAGCGTGTTCACTTGATGCTCGGCTTTATTAGCCATAAGCCTGGCTTCTGCAGGCAGCTTCAGGAATGAGTTCCAATTGTGCCACTTTACTACTAATTTCTAAAACTACTCTTGGCTCGCCCATGTGTAATAGAAACAGCAGCCACTTAACCTCTAGAATGTCTATTCTTTTATCTAGTTGTTTTACCTGGATGGGATGATACATGATTTTCTTTTAGTGCTTTGTCAACTACTATAAAATTCTTTTTCCTCCTTCCTCAGAAAGTTAATTGTCTCCAGTAGGCTGTACAGCTGGATGGCAGATTCAGAAATCACTGCACAGTACACTCACCGCTAACCACAGGAGACAGCCATAATCGGGTAAGAGAGATGAGAGCTCAGAAAAAGGTCAGCTGTCAGGAAAGCCCACTTTACAGTGTATTTTTGCTGAAGTAGCAGGGGCTAGTGACGTATTTCCTGTTACTCTAAGGCCTTCTCTGATGTGATACATGTGTGCTACATACAACAACCGTTTCTGGCAAAAGTAAGAAAACTGATTACTCAGACTTCACCTTTTCACCTGTTAAAGCCACCATGTCCAGAGGTCCGTACATAAAACGCCCAACTAGTACCTGAGGACCATCTTCTGCTGCAATGACATCATTAGCTCGGTGATTAGCAGTCACATTCTGAAATGAGAGCGGAAGATGGGAATGGTAGTGTTTGTTTTGCCACGAGGCTACTGTCGCTATTATGTTATGAACAGTGACTCAGAAACGCAGTCCCGGACTGCACGTCCGAGGTGCATCACAGCATGCCTTAGAGAACCAAGCAGAAGCGCATTCCCGTTTCAGCTGGAGACCGATTTCCACTAATGGTGGGTTCCTGAACAGACTTTCTAGGGAGAGTGCTCAAGATGACCAAATAAGAGACAATGTTTAAGGGAAAGCAAATCATCTTTCATTTCAAGTGGTGCCCTAGATCCACATTATTATGCGCAGGGCGGACGCATTTTAATTGACATTGCTAACCAAATTAGCACCCGAATAACAGAGGAAATATTTTTGCTTGACTTATGGATTTGTTTAGCATAAAATAAACTTCTTGGCATAATGGAAACTTAGGGCCTGTCTGTTATTTAAAGAAAGAAATATGCTTTCTCCCAACATGTAGTGAAAAACCAAAATAAAATTACTCCTATTCCCTAGCCATTCATCTGCCTGCCTCCAGATTAAGTTAGAGGTTTTTGGCTCTTCAATGATATTCAGTTAAGTAAACTCTCACTTAGGGAGATTGAACTCCATTTAAATTCCTGCCAAACCCATGCTCCACAGCTGCCATATATATTCAGAGTTAAACTTACTCTCAATTTGACGTGCGTCCTTTTGCGTAGCCATTTTTCTCGTGGATTGGATGGACTTAGTGTTTCTGGATCCAGGTTATCACTTTCCTTGAAATTTACGTTCTCATACCTCATCACCTGAAATTATATTAATATTTTAATTAATAGTGTGTGGCCTGGGGCATCCTGGTACTTGGCAAAGAAAGAGAAATTACACTGCTGCCCCAGCTGAATGACACCGCAGAGCCAAAAGCACAGTGGAAGTAGAGAGAGGTAAAGCCATATGTTCACATTGATTGCACAAAGAAACTGCTTTCACTCCATTGGCCAGCGCTTATTCTCAAACACTTACTGAACAGCTTTTCCATTCACAACAGAATGTGCACATTCCTCCAGAGAAAATGATGAAAACATTAGGATGGCATCAACTGACAGTCACACTGTCTGATGATGGCCTGCAAAGTCAGTAGCTTTAAAGCTTAAAGGGGCTTGAAACCACAGAAGCGTTTTTTAATGTCCTTTATGTGGCGGACATCAGACTCTTGGCTTCAACTGTATTGATTTTCTGTACATCTACTCAGAGAGAACGGTTCTTATCCCTTTTGGGTTAAGAACTCACTACTGCGGTAGGTGATAGGCTCGGGATTTGGCTTGTGGCCGGTAACATCCAAAGACAGAGAATCATAGAATATCCTGAGTTGGAAGGGACCCACAAGGACCCCCTGATCTGACTCACAAACATGCAGAACCCTAACGTGCCATACACATTCTCCCAACCCAAATATCGTACGCTTACAGAGAAACTTGCACGCCCAACTCGGGTTTCAGGACGCAAGCCACAGAATTCAGAATGTAGGTGTGGGTTATGCCACATTTCAATTGAAACCACGAGCCCTGTCTCACTGAAATCTGTGGGTTGCACCTGCAATCGTGAATAGCTATTTTGAATGAGAAAGTCTGTCTCACACTGGCAGGAAATTTACCTGTCTTAAAATGAAGGCCACAACGTCTGTTGATTCCCAGTAGCTGGCATGAAAGAGATGTGGCAAGGCCACTGTTGGAAAGGCTGTCAGCACATCTGGACAATACAAGGCATAATCTATTCGTTTTGTTCCCCACCACTTTGCAGTAACTACAAAAAATGAAACAAATAGCGTAACATTTCTATATCAATAAATTCCTCACTGTCTTTATTTTTAAGCTAGATAACGGAATTAAGTCTTCCACTTTCTTCATCTTGACATTTTGAGTCTGTTAAAGGTATCCTATCATTCACAAAAGTACTGTTTTTACTGACTGCATCATCACTCAACTGTCGGAAATCTAATGAGTTTGTCTGGGTCCAGGTTTTGGGAAGCAGAAATCACCTCTGTGTGATTCCCACTGCTTTCTGGTCCATGGAAAATGTACAGTGAAAGACTAGTGCTTTTACGATCGTGTTACACGGTAAGAATTGCAAATGCTTCCCAAAGAGTGAAGCGAATATTGAGACAGATGGACAGATACATGTGCGTTTACACATGCCACGTACGACTATAGTCCGTAACAGGACAATAGAATTATTTACAGCACTTTTAATTTGGAATAACAAATACCATCTATACTGCTTCATGCCTGGAATGTGATCATAAACCCCTGTTACTATGAAACTTGTGGCTATTTATGAGTGGCACCTTAATATAAAATTGTGACTTCTTTTCTATTACTTTATCTAATTACAAACAGAAAAGGTAGATAAACTGCGTTATGTAAAATTGCAGAAACTCGGGCTATTCTCATTCTCCCCAAATTTCAAGAAAATACCTTTTCATAATAAAGTTTTTCACAGAAACAATGTGAAGGGAGAGGCCGTTGCCATATCCAACAGCACACGGCACCAGGCTTCACTCACTGTTGGTGAGGCATGCCGATGACAAGCTTTCAGTTGACCCAGAGTTTTCACTGTTTGTGCTGCCCAAGCTCAACTTTCTTGTTTTCCCTTGCGGTTGATCAGATGTATTGGGAGATCCAGAACTCTCCTGAGAGAAAGGTATGTTCAAAGAGCTATTCTCAAGGAACAGACCACTGTGATTGTGGAGAGCATCACCTGCAGGTTACAAAAATGAAAGTAATGTTAAAAAAAAAGGGATGCGCATCATGGTTTCGAAACTAGTGCTTGTGTGTATAACTCATTTATTTATACATTTATTTTTAAATACAGGGCTAATGAGCATTTTCTGGGATAATATCACATTTAATGCCCATGGACGAAACTTCCTCCTTCAGAGTGAGAACAGCACGACGCAGCATGACCATATGGAGAATGCACACCGTACTGGCACAATGGCAGTTGTGTAATGTTTGGCCAGGATTTTCCAAACTGGGTAGTGATGCTGGGAGGTTATTTTACTTTACACTCAACCCTACTCATTTAGAAGTCATTTTCTGAGAAGAACTACATAGACCTGGGAGTCTGTGATACTTCTCTGGTCCTCTTTCTGACAAGAGCAAATGACTTTAGAATTTTCAGCAAGGCTATCTACTGGTTTGCATTTCCCAAATGGAATAGAATGGAATAAAATTCTCATTCATTAATACCATTCTGACAAAGCCAGAGTAATACCTCTACTTTTTGAAACAAATCACAGCCTTCCTTCCGAGGTCTTCTGAAACATGTAAGGACAGATGTGTTCTTAAATAAAAAGCACTACTGATATCTTTTGCAATTATATAATTGCAAATTGCAAAAAAGAAAATTTTGCAATTATTTCAGTTGTGTTGCAAAGTAAAATGTGAGGTGGAAGCTCAAACAATAAAGAGGAAAATTATTATCTAATGCCTGCTATGTCAAATGCCTAAAAAGTAGGCTATGTTGAGACCACGTTTTTGAATTAATATATAACAACCATTTTTTAACCCCCTGATAGATATAATGCATCTTGTCATAAGCAGGAAAGCAAAAAAAAAAGGAATTAAATCACACATGTTAGTTAAGTATTAAAAACATGAGTGGTGGTATAAGTAAGCCAAAGCTTAATTATAACAGCCACAAAAGTACCTCAATTACAAAATGTTAATTAGGTGGCAGCTAAGAAAACTGCTATTTAATGTAAGGTCAAGACAGTGTGGCTTTCCCTGGGCTGTAACATAACCTGAACTTGTACCTTGCCCTTACAGTGAAGAACCCCAGTAGTTAATAGACCACACTTTTGCCTGAACCATTACCTCCTGTTATGTCTTCTGTCAGCAAACAGTGACAGAAGAGTAGAGTAGGAAGGGAAATGTCCCCCACCACCCCCCCAGCTACGCATGCCTGGCAGTGCTTTCAATGCTGTCTCTTTTACAGTGGATTGTCTGTATATCACACTCAAAAAATTGAACTTAACTCATGCCTCAAATTTTATTTTATTTAGCTATTTCAGCAGTTGCTTAAAACTGTCATCATGTCCACATTGTAGCAACAGGAGACAGAATTGCAAATGACCAAGTCATTGACAGAAGCAGAAATAATTATTTCTTTGGTCTAGTCCATCTCTGTAACACTCAAAATCAAACCTGGTAAGAAAGAGTCAGCTTTCATCTTCATTAAGTTCTTAATAGGTCAGTCTATCATGCACAAAATAATACCACAATTATTACACCCTGATTAGCGACAGTTATTGATGACTGCCAGACACAGAAGGCAATTGTTTAGATAAATGTGAGCCCTGCTCTTTACATCCTGCCATTTCAGTCTTAGATGTTTCCTGAATCTCAATGGAAAAAGTACATTTGATAAAATAAAACCTTTAAGATAAACCCTATGCACAGAGCATCAGGCTGCAAGAGCTTAATTTGATTGGCAAGAACTGAAAGACAGCTATAAAAACATCCCTCCACATACCCTCACCCAGTTTTCATGTTCTCCAGCCTGTGTTATCATAGAACTGCTCCTACAAATCTTATGGTGAAATTCTCTTGTAGTAGCAAATTTTTTGTCAGGCACCTTCCAGACCGGAACTATTTTTTCACAGAGGAACCTATCGGGAATGTCAGATAGACAGCAGAGCTGCTCATTTTAACCATCTGTTCTCATGAGAAAAGGTACAAGGAATGAGATTGTTCAATGATGTGAAAGGTTATCAGAACAGGCTGTTCCGGGCAGTGCATAATTGTTAGTGTTTGGTCTAACCAGGTCTCATCATAACTAATTAGGTTTTATGGTAACTCCAAGTCAGAAAGCAAAGCAAGGAATGTATTTCCACCACAAGAAAATTCAATGAGGAGAAAGCATACATTCCCCTAGTCCGGACCGTTTCTCACCTTAGCTATTCCCTACATCAATTCACAAGGAACAGCCGGATCTTTACGTGTCTCAGTGAAGCTAACGCCTAGAAACGAGCCTTCGGCAACTCAGGATTGAGTGTCGCTTTTCAAACGGATTCACATCCGATGTACGCCGGGTTTGAGCAGATAAAAGAAAGGAGTCGCATGTACCCTACTGCACAGAACTGGCTCCCAAACGCAATTCTCCTGGCTCCGACAAACAGAAAACATTGCCAGTTCATTGTATTAGCCTCCAACATTAAACTCTGAATCCTCAGAAACCCTTTCAAACATCCTGCTGAAGCTTGAATTTGTGTCTGAATCTGTAGCAAAAAGATTAAATCTAATATGCAAGCACGTACAGATACACACTAAGTCCTTTTTTGCACAATGTAACAAGTCAAAGATGCTTCATGCCTATATGATTTTACCTTATTTTCTACAGAGTCAAAAAAGCACCACAATTCCTTCTACTAGCACCTTACTCATCCACATATTCCTCCTTCCTCCCCAGAAATCAGTCTATTTATTTTTTTTTCCTGGATTCAAATCTTTACTACCCAACGTAACTATTGTTTAGTAGCCCACCTAGCAGAAGAGCAATCAAGACTGCCGAGTGCTCTGATTTGTCCTAGTAGATATCCACAACAAACCAACTGCAAATGACCGACAGAAACAACACTTGAAGATCTAGGCAAAGGTCAACTAATTGTAAAAATAAATTGTTTAAAATGATAGTCAAAGACACGAAATGTCCCAAGTGTTACTTCAACTAGGATGGTGGGTGGTATTGCCTTCCAACCTCTCTTTAACACAACTAGCATTGCAAACCTCACACATAAGAATATGTTTTTCTTAGTAATCTTTTTTGGTTTCACACTTGTAAGTACATCCACGCTATTCGGTCCCGGACAACTTGTTTTTAGCACGTTAGCACATTGCTATTTGAAATTCTCTTGAGCTGTGTAAAGAGAGAACACTTAGGAGAACAACAGGAAATGAGAGCTATGAAAACAGACACTGTACCTAACTGGTGAGATCTTCCATCCCCTAGTGGGTATCTCTGGTACCGCGGGACACTGAATGGAGGCAGGAGATGGAATCGTTTCTCCAACAACGGCTCAAGTCTGCAGGCAGAGGGGTCAGCAGAGTGAAAGAAACTATACACTTGGCTGCAGGCTGGTCGGACCTGGCACACTTGGATGGGAACAAACCAGAGAAAGAGAGATCAGTATTGCCCCTTTATAGTTTTCAAGGAGTCTGTACAGAATCATAGTTAATATGGTCTTCTGTAAACTCCAGATCAGCCACACATCCAGCCAAAAGAAATTTAGCTGCAACTGAGAATGCAAATCTTAAATCATTTACTCAGTTAGTAGACATTTTTGAACTAAACACGCAGCCCTGAAGCATAACCTATACTCAGACAGGCGATCACAGGAGACTGCTAAGGTGCGTGAGATGATCACATAAGGTGTCAGTGTAGTCTCTTTTCACCACACCAGTACTCCTTAATACTGAATCAAACCAATTCATTACAGGCCCATTAAACTTAGTATAGTTTGTATAATGCTGTTATGTTTTGTAAATGTGTTATAACCGTCAGCTTATTAACTACAAGAGTAAAGGAACAACTAGAGTATTTATAAAACATATTTTAGAATATTATGTCAGCCCCCTATGAACTCCATGCAAGCAAGACATGTTTTCAAACCTGCTGCACTATACAATAAACTCTAGATGTTCTTTTCACAGAATTAGTATTTCCTTGTGGTGATAAGAGAAACCTGGTAACATATACAACGTTTTTTTCCTTAGAAAATGTGTTTGGTACAGCCTTGTACAGCCAACAATATGCTTAAGTGAAAACCATGAAGAAAGGTGTTAGCATTTTAATATAAAATGTCACCGAACATTAGATCTATATGGAATCTACCTTAAGCGACATCCCTCACTGGAGCACCCATCACAGAATGGGGGGGAAAAAAATTCAAACCCACAGTACTTAAGTTTCTTTCTCATTTTCAAGAGCAATGGTCAAGGCATTTGTACATAAGGAAAACTACGATGAGCAAAAGTTCAGAAAATGAACAAGATGGATGGATTTGGGAGCACAAAATGAAGCTTTGGGGGTTCATTTTTTTCCCCCCCAAGCTCTCTTTGTAAAACGTTTTAAGATTGTTATCAGTTCTGCAGTCATAACACGCAAACCTCTGGATGTAATTTTCTTCCCTTATATTTTAGAAACTGGTTCTAACACAACAAATAAATAAAAACATCTGAACTTTACTTGTCACATTTTCTGGTAGCTTTCTACCTTTCCTTTCAGTAAACAGGGCACCTGACTCTTCTCAACTAACTTCCAACTGTCTGCGTGACAGCTTTCAATTTGTCTGTTTTCCTCTCAACTGTGTCATAATTATCACTTTAGAATGGGATTCTTCAGTTATATGGACCACTAAAGACTAATTATACTTCAAGTGGACTCCGCTCACCTCAGAATGTGTTTGAAATGCCCATCAGCTGAGCTGCTCTCAAAGCATACTTCCTTGAAGAATACCAGAGGAAGGATGGAAGTGAAAGCTAATTTGAAGAAAATAGTTTAAAATACTAGTAATTAACATGAAATTTTCCTGTCAAAGTGTCTGGAGAGTAGCAGAGCAGAGACTAGGGAAAGGACTACTGGCTAGAAAATAAACAACCCTTGGAGTTCTGAATTGTTGTCTCTTCTCATTATTGCAACAGATTTTCTCCCTCGCCGGATAAACGAATGCACCATTTCATATAAAGATGCCCTGCTGTCCAATGCTCGTACCACACAAAGAGACAAAGCATGTACCAAATACTGAAGAGAAAAGTAAGTTTTTCGCTGAAAAACTTAAACATTCCAGATGCTTTAGAAATAAAATTAAAAAATCCTCTCTAGGCCCTGTTACCAGAGAAGAATGGCTCACGAGCAACGCAACCGAGGGCCAAATCCACCTGGGAAGCCAGACATGAACAAGAGGTAACGCTGAACCAAGCACAGATGTTATTTTTTGGTGTTGTTTTCAAGGACCGATCCTTGGTGAAGTGTGAGCTTCACATTGTACGACATGGAATATACGATTAACGGCAGAACGTAAGTCGTGCTTTTGTAAGCAAGCAGTGACTGGAACAATCCTCATCACCTCAGTACCTACCCACATTAGCACTCCCATCTTTTAAAAGGAAGAAACTTGCCTCACTCCCGAATCTTTAACCAGGCTCCTTTATTTACCTCCTTTTCATGTGACCCTCTTTGTTTACAAAGATTATTATGCACCCTGTATTTTAACCCCGAGAAGAGCTTACCGTCCAGGCCAGGCAGAACAGTGCTCCTCATGGCCAGCACCAAACCAAGAGGCGATCCAAAAAGGAAGAAATCAGACACCTCAAATTCAAATCGGCCCAGATTTACTTCTGAGAGACTGGAATCCACGGGAGGAAGGTCTGCACCATCTTTCAACACACTTGAGTGGATGCTGAACAAAGAAAATACTGAATTAAAAATAATAAGGAGGGCTTTAATAAAAAATAAAACAATTTTAAATAGTATTGTCCCTTTACAGTTTTCGAGGAGTCTGTACAGAAACATAGTTAATATAGTCTTCAAACTCCAGATTAGCATGCATCCAGCCAAAAGAAATGAAACTAAATTGTTTCCTATTTCACATGTAAAGAACACTTCACTGCGCATGAGTTTACAAAGATATTGCAATCTCAGATGCAGGTATGTAGGCGATGCAATTATTAAAAAATAATTTAAAATAATTATTTTAATTATTATAAAAATAAATTATAAAATCTATTAAAATATATTTTATTATATAAAAATAATAAAGAAAAAAGAACAGTCCCAAAACAGATCGCTTAGAAAGCTCTAGTGCTGGCATTTAGATCCAAGCAATACACCTTAAAACTGCAGAATGAAATTGCAGTATAGCAGCCACTACTTTCAGCGCAGGTATTCGGTAAATTTACTACCTTCAACACGCAAGAGTTTCCTACAGCAGTTTGACAGAATACTCGGTAAAGTTTCACAAGGACCACGAATATTGACCCCTCCCTTTTAGCACGCGAGTTTATTCTGAAACTTCCGCTACAAATTCTAACCTATTAAAGCTGTGTAAGGACAACAGTATTAAAAGGTTACAGTCAAAGCGTGTTATCAGGGTACACAGAAAACCATTGTTACAATCTGCTCCCTGAGCTATGACCTAGAATTTCACTACTTTTCAACTGTTTCTAACAGGTCAAAATCAGTGATTCTTACAGACAGATTTTAATCTTTTACTGATTTAAAACACTTCCATTTACTTTGTATGCATGAGGTAAATACAGACCACTTATTCCTTACTGACAGAGAAAAGACTCATCTATCATTTAGTTCTGCATAAATACCTATGCTCAAAAGCAGAAAAGTAGCCTGTAAACCTGCTCTCCGTCCACGAGACAGAATGTACCTCCACAGCGTGCAGAGCCTGACTGAGAGAACCTGACCGCGCTGACTTCAGTTGAAGCTGTAAGTGAAGTCCTCATGAGTTATCTGTACATTACACATTGAATCTGTGGCCAAGCATGGATCAGAATCCAGAAATCCTGAAGACTGATCCCAAATCAGGCCAAGCCTTCTTTCCACCTGAGAACCTAGTGACATCCCCAGTTTATAACCCAAAGTTATTAACTGTAACTTTGGGCCCAGTTTAGGGCAGAACTGAAGAAAGGCAAGAATCAAATCCTCCAGCACAGCAGTTCTTGGAAAGCATGATCTCTGTAACAATCATCTGTAAAGATAAGAGCGATCTCTGTAACCTCATGACCTTCATTGATTCGCCTCCGCTAAATTTCAGTAAATGAAATCGTGGGAAAAAAAGTCTTAACGCTCTTAAGCAAGCCTTACAGATAGGAAACCAAAGGCTTGGAACCTCTCTCTATGTACAGGGTAGGTCAGAGACTGACAGTTTGTTTTCGCTTGCTTTTGCCCCCCTCTTTACCTTATCAAGGAATTTTTTCTGCTGTCTTTAGCTTGTGTTTCTTGAGTTGTTCCTCAACAACTTAGCAACAGCATGAAGTCTGAGGAATCCAAAATGCCAATGGAAGGTAACACTTCTATCTGCTCAACTGAGTTCAGCTCACATAAAGTTTTCAATTTAAAATCATAAATACAAAGGAAAGAAAAAAGACTTGGAAGAAAACTGTTATCTTTGTCTTTCCATTATCCTATTATCCCACAAATATGAAGTACTTTATACAAGGCAACACTGTGCTTTAAATGTAACGTGGTATTTCTCCTACAAAAGAACCTAAAAAATAAAAAAAATCCAAAAACATCTTCATGTTTTCAGTTGCAGACAAGAGAAAAACAACCATTTTGTCTCAGTGGGAAAACACTCTACAACACGTCGATATCCAGAAAATGCAGTGGTTTGAAAATGAATGCAGAACAGTCAACAAAAACAAAGCAAAGGACGTTCAGTCAAAGCAAGACTACAGAATTACCTTAATCTGCTGCTAAGAAAACTGCCAGACTTGAAGTAAAGCACAGTATTAAGTCTGCGCTATACTCAACTCTAGCAGAACCAAATCTTCAACGTGAAGTAAGACTTCTCCCTCTGCATCCCTCACAATGAAATAAAGGAAAGAGGATGATAGAGGAAACAAAAGCCCAAATAATTAAGTAAAAAACCAAAAAGCTTAGAAGTAGCAGGAACAATGAGACAAAGGGAATGCTTATGTTCCCATCCCACATATTTCAAAGGTTTTTTTAGGATAAAGGAAAGCTAAATTAACTTCTC
Organism: Pardalotus punctatus; assembly: GCA_013400915.1. Classification (NCBI taxonomy): domain Eukaryota; kingdom Metazoa; phylum Chordata; class Aves; order Passeriformes; family Pardalotidae; genus Pardalotus; species Pardalotus punctatus. Next base: position 24,936 of record VZTX01028081.1, read on the forward strand.
CCCCCAATCTCCTCCTCATTTAAGCCTAATGTATATGCAGGGATTTTTTTGTTGTTGTTTTAAAGCTGATCTGAATAGCTCAAAGACCAATGGGAGCACCTAAAGCAATTATCTCACTAGAGATTAATAAAAACCCTGAAAGCTAAGTCAGAGGGATCATTAGAAAGAAAGAGGTAACAGAAATTTACAATTATGAAGTATTCATCCATCTTGTTTTGAGTGGGCCGTACCGAAGAAGCAGAACTTTGTGCATTCGGTTTTGCAAGTTCAAAACCTTCACAGCTGAATAAAGATTAAATAAAAAACTCTCCAGATGTGAATAGGTTGATACTAGACCCACTAAATCCACGGTTTTCTTTGAAGGACGGACAAGAACTTTAAGCAAACCTCCAGAAACATACCACGAACAATAATAGACTCCATGTTCTGGTGCTAACAGGCTCCATTCAATGGCAAGCCTATTTCTTTTACTTGGTCACCAAACACTAATTACCTAGAGAGGAAAGTGTGATGTTGGGTTATAGTATCGCAGTCGTAAGTGGACGAGTCGCTCTGTTTCCGAGGCAGCGGCTGCCTTTGCTTCTCATCCTCCGTGATTCCCGAGATGTCAATATTGCTTTTGCTCAGGTGTTTGCCATCACCCAGACTGGAGTCCTCTGCCAAGAGTGGATTATCCTTCAGAAAACAAACAGAGCAAAAGGAGTATTTAGACAGATACCAAAATACAAAAAGAGCTTCTATGAAATGCCTGCATTTTTAAGTATGACCTCACTTTATCCAACAACAGGCAGAAGGGATTAGAAATTTCTCTTTGCGGTGGAAGGAAAGAGATGAAGCCTGAATTTCCATTCAAGATAAATAGCCTAAAATCTGGAAGGAGAATCTGGAATCTGAGGGTGGAGGGAGGTGCAGGGGGCGGAAAGGAGTAGTAACACAAAAGCTTTATCCCTCATGACCTCATCATTCTTAGAGAACTATAGATATCATAAGGTAACCAGAAGGGGTCTTACCCGAGTGCACAAAATGAACATTACAAGATTAATGGTCTCGCTCATTGTGCTCCACAGATGTAAAATCTGATTTTTTGAGAATGTTAGCTTCTCCAGGATGCAAGAGGAGACCAGTGGTACCATATCCTTAAGGTTATTTATTTGTTTATTGCTCATTATTATGTTATTTTCCATTTCCTCCAGCACTTCTGCAGCTTGCACCAGCATCCTCCCTGATGCTGCAGATGCTGCTTTTCAAAACAAATGCCATTGGACTGGACCCCCCCCCACCTCATTCATGCATGACATCCATGTGCACGAGGCATGCAAGACCTGTTTTTTTATAATGAGTGTGCGTACGGCCTGGGGAATGAGAGGCTGGAGGGCAGCCACACAGAAAGGCACCTTGGAGGTTGTGGTCAATAGCAAGTTGAATATACATCAACAGTGTGCCCTGGCAGCCAGGAGGACCGACTGCATCTTGGGGTGCATCAGGCACAGCATCGCCAGCCAGTCTAGAAAAATTGACTGTCCCGCTCTGCCCTGGCGCAGCCTTACTTTGAGTCTTGTGAGCAGTTTTGGGTGCCACAACATGAGAGAGATAAAAAAGCTATTAGAGAGCGTCCAAAGGAGGGCTACAAAGATGGTGAAGGGTCTGGAGGGGAAGCTGTATGAGGAACGGTTGAGGTTCCATGGCTTGTTCAGGCTGGAGAAAAGGGGACTGAGGGGAGACCTCATAGCAGTCCATAGCATCCTCATGAGAAAAAGTGGAGGGGCAGGCACAGGCAAATTCAATAAGGAAAGAAAAATTTTCAGAAAGTTTGAGAAGGACATGGGATCAGATCTCTGTGAGATGATCCTAGAGATCACTGGGAAGTTAGCTCAGCATCGTACAAGAGAGCAGGATTCAAAGTTGAATGCAAGAAGTTTTCCTTCTTGCATACATCTGTCTCCCAACACTCATTTACATTTTCTCTACCACCGCTCTCTGCTCCTGTCTTCCTGGACATAGCAACATGCCGCTGCATTACACCCCTGAAGTGCCATTGGAACATTCTTCACGATCCATAGCATCAAACACCCTGAGTACAAATACATTGCTTTAAGCAACTTGCAAAAAGTGTAAAACTCCAACTAGACGAAATAGAGGAGAAAGAGTGCAAGGTTTACCGATGAGGAGTGGCAGATTAATAGACTTGGCCAAAGACATACAGACAGACCATGGAAAACATGCCAATTGAATCTGATTCTCTGAAGCTACAGAAAGAACAAGTTCATAGGACATATGAGCTATGAGATGAACCTTCCAACACAGTTCTACCTATAGTCTTCAAGAGCCAAGAAGAAATCCTAGCTTCTGTGGCAAGTGAATAGTCTTATTCCCAAAAGCCATAATATTAATGGTAATTCTCCTTCCTGGAAAAATTTAGAGGATGTCTCTTTGCTCAGCAGTACATCTCTCTTTGCACCTCACACAGCGTCAACTCTAAACTCATCACACCCACTCCATATCCACTTGAGCCTGAAGTATGTGAAATCAATTTAACTTCAATTTTTTTTTAAAGTGTGTTGCACACAATAACGAAGTTTATGTGCTAGCATTACTTTAAAAACCTGTGCTTTTACACAATAAAATCTTTCCTGGATCACAGGTAGACTTAATCCTCTCTTCTCCGCAAATGCAGCGCTTAGGCAGTAGCATAAGGAATCTCAGACCCCAGGTGAACAAATTTAAAAATGACAAAAACGTCAGTCTACCAGAGATCACTGAAGGAGGACATATTCACATTTACAGTTAGGGATACAATATATGGCACTCGATAACCTTACTTTAAAGACTAACAGATAAAGCCTTCGCTACTGATTTTTATATATCATAAAACTGAAGCTGACAACTTAATTTTTAACAGCAAATTTTTGATACATGGGCAGAATCTCATTTTATCATGGTAATTTACCAAATCCTTAATTTTTCTCTGGCTTATATGGAGCTGATTTCCTCCAGCAAATGAATCTACAGGGTTTCAGCTGTATTTTTTTCTCTTCACCTGGATGCTGCTGATGCTTCCTCTCCTGCTACTGTTCCGACTCTCGTAAGCCGTATTAGAATTATAGCAGATGGCATCAAAGCCCAAAATTCCTCCAATGCAGTCACCTATGAGACACACCTGAAAAAAAAGATTTTTTGGGGAGTTGTAGCAAGTGTTTTTAGAAGAGACAAAAAAACATCACAGCACTGCAGAGGAGTTTCTGTCTTACTTCATACCCTTTTTACCGGTTTTTACACTTTGGTTTATATTGCAGCTACTTTCTTCTACTTCCAGAAATATGCCCTATGCCAAGAACATCTGTCCCAGGGACTATTTTGATGAGGGGGAGTTCTGCCAAAGGGATTAGAACTCTTCCAGCCGCTTGCAGCCTGATTCCAGATCCGAAGGTCCGGATCACAGGATGACTGATGTCACAAAGATTTCAAGCCGCTAAACGTTTCCTTCAGAGTCATGCATGGGAGGGAACCTCAACAGATTGCCACTCCCCTGTCAGGACAAGGGAACAGAACTTTAAAATGAGGTATTAAGCAGAGGGATTCACTCTTCCTTCACATTTAATATAAACATAGAAGCTACTTTCAGAGTATGGATCTGGCAATTAAAGATACACACACTGCTAAAACCGGGAATTCAGGAGTAATTTTCTGGTACGCTACAATCTCCCTCACAAGCCAGTTCCACTGAGCACCTGCCCATCCCACACGAGACAATCCTTTCTCCCCGTTCCCCTGTCCGTGTCTGAGCGTGAGTAATAGCCTGATAATATGCTTCGGCAAGCACCTCCCTCCAATTCTCGAACTGAAATAATTGTCCGATCTGCTGTTCCCAACTCCGAATAGAGTCAACAGAAGATGTTACAAACCTTACCTTACCTCTACTAACCTTAATTCAGCTTGGCTACAACACTAAACTACAAGTTTTGGATAGAGGATGCTGTGCTTGTTTTCTCTGAAGTGAAGAATGTTAGGAAAAGTGAGTTCTTCAAGATGCAGGTAGGGAAAAATCTCAAACTCTTCTCAGTGCATATCCATGTAGCACTCTTTCTGTATTGAGTACATTTCTTGTACTCAACTAAAATTATAAAAATCACTTAAAAAATAAAGTAAAATATTAAAATACTTTAAGGTAACATCTATCCCAAGACATTTCTTGTTCTAAACTTGTATACAATTGAACAGCATGCCAGTTTAATCTCTGATTTTCAAATTCCTATGCTGCATAATGAAGTCCACAAAAAGCTGAAAATCATAAGATATGGGTAACCTTAACAAAATTAACAGCACTTTTTGTGGGGATTTGGCAATATCTTCTTTGATTTACCATTGTATTTCTAATCCTTATTATTACTGGCATTAAGGTAATGGAGTTCATTTGTTCCAGATACTATATAAAATCAAAACAGCAATCTCTGATCTAATGAACTCGCAATATAAATTGACAGAAGAGACAAAAATGTGAAAGGAAAGATAGACACAGGGTATGTGTCAGGATACATGATACATATTTGATCAGTACAGGACTTATTCAGAGAGCAGAGCTGAAAATTCTGCCTAAGGAGTAAAGGAAAGCACTGTAGACAGCACAGAGAATTCAATTCCATTTTAACCGTGCCGGTAATCGATGGTGAAAACTCTGTGGAATGTACAGAGGTCAAGCAGACTCTTCCACAGGAAATAATATATATTATTCGTAAAACACAACAGGGAGACTTTTTTGAAGCCTCGTCAAAGAAAAAAATCGTAACACTAAACTTCCATTGAGAAAACTTTCACATTATTTTTCTAACCAGTATCATTCTTTCTTATATAATTTCACCTTTCATAATGTTCTGTCACTACAGTTGGGCTGGTTTTATGCTTCAAGCAAGAATAGTTTACTATGCATAGAAAAAATGGCTTCAACCCAAATTTTCTTTAAAAATACTGATATATCACAGCATAATCTCATTAGTACCACGGAAAAGAATTTGTTTGTGTAATAAGACACATGCTTCCTTTCAAAGTTTATGCTGTACTCTATATTAAATGTATTTTCTTTCTTTTTCTGAAGCGTGGAGATCACTGTACTTAAAGGAAGTGCATGGTTCTGGCCATTGTAGATGGCCCCATTACAAAATAGTATCGGTAACTCACACAAGGTATCGATATCATATTTCTGTGTGAAGTAGGAGGTTTTTTAGACTAAAAATGGTGAAGCAGGAATGGTAACTGACAGTTACTGCCAGTTTGAAGAAACCTGTAGGTGACTTCACCAGTGAGCAGGTCAGAACAGAAAAATTGCATTATTTCCCCAGAATTAGACAGGAAATCTGCAACACCGATAGCAACTGAGTATTTGTCTTCTCCCTTTCTTTACTGTCAATTGCTTTATTACTATAGTGATGGAGGCAAAGAAGTAATAATAGTTCAGTACTGGTTTACTTAGGATCTCAAAGGTGTCCCAATTTTTCCATCAGCTATGTGTGAAGAACTCATTAACGCAGATGATCATTTGTCTCAGGCTGTCATGCTCGTTTGCTACATACCCAACTCGCTGTACTGTAGCACGGTAAGAGTGTAGGAGTCAAAACGCTTGTGGGAGAATGTATATAATCTTCTACCAGCTGAGTAAGTCCACATGAGACATGCACAGGATTCCACAAGTGCCTTTCTCGTGCCAGATACCAAGAAGGCATTTTAGGTAGGTGATCCCATGCTAACATTCACTCATCATCTTTGCAGTATTGTCGCACACTCATAATTCAAAACCCTCAACATAACGGCTTAAAAAGAAACAGCCTTGTTCTGAAGGGATTTTACTGTGATGGAAGAGAAAATAGTCCTACCTGTCCATTAAAACCAGCCCCATCAGTAGACTTGAGAAACTCATTGTAAACTTGATTGGCTCTACTGATCACCATGGCAACTGCATCCTGGTACTGAGGAGATGAAACAGCCAGCAAAGACAAGGCAGCCAGTGGGATGTGGTCTTCACTGCTGCTGAGACAGCTCTCGTCATAGCTGTAGGGATTTAGGCTAGAACAGGATATGTTACCATCAGGAAAACTGCAAAAGGCAGCACACAGCATTAGAGAATGAGCAGTCACTAACAGAAATGAGTTGGGCTATTGCAGTTCACAATGAATGAACACAGGAAGAATCATTTTCTCATAGAATTCAACTGCTTTAAAAAACCCTGTTGCCAAACGGGCAAAGATGACCTTCCAAATGCTCTTCGATGTTTCACCTCCTGTTCTATCAGTTCTCTTGCTTTACAGGGCAGTACCTTGGACATACACATGCTTCTTTCCTGGTTGTTTCCATGTTGCAAATTATGCAAATGATGTTGTTTCTAGGATGCAAACCGTAAGGCACAACTTCCACCGGTCTAGTCTGCACCCTGCCATCTCTTCCTTCAATATGCCTGTCACAGCTTTAAGTCCAGCTAGTATTTCAGAACTTTAATGTATTTTCCATCTCTCCTCTCAAACTCTGTTATCTGGACAGTGGGCATCACCATTCCTCCATCTTACGGCCCAAAACATGGGTTTAGACCTCCTCAACTCCTCTGCAGGGTTTTCTGCTCTACGTGAGCTTCAAATGTAACCGTGGGCACTATACAGCAACAAAAAAAAAAGACTATAAAAGGAACCATCACTTAGAGAAGCCCCAAAAAAACCCGAGAGATGTTTCTCTTTGCTTAGAAAAACAGAAATCAAGAAAATCTGTTTCTCTCCTCCCCTCACCAGAGTTCAACAGTTAATCCTGGTTTGCACTTGGAGAAAAGTTGAAGCAGTCCCGAGAGCACGTGTTTCTTTCTCCTTTCTCTGTCGTGCCATTTAAAATATTTATGCCGCAGAAAGTAATGTTACCAGAAAACATTCTCTCATTCAATCGGTGAATTTCAAGACCGAAAAAGCAGCTGAGGAAGAGCAGCTACTGAAGTAGATACATCCAATGAAAAATGTTTTTTAAAACAAATTCATCTGCTTAGAATAAGGATGAAAGGTCATTGCAAGTCTTGCAGTCAGCAAAAGATTAAGAAGGATTTGCAGAAGTTCATTATGAAATATATGGGTCACAGAAAGCCATTCAAAACCACAATGCAAAACCAAACACCGTGAAATGCTAATCAACTTACCTGGAAACAAGAGAGAAAGCTGCTGAACAGATTGCTGGGCAGGGAACAAGTCTCATTAAGATGTGGCCCAAAGAGGCAGGGAAGTGGGCTCGGGTCACTTTCTCAAACACAGAACTGAAGGTATTGATGTCTGCCAGCTTGCTGCTGTGGTCTCCACCTCCGATGTCTAATATGTTCCCCCCATGTAGGATCAAAATTAACACGTGAGTTTTGCAGTTCTGGTGTTGAACTCCTTCCTGCGAGAAAAACAGGAAATAAGGAGGAGGCATTTTTATGGACTTCGTTGGTTTACTTGGCGTCAACATCAGCAGCGATTTCTTTTTTCCTCCACCCCCACCGTGATAATTTTGTGATATTTGCTTTCACTGGAGTGGGTGGGGGCGTGCGTGTGCACGTCCTGTATTCCATTTAATTCGAGTATGTCTGAATCATATAGAGCCCACTATGCTCTGACACAAACCCTGTGCAGCACAGATGTAGGTTTCAGATCAACAAAAATTAAGACAGCTTTGTATATTAAAAGGTACTTTAAATACTCTGAGACTGGAGAAAAATTCCAACCTCCACAGGGAGCATAAGCAATCATCTGTCTAGGTATCCTAATGACTGCTCCATTTACTGGCCAGGTTCTCATTCAAATCATCACCAGTACAAAAAAATCAAATTTCTCTGCCAATGGAAACATTCAGCAAAAGCAGATGATACAGTTATCTCAGACTTTGAGACAGGAAGCTTCTTATTAAAATGAAACATGGGGGTAATTTACCAAGACACTTACTGCAAAAGTAAAAAGATGCATCATCGCTGATATCCCTAAAACTCACAAACAAATTTATGAATATGTGAATAAGTGCATACACAGATAATAAGCAGTGTGCTTTGTAGAATAACCAAGATACTTCCTACTTGAAACCAGAAAAGCATTTTGAATGTCTCACAATTCCACCTGTATTTTTCTTATTCACCCCTTGAGACTGACGTGCACTCAAAGAACTCAGTAATACATTCAAAGATTAGATTTTTCAGTTGTTAAATCTTGACTGCTATTTTCTTCTTCACTTTGGATGACTCGATTCCTGAAGATTTCTAGTTCCTGACCAAATATGAACGCACAGCAAAAACGGCAGTAATATTTTTTGTCTAAGGATTGTTAAATGCTAGATTGGGTGATTTCCTGGGAATCAGGCAAGTTCTGGACAGTTTATTCTTAAGTTCTGGAAGGAAGGGGAATAGGTAACTTTAGCATTTGTGTAATGGTGACAGAGAGATGGCTGAAAATGAGAGAACTGTAGGTTATTCCACTATCTCTGCTCAGGCCATGAATTCTAGTATCCAGTAGAAGCGTTCATTGTGAAGACATTTTGCTGACCTGACTTGTATCTGTTTAAATACAGGAGGATTGTACAAGCAGGTTTTCAGGTTCCGCTTTTCCACGCACTGATTCACAATTTCCTTCTCCATAAGGTTTAGTTCCTCTTTTCAGAAGAGAAATTTAATTCCCTTTAAAAGCTAAACATAGTTCCTTCCATGGACAATGCCTGCTCATAAATAAGCAGCACTGCTGATGTTGGTGGAACTGAAAGCTTCAAAAAGGAAAGTTAAAGTGGGTCAGTATTGCTGAAGTCGCTGTTACGAGAAGTCTCTCAGCTGGATTTAACCAGTATCTTTCACAGGAAGACTCAAAGGGAATAAAATTAATTTGCCTCTCAGCAGCAGCTCAGCTGTGACTTAGACAAGGTGCTCAAGGACTAATCCACTGGACATCTGAAGACAATTAATGACTGTCATAATTTTCAGGGGGCTGTAGAACTGGAATTCTTCAAGAACAGTGAAGTAGACATTTCCATTACCTGTCCTACACGTGGACAGAGGACCGTAATCAGTTTGTTGGAAGGACCACAATGTGTTGAGATTCTCTCCTGCTTCTAAAAAAAGGCAATTCTGCTATTATCAGTTTCATGACTGCTACTGAATCTGCCTCACAAAACCTGCATTTCCACTCAAGCACTAAGCAGACATAACAATTTCTCTTTAGAGAACTGAGTCCTATTTCCACCTAAGTATGCAATGTCTAGAAAGCTTGTGATTTTCAGTGATTGCATGTGCACCTACTGAACAAGGGAAAAACACACTAAGCCACCAAATTAGTTTAAAATCACATAATACAATATGAGAGTATTTTCACATGTCTACTCCTTGAAAATCAGCACAGCTCATTTTGGGAAACCATCTCACCTCATTGTCCTCATGTATTTCAATACTGCCTTGTGCAGGGAACCTTTGTTTTCTTGAAGAGGCTCCATATAATTCACCTGAAAGGAAAAAAGACATATTGATCATGTGAATATTTGCCTGTCGCATCTTTTGCGGACATCTGTGGAGGTAAGGCACATTTATAATTTCGAGAGAGAAAGTTCTCTTCACAGGAAATCCTGTAGTCAAACAGAGCAATACACAAGGTCGCTCACAGTTCTACATATTAGAGAGGCTATTCTATTCTTAATAGCAACACAGAGAACAGGATTCAAGTCCTTATACAGAGGTACATAGTACCAGTACAGCTGCTGTTGATCATCTGTGCCTTTCTGAAGCAGCAGCAGAAGAGGTCACCTGAGGTTCTGCGTCCCTCTGCTCATCCCATAAAGGTATCTTAGATACATTGGTACTTCTTAAATAGAACCTAATCTATATATAGGCAAGTGAATTAAGCCTTTCAAGTTCTCCAAAAACCTTCAGGATACGGTTCTTCCACAAACCTCTGTGACTACCTGGGGAACTCCCTGAAATAACTACAGCACTCCATTATCATGATGCAAAACAGGACTAACAGACCATAGAGCAAAAGACAAATTCTCCTCAAAAAGCCTTATAAGCTGAAAAATAGGAAGTGACATTGCAGAGAAACACACTGCTTTGCCAGTACCTTCGCACAACAGGATCACGCATCCAACATCCTCAATTATAAACGCAACAATGAAAGTTTCTGCACTGACTTTGGAGCACAACCAAACACACTCAAATACCTACTTGTCTGCTCTTTAGGCAGTCTGGCTAGGCAGCAGCCTGATGTAAGTGGTGGAACATTCCTGATGTGTCAGCTTTAAGACCATGAGATTGTACACTGTCTTTCCTTGGGAAGCAACATTTAAAAAGCTTTTCTTTACCCAGAGCGTCATCAAACAACGGAGCAGGTTTCCTAGAGAGGTGTCAATACCCCAAGCCTGTCGGTGATTAAGAGGCATTTAGACATCACCTTTAATAATATGCTTTAACTTTTGTTCAGTCCTGAAGTAGTCAGGCACTTGAATTACATGATCATTATAAGTTCCTTCCAACTGAAAATATTCCATTCCATTCCATTCCATTCCATTCCATTCCATTCCATTCTATTCTATTCTATTCTATTCTATTCTATTCTATTCTACTCTTACAGCTGGCTGTGAAAAAGCTCGCCCTCTGAACAAAGCTTCTCTGGCCTTAAGGTCAGAGAAAGAGAAGATGTAGCACTATCCATTTTTTTTGCACTGTTTCTTCAGTGAAGAAAATTGCTACAAGCTCTTTCTGCTCTCTTCATAATGCAGTATTTTTTTTTCTACTGCTGCATCTTAGTTACCTGGGAAACAGCTGTGAGATGAAATTTGACTAGCAAATGTTGCCATGGTTAGCTCTTTGGGAAAGGCAAATGCGCTTTTCCCTTAGACGGTGATGAAATTCCAGAGAAAATGTGACTCCTATCCCTGTAACAACTCCTCCTCCCTCTTATGGGAGGGGGGGAGGAGGCTTTGAAACCCTCCTGAGTGATGATACTAGGAATTTGTAATTTAAAATTCCAGCTGACTGAATGCTACAGTCTTAAAATTCCACTCATCTCACCAAGGTTAGCTGTTCCTAGAGAAAGTAGGAAGCCTTTCTCCCTCCATGACAGACACCAAGTTTTAGGAGTTAAAGAGAGAGACTTGTACCAAATAATAATACCAAAGTAGGTAACAGACAGCTTTCAGGATTTAGACACATTTTCCTCTGTTTCTTCCAGCACACCAGAAGAAAATAAATATACCACATAATGCTACAGTTGGCTACAAGCTTTTCTTGGCATTTGGAATTCACACCTTCTTTGAGGTTCCACACCATTTGTTTACAGGCAGTCTGCCAGACCTTAAGAGAGTGGACTGTAATTTTCATCTCACCAAGAACACTGCTTTAAGCAGGGTCTGGCCAGGTTATTCTAAAAGCACTGAATTTATTACAAACACATTTTGAACATTTTACTCTTCTGCATTAGGACTGAGAGTGAATTCTACAGCAGATTCTACCAATATTAACCCTTATAGCCACTGGAAATTAATTTAGCCCCTGTGTCTACAATTCTCTGTATTTAAAATTGAAGCAATTATCCTTGCCTTTCTGACAGACAAGGATTTAATGTATTAGTCTTTTAGTACTTATGTAAACAAAAGAGTACATAAAAAACAATATCTAAAAGCAAACCCAACAGAAACATCATAAACCCTGAACTTCCACCAAATGCAACTGCCTTCTGAAATTCTCTGACATTTAATGCTGACCTCATTATTAAACACCTATGTCCACAGTGTGAAATTTAAAAGTTCCATTTTTGGGGACATCATCAACTTAAAAACATTTAAATAAAATTAAAACAATTTAAAGCATAAGTCTTCACTATAAAAAACAGCAGCAACTATTGAGCATTTTTTGTCAGGACCATGTATCAGCCCATTGAGAACCATCCCAGTAGTTAAATGGCTCTTAGTAACACGTAGTAGTAAAATGAACTAAGGTGAAGTAGGTGAGTAAAACTAGAATGTGACACTTGCCTATTGCTTATCAGATGCTGAAGTATAAGGAAGACAGCATAGAGCCCTAAATTAAATGCAACCTCTATACAGAAATTGCTTTTCAGTCTAGCAGTCAACAGTCAGGAACAGTGGCTATCGTCTAAGTCAACTAATTTAATGAACGATACACGGAGTATTTCTGCAGACGGAAACATATACTGCTACCACAGATACCAGTGAGCCAGTCTGTCTGGCAGAGATTGCTTTAGACTCAAATTCCCACTGGAACTGGTATATAAATATATGCACACATACACGTTCATCAGCGATTCAGAGAGGCATTGAGCAAGCTCTGTGTCTATAGCTTTGACTGAAGTAACTCGTTGCCCAGCCTCTTCACGTGGAGTACATCAGACCTCAAGATTGCCACGAAAGGAAAGCCACATGAAAGGAAAAACTCGGAGCGATTCAATACCCCAAAGCAGGCATGAATGACCCAGGTTTGACACACGACCAAAAAAAATAAAGTAAGTACCCCAAATCTAGGAGAAGAGAATTCATATGATCATTCCCAAACTTCTGAGATCATGGGGCAAAGTTCAAATCCATACTAAGAATAAAGCCGGGTCCTCTTTTTTTTATTTCACAGACCGTTTCAAATATCCGTAATATTTTGCTGTGTTAATTAGGGAGAAATTTAGAGCGGAAAAAAAAGAGAACTGGTATTGGCTAAAAAGCATAAAGTGATAGTCCCAAAAGAAAACTGCTATTTGCATTATCACGCTCTCATGAGAAATAACGTCATTTCTTGCCATCTGCTGCACTATTGCTAGCCATTTATAATGACAAATCTGTCACAAGAAATATGTTCACATGAAGGCGAAGGCTGTGACATATGCTTTCTATTAACAAATGATAAAGAATACTGTAAATATACTGCACATGCAGTTTTGCAAACTGCACTGTTTATAAGAAAATAATGGAATGCATCACTGAGCCCAGTCCTGCTCTGAAAACCACAACATGAGATAGTTCCTGCGTTAACTTCCACAGTTTCTTCACTGAACGAGTCTTACGCGTACACACGCTGCCAGATCTCGTACATGACTACTAAAGTGCGCAGGAGAAGAAGAAACTCACAGCGTTTAGCTGAGGATCTCAACTCAAAATGCTCCACAGCTCCAGTTACAAGACAAGGCCAGATGGGAAAAGCATAATTTCCAAAAGGGAAGGGGTTGGCACCTAGTAGCAGCATGTGCTTACAAACACAGCCGCAGGAACAAAGAACAGACATTTCACCATGACCTTGAGGAAGGCAACGGACAATTCTCTCAATCTGCAAACCACGCTCCTCATATTTTTCCACCAAGCAAGTGAAGTACCCTGGGAAAAGAAGCCATGTAAAGTAGTTGTTTTTTTTTTCCTACCAAACTTTTAGAAAAGAGAATCCAGCTTTAGCCGAACTTTTAAGTTTTTACAATAAACAATTGGGCAAAGGCTGAAATACCTTTTTACTGTGGCACCGAAGACAATGTAATCTTCTTTCAAATGTCCTCCTCCTTTCCTCTTTGCCTTTTTCATTTGTATACAATGTTGCTAATCACAGACTTTTCTAAAATTGCTAATCAGTAACACTGTTCAGTCTTGTTAAGCTATAACGAAAGCATGGTACAATTATCTGCACTAACGACACTGCAATACGACCGAACAGCATTTGGCAGATAACTCCATGAAGAGACACGAGCTTGTGTAAAGGAGAGGGGAAAAAATCAGTCTGTAGCTAATCAATTGGACTAAATCTGTGAGTATAAGGTGGCCGAAGAAAGAAGGAAATGCATGTAAGTGTCTTGCCCATTCAGAAATCTGATGTATTGAGCAAGGGTGCATCAGAGAAAATGTCTGCCAGCGTGCTTTATAGACAGAACTCTGCTTTCTTTTGCACCACTGAAACAGTGAAATCGTATTCTGGCTTAACAAGATAAAGTGCATGTAATATTGGCTCAGACTTGTGCTGGCCCGGTTTTTAACAACTCCTGTCCTCGGCTGACTTCTCTATAAGAAGGGTCAAGCTCAGCACAATGAACTGTGACCCAATGGGACAATGGCAGCGTAAGTGACACAGTATCAGAATGCAGATACATCTTTGCACAGATCAAGTCATTGGCTGTTTGGAGTCAGGTATGCCAGTTATAAAGTTTCTAACAGGCCTGTGCGAACAGAAATGAAGAAAGGAAAAGAACAGATGAAAATTCTCTCTTGCAAAACATCACAGAGAATTAGCTTAAATGAAAATAGAAACCCTTTGTATGAAGAAGGATGAAGTATAACTCAGAGGACTGCTTCCTTTGTTTCTGCACGTATCTCCCACGCAACCCTCGGTCTTCACGTTCCCCGGGGCAGCTATTCGACTGCCTTGTTTCTAAACAGCAGAAACCTTTAAAGCAGTCTCTTACGACTCTTTCCTTACTGTCCAAGACAAAGAGCACTGTGGAAAAAAAAACCCAAACAAACTCATTCTCTTATAAAGGTGCTAAAGTGAAAAAAAGCCCCATTCTAAATCTTTGCCAGCCGTGCGAGAAGTAGAGAAATTCCTGCAAGATTTCAAGGATAGATGGTTCTTGGCTAGTTATTTAGAAGACTAACTCATAATTCATGTAATAATGTATTATTTTTCCTTGGTACTTCATAGCCAAAAAAATGCCATATTTACAACAGATGTAACATCTCTAGTATATCTTAAAAATTGCCATTGAATCTCTGAATAATTTAGCAAGCAACAAAAATGAGGCCTTGATATTATGTTAAAAGTAAATGCAAAAGTGACTTTTTGTTTCTCTCATTACCTGTTTAACAAGTGTAAACACTGTATTGCATCTACCTGTCAGTTAAGTACTATAAAAATAAATCATTCTTATGGTAGGTAATCAAGAAGTTTGTGGCTCAGATAAATATTACTTTTATATATGCACCTGTTTACTTAAATAGGCCCGTTAACAGGTATGTTCAGGATTGCCTACATGTAGCAAACCCATAAAGAGAAGCCCCCTAAAATGGACAAGTCTATTAAATTCTTTTTAAAGCTAGATTAATTAACAAGCACCATTCTGCCTGAGCCCCATCTCACTGATGGGGCTCAGGCAGAAGTCAACGAGGTAATTTTAATTTTCAAACACCTAGGCAATTCAGGAGTCAAAACAACAACAGCACTGCTTAGGCCTTTATCCTATGTCCCAGATTCTTACTGGTGCATCAGTGCCCATTTCCCACTCCTTTCAGTGGTACGTAGCTACATACGTATTTACACAAAAATAGTCCCAGATACACCTGAAAGTATGTGTCCCCATAGAAATTCCAGGTAACGATTTGTTAACTTTAAGGAGCAAAATAACTTGGTGACGGCAGGAAGTCTCTCACACATTGAATACAAGTAAAAGTAAGTTTTAGTCTTGTAATCTATCTCAGAGATGTTGAGCTGAGTCCAACGCTGACTTTCCATTGAAGCCAGTAAATTTGTATTACCTGGTCTGCCAAAGTTTTCTCCTGAAAGAGATCACCGCAATTCATTTCTCAGCACTAAAATGCTACTTACTTATCTATGTAAATCTTTTAATTCTGAGATGCTGTAAAATGACATCACTTCTGTAGAGTATTTACATAGCATCTAAAAACTAATTGCTTCAGTGGTCAGATGTTCTTGTTAACTCTAAATAAATATGTAACACAAGGTAAACATTACCTTGATTTTCTTCAAGCTTCCCAATTGTTTCTATCTGCTCAACAAGGTCATTTGAGTTCCACTGGCTCATGCCTATGAGAATAGCACTTTTTCCTTCCACCATCTCTTCTGTAACAGGAAAAAAAAGGAATAAATCACTGTGAGAAACAAGAGAAAAAACGGGGTGAAAACTAGTAATTGAGAGAAAATTAAACACTCATTAGAGCCCCTAATGGGAATAGATAACAGCTTATGCAGGACTGTCCGGGAAATCTTCTTGCCTACTCATACGCTCTACAGCGACCCTATATGCTTCATATATTATGAGCAAGAAAAACACAGAAAAGACAGGACTGTCTGAATTTTTTCTCTTACCTTGAGCAGTCACTTTAAAACAAAGTTTATTATAATCACTTTGAGTGTTTGAGTTGTTGGTTAGTTGATTTTGGGGTTTTTAAAACTTTTTTTATTTGAAGAACATTCAAAAGGCAGAGCAGAGGGAAGTGTGGACACACAGACCACTTGAAGGCTTTTCAAGAATGTTTTTTCCCCTTTTATCGAAGCCACCTGTGCTACATAAAGCTTTACATTTTCGTCTAGGGACACAGAGACATAATGGAATGGAACCAAGCCCACAGCACAGAGAACCATCTCTTTTATCAAAATCCCATCCAGGGAGTGGGGTAGGAAAAACTGAAAGCACAAAACACAACCCATAGGTAGATATTCACTCTCTTCCATAAAAAAACAAACCCAAAATCAAACAGGCATAGGAGCTGTAGGAAAACATTCTCGTTCAATTTAACAGCTGTTTGGCAAGAAGGGTACATTAATCCTTTCTGAATAAATTTACTAAAAGCACTTCAGCCTGACTGGATAGAGCCCAAAATGGTCTTTGTACCTAGGGTGAGCACACTGAAAAAAAAAAGTAAAATAAGTAATAACAGTTCCTTACTTGTTAAGGCAGATTCAGAGAATGGGTCAAATTCTGTCCTCTCTTACTGCCTTTTGTAGAGAGAATGGCTCTAATATGGGAGTAAACACAGAATAATTTAGCCAGGACGTTTCTGGCTAAAATAATCATCTTCAAATACCTACCTTGCTGTAGGCCTCTAAATGATTAAAAAATGTATGTTCTTTCACGTTCTCTCATATGTACCTCTCTCATTTAGAGAGATCTTGGTACTGGAGAAGGAGAAAGATGGCTCTGTATGAAGGACGGTATAAATCACTTCATAGTCACCACCATATCTTATCTCTCCCTAAGTCATATCTCTTATAAACAAACAATGATAAAGGTAATTTATCAGATTTATCAGAGAAGCTGGATCCAGCAAAGCTCCCTGAGACCCGATGTAATCTCAGCTGCTCCGTGAGGCAGAGAGAATCAACCACTTAGCACAGCATTTTGTTCAGGTTTTTGTCGCTTTCTCTCAGAGGCTGGCTTGTTTGAAGTTCTATAAGGAACAAGGGAAGGAGCCATGGTGGTTTTGGTCTCTTGCCTTCTCCCCTCTACAAGTGGTTTTAAAATCTGTCTGAGAACGGTGGGTATTTTCAGCGACATTTTGTGCTTACAGCAGTTGTTACTGCTCTTCCTCCTGCCAACTGGAACTAACAAGCAGTGTCTTGCCCCCCTGAGCCTCGCACCAGCTCCTCAGCGCAGTTGCACAAACACAGACAGAAAAGCATTCAAATTAGCAGCAGCATTGAACAAACATGGCCCTCAAGAACTACTTAAGGCGTAGCAGTGGCAAGTGTCTGGCTGACAGGTGGAACATTTTATCCCCAGATAAAAATGGGCAATAACGGTTCTCCACTGCAGATTTTGTTTTCCTGCTTTGTTCTTCTTGAGCAAAGTCCAGCGCTGGCATTAGAAGACCAAGCAGCAGTGGAACAGCTGATGGCCCTTAACGCTGACAGGTGTGTGCAGCAGGCATGCAGAGCAGTGAAAAGAACTGAAAACAACTGAGAGAGGTGTGCTTCCAGGGCTGTGTTATGGAAGATTTTTTTTCAGCTTGAAGGCTGGGGGGCAGGTGTGTGGGGAGGAGATTGGTACAGGAGCGTTTGCCTGTCTGTTGTGGAAGTCTGATAAAATGGGTAAATGGAAATGTGCAGGCTTCTTTGAGCAGCTTTTCAAATCTGAGAAAAAATAGTAGTTAACAGCGGAATTTCATATTCTGACAGTTTTGTGATGATGTATTCAGCTGTAATTTTCATCTTCTGTGATCAGAGTCATGTTGCAGTTAAATTATAAGGTAGTTTCCTGCATCAAGTATCATTTTACATGTTGACGCTGTAAAATTCCTGCCTAACTTACGGCAAATCACACGGAAAGCGAGAAACAAAGGACAGCTGGGCAATATACGTGGGCTGAAGTAATTGACATTATCAGCAGATTAAACACAGCACCAAAGAAGTAAGAGGAGTTTGTTTGTGCTGGAGTGAAGGAAACCTGTCCAGGAGAGAGACTGTGGCTTTCACTCCTAAAAATGAGGTAGCTTGATACCCTTTTTCTGTCTCCAGCATAACATTTTCTGCAGTGTTTCTCACCTATATTTCTCACCCATTCTCTGTTACTTATAGAGAGTGTTTCATCAATGTTTGATATCCTTGCAGCTGCACAGTGCAGCTGGAGTTGAATACTATGGAGTTTCTTCATGGGAGAATCTGGAAGCTATCCCAGACTCTACATCTACCCATGTGCAATTTGTACTTCAAAGACAGTCTGAAGTACAAGACCACGTATACAGCAGTGGGCACCATTAAAACATAACATTAGTGAGCTGCTTTTGTATTCTGAAAAACAGCTGGGGTCAAATCTCAGTTTCTTGAAGAAGTTTCCGGCTGACAGCCTTGTAAACAGAGAATCAAGCACCTGTGTTTGAGATGAAGCAGCTGTACATATTTTGACTGTTGATTCATCTGTGATGGCTAACTACTTAATTTAGTGAAATCCTCACAGAGAGGGAGATTGCATATGCACACAATCTACAAATTCTTCTCCCACTTCTGAACAAAACTTGGCATGTTACAGACCATGTCAAGATTCGGGGTCTCACAGATCGTGTAGGGAGTGCTGCAGTTACCTCAGACGGTTAGAGCACGGTGCCACAGTCATGGGCTTGATCCCCATATTGGCCATTCACTTAGGAGCTGGACTCAGTGATCCTTGTGGGTCCCTTCCGAGTAAGAATACCCTGTGATTAAATCCACAAGCATTCAAATATTGCTCCTTGAACAAGCAGAGGTCCCAGTCTGTCTAGCAAAAGTTTTGATAGAGTGGAAAACCTAAGACATTGGCCTTAAAAGTGGGCCATCAGTAACATGGACACTCACAGCCTTCATCAGGAACTGTGAACAAGAGCACTCCCATTGTAATGTCATAAACTGTCTGACCTGGGAAGGACCTGGGCCCAAGAAACCCCATAAGGGCTGCACCGGCAGCATCTCGCTGCTTCTGATGCCAGACTCTGTTCAGGGCAGCTCACTCATCCACCCCAGCACCTCACCAAACTTCGGTAAAGTTAGGTCCATTCACAAATCCCAATGGATGTTTTGTCTGATGAGGACAATTTCGTCAGTTCATCCACAAAGGAGCTTTGTTACTTGTTGCAAAACTGGGGGCGAAAATGGGGAGGGGAGGACAAAAGTGTGTACTCACCTCGTGCATCAAAGAATTCATCATCGGAGCTCTCTACGGAGTCTCTGAGAACATTCTGCATGTGCCGCTGAGCGCCACCAAATCGGCACGGGCCAACTGGAAATACAAGGAGACTCACAGTAACACAAGGTGACGTTCATCTCTGGTCCAGAAAAAAACCCGATCCAACACATTAAGGAACAGTTTGTGCAGGTGCCTCAGGAGGATGGTCATTGTGCACACTGTAGTCTCAACTGTCAGCCAGCAAGCACTCTCAGGACGGCCAAAAAAATACTTCCACTTAACCAAAGCGATTAAAACAAGTTCTTGTTAAAGATAAGCCTGCATCGCTTTCAGCTAATGCAGTGACCTCAGAAGATAAATTCTTTCCTGTGGAATTCATCTGGCTGTTTCATTACAACACTCAAACTGCACATTATTTCTATGACACAAAGCAGCATTTCCCCAGGACATGGCAGTAGCTCCCACTTAAATTCAATATAACTCCTAAAAGAAGTGCCATCTTATTTGGCTCACAGATTTGCAGACAAGCTATTAAATTCTCACTCACTGAACAGGTTTCATCAGAGAGCTTTGCTGTGCTGGAGCCCAGGGCTTTTGTTTGAGGCTTGCCATTTGAAGACAGGAAGGCAAAACCACATTAGAACAGGTACAGTAACAGATATATAGTCATGACAACTAAGATGATCCTAATGGATTATCATACTCAAACTGATTTGTAGTTAGTAAACCAGACTTGCCAAACTCTATCAGTTCTCCTTACATCTAAGCAACACAAAACTAAAAAGCAGTAGTGAAATATATTCCTTATACTAACAACAAAATCTCCTTAAAATCAGTGGAGAACCAGGGATCAAATCCACCATACCCCTAATGACACTAGTGTAGAAAGAACACTCATTACCCACCAGAATAGTGTCCTTCATTTTATTAATTTCCACAAATGATGGCATCAGACCTGAATCTAATATCCTGAGCCTCTGGTCACAAAAGCACTCTTCTTCTCTCAGTAGTGAAAGAACAACTCAAACAGAGGATGCATCCTTCTGTATTATTCTGGAGAAAACATGCCACTAGGTCACAGCCTTTTATTCTTCATTTACTCCACCTATAGCTGAATTAATCAGAAAAATAAGTGAAGGGTGGTAAGAAGAAGTAAGATTTTAGCTGGCCATGATGTGAGTAAAAGTAAGAATCAATTAACAGCATTTTAATAGGGTTAAAAAAATTGGTGATTAAGGAGTCAGTATTCATAACAAGAGTACAGCAGGTATTGGGAACATGTCCAGTGATATCTGGCAGCTACTGGACTCCCTCCATTCAGATATATATCTATCCTAAAATATATCACTACAGTCATCTAAATAGTGGTAGAAAGAACACTATTCTGAACTTCTAATGAAGAAAAGTCTGCATTGGGTCAATGCTTGGAAGAGCAGGCATTCCAAAATTTCAAAAGCACAAAATGGGAGGCACCACAAAAAACCCAGAATGATGTATAGAGGGAGGGAAGGAAAAAAGATAAGAAGAGAGAGAGGAGAGAGTGTTGCTATGGTGCAGCCCATGTTCAGGTAAACAGCTCTGGATGGGTTGATTTCCCTTCACAGGATTCTCTCCCTGAGGGCGGATCCAAAGAAGGGCCTGCAGCATAGCTGCATCTACTCCTCGCCTGTCCATCACACTACCTCAGGCCCTGTGGCTGGAAATTCCCTCCAGCCGTACTGTTATTAGCCAGTTTGATTTTGTACCTCACCGGAGATGTTCCTATTGGTTTCATGTCATGTGTCATCAATTCCTCATTGGATAATTACATTGTACCAGCCCCTAAGTTGTAACCAACCCCTTAAAAGCAACAACCAGAGAGCAGCAAAGGGTCTCTCTGTTCAGCTTCCCTTCAAGAGAAAATCTCCCTGCTCCTCCGGGCAGAGTAATAAATCTTGGAATGCAGCTACATAGAGTCCACTCTTTCCTCCTTATCTTCNNGATGGGGTGGGGGAGGCTATGTAAATAAAAAATTGTAAAGACGTCAAAAATACTCCAAAGCAAACAGTTCCCTGGAGAAGAACCAACACTAGCCTGGCTGGAAATCAGTAAAAGTACTCACCCTACAAAAAAATCCCTTCATGGTTCCAGGGTCATTGGAGTTTGATGTAGAATGTGAAGGAAGGGCACGGAAAAGTGTCACAAATACCCAGACAAAGTCTGGCTATGAGAAAAGTTCTTGGGAGCATCAGTTTCATTACATTGCACTGGGAATGCTTCTAGAGGCCACTTAAACATAACCACAGTCAGCAGCACAAATCTGCATAAAGCTCGCTGCAACAGCTCTCCACATCTACATTGATTTGCTGCCTGGACCCCATTGCATTGCCCTAATACATCGGTCCTATTGAGTCTGCTTCTTTCTGTGCCAGCAGATTAACATTAGGCACCTTCAGAGGACTCTATGAACATTTGTTGACTGTATTACACACTGGCATTGGCTGGACCCACTGATTTGATTTACACTGTCAACTGCTGCATATTTTATTTTATTATTTTGCTTCAGAGAATGAAAAGACCAGCCCTGCTTCAGAACACAGGCAAGCTCCTTGGTAATGACACTTTATGCTTCTATGTCAGTGAACCTACTCTTTATCAGATTCATCAGGTGACTCTTAGCAGCCAGATTTCAGGAATTTTTGCCCCAAGGGTAGCAACTTTCATTTAATTTCAGTTGGTCAGTATCACAATTTCTGATCATAGAAGGGGAAAGCACGTTGAAACACTTTGAACAGTACATGACTAATTTGTGAGTCACAATAGTTGAAACGGGAGCACAGAGTAGTTCCCCATAAGCGTCGGGGCAGCACGACACAGGGACAGAAGGAGATGAGGGTTAACATTTCCAAGAGGCAGAAGGAGAGCCCATAGAAACGCACAGGTGCTTTTCTTCTAGAAGCAGCAGAAGTAAAGTTTCCTACCTAACCTGGTCTCTCTGCGCACAACTACAGGTCGTGACGGTCACCTGTCACAGAGCGAGCTGGCAGGGGCTTGCCCTGAGCACAGAGCCACAGTAACAGCTGGGGGGAGAGGACAAGAACAGAGTCATTCTTGCAGCACCATGCACAGATGCAGAATGCTCTAGTTAGGCTAGTGCTAACAGTAATTAATTGTAATTAAGATTACAATCAGGGATTTTCCTCAGTAAAAAAAGTCTTCGTTTTTTTCTTCAACGAAGAACAACTGGAATTTCACTGGTACTTTGCCGCATCGGTGATCTGATGACACAAGAGGAGGTGCTGTAATGCACGAGTAAAATGCAACGTTTGAAAGCACTCTCTTCATTTTCCCTGCACTATCTTTTTCGCATTTTAATTTTTTCTGTGGCTGATGCTATCGTATCCACCTGAAGACAAGTCTTGCAGGACCTACAGAAAAAAAGATTCCTACAGGTATGCTATCCCATAATATATATATACATCATCAATATACTAGATCTGGGTTTGTAATTCATTATACTTCACAATATACCCCAACCTCACAGTAGCAGTCATTGTATAAATGGCTAATTAAAAACAAAGTCACTTTTGAATGTTTTTGAAAAAGAATCAATTAAAGTAAGATTTTTAGATTTACAATATAATAAATATGCTCGTTTGCCAATTTACCCTTGTCAGATATTGATTTCCTTACCCCTACAATGTATAAGTAAGGCTCACAACTGAAACCTATATCCTGCATAACAGCTTCCTTAAGGGCAAGAGCCACAGATACAATCAGCTGCAACCTCTTGTGATAAGGACCAAAATAGCCAGGATCTTATTTGACAAATAATTGATACAGAAATAGTTCTATGTTCTATTATGCAACGCTCGCACTTCCGGCGGAAGGCAAGTCAAACTGCACCTCGGTACACGTCACCCTAATTCAGATGCAAGGCAAATTTCATCCTTGCTGTTTAGTGACTGTACATAATTCCAGCAAATGGCACAAGAAACAGTTCCCATTCACATATCAGCAGTTTCTAATGCTGTCCATCCAGAAAAGGAACAACCCACTAAAATGGTGCAATCTCTGATATGTTCCACAAATAGACCTAAGGAGCAGAACAACCATGGAAAATGCCAACTCCGCTTTCACCCACAAACACCAGTAGAGCTCATTTTATCATGGTTCCATAAGAAATCAACAGCAGTTGAAAAGTATGTATAAGAGAAGAATCAGCTCTAGCTTCCTCTGGTCAGGAGGCATAAGTCCAAATTCCTTCCAAAGTGCCTCTTTTTTTTTTTTACAAACTGGCATTAATTTGACAATTATGCAGTGCATGAGCACACTTCATTCCATGTGATATGAGGGTGATTCTAAAAGAGAAAAAAAAGAAAAACACAAGAGGAATTAAAGTGACCCTACTGGTCTGTTGCTAACAATCTCAGGAAATGGAAACAGACAAATGGGTAAGAAGTGAAGTTAAGGTAGAAGAGGCTCTGAAAAAAACTTTAAGGAACAAAGGTTTTCCTCTGAAAACTGAATAGCTAATGCTGTTGATTCCCAACTTTAATTTAGTCACTTTCCTACATCCTTTAAAAGGCCTGGTGTCCAAAACACACTCACCAAGCAGTCCTGAGCATCCTAAGACAGAAGAGCTCACCATTGTCACTCAATAGTAAGCATGTGTTCTGCTACCAGTACCAAAAATGCTGCTTCAATATTATATGTTAGGCAAAGATCATATTTAAAATGCATACCAACTCAGGAGAAAGAAAAGGCATCTACTTTCCATTTCCATGCTGGTAACCGGCGTCAATTCTGACAGCGCAAAGCAATACCATACACTATTATACCATACCAAGTCCTTAGGTGCCATACGACTGGAGGTGAAATGTGTGGAGAGCACGAGAATATCTTCTGGGAAAAGGAAGGAACGTTTTCTGTGGAAATGATGTCCTCTAGTGGAAGTACACTTTGCCAAGACACAGGCATTGAACCCGCTATTGGATCTAATGAGCAGAAAAGTAATTTTCAAATGCAGCAGGAAGTAAGCCTAGCCCTGCTGTGAAACCACAGCCATGTTGCCTTTCTTCACTGGTTCTACCTTCTCCTCATTTTGAAATGGCTTGTAATAACACTCATTGCAAATGAAAAAGAAAACCGTTACTGGAATCATCACATCACTATTTACAGAAGCACTCCATGAGCAGGACCGGCACAGACACTTTGGGAATGAAAGAGCAGTGATTTCATTCCTGAAACGTACTTGTGAGGGCAGAGTAGCAGCACAGTAGGCTCAGTCCAGAAGCAGCCGTCTAAGAGTCGCTCCAGCATCTTCCTCTTGTCCTTATCAATGCACGTATCACCAGTTACCTCGTCAGGCAAACAGGACAGATGGAAAGCAGGCTGACCCAAAAGCCAGTCATACCAGCCCCTCGTGTACTGGCAGCAGCACAGGCTGCTTCCAGAGACCATCCCAGATCAGGTGTGCCCACACTGGACTTGCCAGGAAGATGCATTCAAGCAGCTCGGGATGGAGCAGTTTTCACTGGATGCAATTACAGCAGTGGACTTTACTGTAAAAGTAATTCAATATTATTCACTTCACCATCATCACAGATTTCAAGCTTTGCAGCAGGCCCACCCTTTCACTACATCTTTTGCTTGGTAACAAACATTCTCCAATTTCCATTCAGGCCTAGACATATGCGCATGCCAGAAGACAGATGATCGTAAAAAAAGCACTCCTGAATACTATCACGACACCTAGGTGAAGATGAAACAGCACACAGTGTCCTCATAGCTACTGGAAACTCAGTCTTTTACATAGTCAAATACTGAGGACTGAATTAATCTCAATTTAAAAATAATAAAAAATAGACTTTGCACAGATTAAAACATTTCCACTTGTCAAAACTTGTTTCAGAAGTGTACCATTTTGAATTCAGGGACAGTTTTCCTAATAAATTGAGAAGCACAAGTGATTTTTCCATTCGGATAGAGATGCTGGGTTAGAGGAATAACCTTTGCTATTTCTACCGACTGCTGTTGTGTAATAACACTTCTTTCTGTTTTGCTGGTTTCAGATGCTTCTTGCCTACCCATTAAGTGATTTAACTGAGCTACCCACACAGTGTTATCTAGTGACTACGCAGTGAAGACTTACTGGAGGCCAAGTTCACCCACTATTATTTTCTAGTTATGTCTTATTTCCTATTTGACAAATGTAAAACTGAAGATGTATATTAAAAGGATGTGAATGGAGGCACCTCAAAGACTCAGGAGCTCATACAAGACAGAGGGAGATGCCAATCCTTCCTTCAGTAATTCCAGAGTGAAAACTAAAGCACCCTCAGAGGAAGTCCTTGCCTGCACACTGACCACCAAAAAAGATAGACCATATATGCCCATCATTGATACTAGAGCCACACAGAACTCATCTGAAATCACAGAATGAATCTGCAGCGGAGACTGGAACGGAAATGAAATCAGTTAAAGCTGAAATGAAACACACTGCAAGTGGAAGGGGCTGGGGGGGACATGGAGTGGGAAGCTAAAGGGTGAGAGGGGGAAAAATAACAGTAGGAGGCAAGAGAGA
Organism: Pardalotus punctatus; assembly: GCA_013400915.1. Classification (NCBI taxonomy): domain Eukaryota; kingdom Metazoa; phylum Chordata; class Aves; order Passeriformes; family Pardalotidae; genus Pardalotus; species Pardalotus punctatus. The sequence continues at coordinate 50,835 of VZTX01028081.1, forward strand.
GGACAGAGAGAACATAAAAGGCCAAAGGGGATGGGGAAAATGTGGAAGATCAAGTCAAGATGTCGAGTTCCCTTGTCAAAATGCACAGCTGACAAAGCCAGAGATGTAGTTACAGATAGAAAAAAGTCCACACAATTTGCAGGTTCTCGCGTCAAGAAGTGAAAGAGCTAACTGACGGAACAGTCCAGACTCCACTGTGGTCAGAAGTGCCCAACACAACCAGCTCCTCTCTTCCATTCCTCATTCAGTGTCTTTTATCTCACGGCAATTCCATGGTGAGAAACCCCTGGTTGCCTACTCTGTACATCCCTCCACTGGCAGTTCCGCAGCAGATGGTAAGGATGGGCATGTATCTGAATATTGAGCACAGGAAACAAATCAAGAAACTAAGCCACGCAGGTCTTTAAGCCGCTATTTTAAGGTACCAGTGATATTCACAGTCTTGCACTTTACAGGATTACTAGTGAGGTGGAGGAAGAGAGAGAAGAGGTTTACAAAACAGTTCAGACTTCAAACCCTAGATCAAACTTTCCTGTAAACATGGTACATTTCCCAAAGCTGTTTGTTGATGCTTCAGATGCCAGCTTCCCCATAGCAGAAATTAACTTCACCCTCCCTTTCAGCAGTATCATCACCTCCTCCAAACTGACTCCACAAAATCAGAGAAGATACGAATATTCTTTAACCTTTTCCTGCAGTGACTGTAGGTGGACTGCCTGCAATACATCTGAAAGACTCTCATTTTCCTAGTGCAGAGATTCTGGCTTTCTGAGGAGGATCTGGCATTTTTGAGTCACCGCTCTGTTAAAAATGAAGTCAGAGATGAAGAGCAGATACCGCACTGCTCACACAGGTAGTGATCTGCAACTGTCTCCGTGTGGTTTTACAATTAAAAAATCTTGCAAATGCCCAAACATTTCTGCACAGGGACTACTCCAAGTGCTTAAGATTGGGAGTTCACTAGGTGAGACCTGGCTACTCAAACTAGTCAAGTGTGAACCACATCTAAAAGCCTTTTACAAGCACACCTGTCATTCAACAGTGAGCAAACAGCACATTTTCACTACAAGTTTGGTCTCCCATTCTATTTGAAGTAAGGCTACAGCACTGGCAGGGGCTGCAAGGTAGGGTACATACAAGCAAAACAGACACAACTTTTTTATATTTGTGCATATTGCGGCTCACATTGAGAAACTCAGCAGGCTCTACTTATAAAAGCACAGTTTCCCTACCGCTAGCCCAGATATTCTCTTCCAGACCTCCTTTGTGAATGGTCTACTCCTCCTTTTCTTTGCAATAAGTAGTGACAACATCACAAAGCTTGTATGAAAATACATACTTTGTCTACTGAAGTCGGTGGAATCACATCCAAGACAAGCACCATGCTTTAAAATTCCCGCACAAAATTGTGCTTGAATGCGCGAGCTATGTATACAGGCTGCATTACTCGTGTATCACAGAAAGCTAAAGCAATGCCCCCTTATTCTCCTATCAAACTCAAAAGGACTGCAAACTAATGCCAAAGTAAAAAAAAGAAGAGATTTTTTTCCCCCATTCAATTACTTCTTCATCTTCCGAAGGAGGAAAAGAAACATTTGGTTCAATCCTGTATTTGCATCCTCTGAAATTATTGATGCTCTCATGTTCCTAAGTGTTACGTCTCTGGGCTGCCACCAATCTATGTTTAATTTGGGGGAGTAAAGAAATAAACAGTGCTGGAAAAAAAAAACCTTGTTGGGTTTAGCTTTAATATTGCCATGCTGCTGTAAAGCTATGTCCAGAACTGGCACCAAACACCAGGCAAGTGTCACGTACTGACCATTCAGTCATAGCAGTTAGGCCTTCACCTGCAACAGCAATGGGGTCTACGTGCAACCTAGAAGAAAACCACTTCTGCATCAGCAACTGGACTCTCATCTGTTCTGGCCATTGTGCACAGAGAACATACGGTACCTCGTTCAGGCTGCACCTGCCACCGGGCATGGGACATCTCGGGGCTGGTGCTGAGCATTCTCAAGCCCTGGTCTCGGTCCCAGCCAGCCGACCTCCAACCTCCACATTGTTCAGGCTTCGGAAGAAGCACGAGTTACAGCACGTGAATGGGCAAGGCGCAGAGCAGGCTTTCCGCAAATTCCACCCAACAGCACACCTGTATTGTTGTCCGACTACGGCTGCTGCCTCCCCCGTGTGCTCCTCCCAAGCGGGCCGGCAGCAAGCATCGGCCCCACCAGGTGGCAGCCACGGAATTCCCCGGGAGCCGGGAGAGACCCTTCCAGGACCAGCAGCGGCGGAGGGCGGGGAGGAGGCCGGGAAGCGACGACTGGCGCGGGCGCCCACGATGCCCCGGGAGCCCCGCACGGCCGTGCCGCGACCACGGCACCGGCAAAGGCGGGCGCCGAAGGCAGAGCGGGCCGTGTTCGATAACGACGACGAGGACCCGTGCCTCGTCCACACGAGTTTGCGTTCACCGCTCCCTGGGGCCGATAGAGAAGGACGCAAAGCCGCGGGTGGGCGGGGAACGCGCAGGAGCTTCATCCCGGCCGCGCACCCGGGGCCCCGCGCGCCCCTCGGGGCCGCCCGACCACGCCGCGCGGGCTCAGCACTCACCTGGGAGCGGAGCTTTCGCCATTTCAAGCGAAAGGCGTCCTCAGACGTGTCAGGTGCTCGCCCGCTGGGCGCTCGGGCACCCTGCTCTTCGGCGCCCCATCGGCTTTCGGCAGAGGCCCCGCGCCGCCCCTTTGCCTGCGGCGCTGAGAGAAGCGGCCAGGAGACACCGCCGCCACCACCACCCGGTGCCGCCCGCCCGCCGCTAAAGGCGCAGCCGCCGTCGCTAAAGGCGCAGTGAGCGGCTCGGCGGAGAGCGGGGGCCGGGCCGGGCCGGCGCGGGGATGTGGCTGCGCATAAAGCGGCCTGGAGAGAGCGGCCGCGAGGTGCGAGCAGCACTCCGCCCTGAGAAAGGGCTCGGGTCTCGCCTTGGCCGCGGCCGCCAAGCGCTCTCCGCCTAGAGCTCGCCTCACCCGCAGCCCACCCACCGGGGAGGGGTCGAAGCTCCCTCGCCGTCTTGACGCCCCTCGGAGCTGCTGGGACCCGCGCCCCGCTGCTGCCCCGCGCCGTGCCCGGTTCCCGCCCTCAGCGGCCCGGGGCGCCGGGTGTCGCTGTTCCTACCACGGTCCGCAGTGCTGGGGCGCGCACGGCTCGGCTGCTGCTGCGGCACTGCCGCTGCAAGCCGCTGCTGCGAGTGCCTGCTCTGGATTTTAACAGCAAAATTCCTCCGGGCCTTGCCAAGCTCCGTGTCAATGCGGTGGTCGAACTACTGCAAAGCTGCCTTTTAAGTCAGCCATAGGCAAGAGGCTTAGAGTGTGCTGAAAGCTGAATTAGGGAGTTTACAGGGTGGGACTTCAAGAGCCTCACTAGCAGAATATCTCGAAAAGCAGAAAAGCCAACTTCTCCAGAACCCCCAATAACTGGGAGAAGTTCACCTTAAGGAACATCTTCAGTCACAGCCCTTCTTGTAGAAATGATGGGAGGAAGCTGGCAGAGAGCCTAGGAGGGCTTGTACGTTATAACAGGGTGTCACAGTACCACCAAATAAAGCACAGTGAACAAAAGTTTTGCCCCAAGAGCCCTGCAATTAAAGAGCCAAGCAAACATAATGCAACCAAGTCCTCAAGTAACAATCCTAAAGAAAGACATGGATATATAGAATCATAGAATATGCCATGCTGGAAGGGACTCATCAGGATCGAGTCCAACTCCTAGCCCTGCATGGGACACACCAACAATCCCACCGCGTGCCTGAGAGCATTGTTGAAAATAATCTTTCCGTTAGCACAGCAGCCTGAGCAGGTAGTTACCTGCTGCTTCTGAAGGCAGTAAGCACCACAATGCCTCCCTCGAGGGGAATAGATTAATTTCCATTGTCCTGAATACTGGCAACAGGCAACTGCCAATCCTTGACAACATAAACCTCCAGAATCTTTTTTTCTTTCTCCTAAAGACTCACAAAAGGTTCGGAGTTTGCAACAAAATCCTTTCAGCATGCAGAGACACAGTTTTTTTCTTGCATTACAGAGGACATGTAGAACCTCTGCAAGAATCATAGCCAAATAATAATGTGAGAAAAATATACTAAGCCAGGTAATGGCCTGAACTGGAATGCTTGTAAAGATATTTATTCATCCCAAGAACCTATTAAGAAAAAAATCTAGTTCCAAATCCATTTATTCTTAATTAAAAACACACTCTGCTCTACTGGTGACCCAAGTTCTCTTCCTTACAGTGGAGCACAGAAACTCCTCTCAAGACAAAGCCTCTGTCAAAGGATGCTCCCCCTCATTAGTAGGTTTTCTGATGTTGCAAGAAGCCTAATTATAGAACTCAAACCTTGTACAAAACATGGCTTCCATGCTAATTTGTTTTAAAAAAGATCAACAAAATGGGTAGCCAATGCCTTGAGGCAGTGCAGAGCCACCTGAGGATGGAAGCTCAGAGAAAAACTATACCAACTGACACTACTGCCCCCCTTAAAGCATCTGCCCACCTAATGATCCCAACTTGCTCAAACTGGCCAGGGAGAATTGCTCTAGCTGCACATGTCAGGTCCTAGGCAGCAAAGCTGAAGGCTGCTTGTTTGGTTAATATCTCCAGAACCGAATTCAAGACTGACTTGTACAGCGCTGTGCCTGCTGACACCAGGTTCAACCTGATTTAAGCAGCCTTCCAGCCAAACCACAAGATCACTGAGGAAGAGAATAGGGAGATCTGTCCTTTACAGCCAATGCCATTTGTCCAAAGATGGAAGATAATTGCTTATTTCAAGAAAGGATGATGCTGAGCGCTGTTTCATCAGCACATGTGGGACTCAAAGCAAGCAGCTGATGAGGAGGGCACAGTGACAGGTAGGAGGAGAAGTTTCTATGTCCTCCTTGAAGTCACCACAGAACCTGAAAGGCAGCCCTAACAGGCAGACACCACATTGAGTCAGAGAAAACAGCAGGCAATAGAGCAGCTCCCAGCCAAGTGTTGCATGCCAGCCACCCACTAGAAATGGGTTGAGCTACCCGGTTTTACTTGAAAGGACTGAGAAATTCCATGGTAGTAGATAACACCTGCTTTGTGGCTGCTCATGCCAGTGAAACAGCCAGTGAAACAGCCAAAGAAGCTGTCCAGGATCCAAGAATAAGCCTTGAGATGGCAACTCTTGGCAACGTAACCTCTCTGCACTGTATATACATCACCCACAGCCAAAATAAAAAAGAGACAGGGTACATCAGAGCCCAGCATTTAAGAGAAGGGCAGTGTTCTGCCAAAAATGGAAGGGAGCAAAATCATAATCCATAGAGTCGTAACAGAAGATAGCAATGGATCAGCAACTGGACTCGATGGACTGCAAGATACTCCCAGGTACAGGGAATTGACTGGCAGGCAGGTACATTGCTTGGTGAGGAGGCTGTGATGTTGCCAGTTTGCCGTTAGCTCTAGTTAACCCCAGATACCAGAGACTTCTCACAGCCCTTATTACTAACACTACACTGACTGACACCAGGAATACTCAGCTTTGCAGCTGAAGCTGGATGTGTGGCCGTAAAAAGTCCACAACAGACACAAGGCAGCCGGACAAATGCCTGGGCCTGCCCGTGAAAATTTTCCTTAACAACATCCCAGGTCTGCAGAGGAGCAGGGTCTAACTGATGGCCCAGACAACTGTCAATAGCTGCAGGAACAGGAGCTGAGGGAGCCTCAGTCCTCAACCCCTCAGTCCCCTCACCTGTCACTTCTTCATTGTCTCGGAACTCAAAGATGCTCCTTCCTTCTATGTCGAGTCTTGTCAATAGCCAGAGCCTCTCCAATCATAGGTCTGGCAGAGGGAAGTTATCTGAAATTAAAACTGTGTTTGGTCATTTGAAACAAGTGTTGTTTATTAAAAAATAAAACATCTTCAAAATACTTTCACAAGCATATATACACATACATAGAGACACTATTGCTTTAATACTTTTTACTTGTAATCTTAGAAATTAACTGGTTTAAATTACAGAAATCACGTATCAGCAAAGTCACACTTCAGCAGTAACATTTACCTCATTACATTTGATGTAAATTTCAAGATGACTGAAATAGTAAACCTGGCATCGATAGAAAGAAAATTGTTTTTTAAATCTATGTTCTAATTAGAGGAAACAAAAATAATCTTAGAAGTTTAAAAATGAAGGTGTTATAGGTTGAACAATATTGGAGAAAAAATTGACAAAGGAAACAGACTGTCATACTCTTCTTGGGGTTACCTCAAGGGTTGAATTTGCATTTGCTTAGTATACTACGTAAGTTATTATTACTCATTGCTCTGACTCCAGACATAACCCAAACTAGTACCTTGATTACTTGAAACAAATGAGCTAATTTAATGTTGCAGAAATGCCAATTGCTCATTGATTTTGTTGTTCTTGATTTCAGTGGGATTTTTAAAAGAAAGGAATGTGATGTTGAATCACTAAATGCTGATAAAAATGTAACATTTAAATCTATTCTATCTATCTTTTCTATTGAAAGGTCTGTTTTTGCCTGTGCACGATGTAGTAGAGATACTCCAGAACTCCATTCTGAAACCGATGGCAAGAGCCCGAGCAGGGCTGCAAGTACAGCCAGCGCCAACTGTTTGCATCTATTTGTGCTGTGCCATGAGAATCCTTCCTTGGATTGCCACATCCCCCAAAGAACTCATCCCAGTGTACATGCTAAGCGTGTGCTAAGGTGATTAGACAACATCAAGTCTGAAAACATTGTTATAACTGTTTTATAAAAACCTGAGATGAATCCTCGATGGAGATCCAGTACAGAAAATCTCACAGACTGTCAGGCTGAGGCTGATGTCGATGGGGCAGGTGGGAAAGAATTCACTGCACTGGCTGCAAAAACTCCGACGTGAACACAGCTTCTGCGTAGTCCTCACAAACATCCTGCAGCTCTGCTGCCACATCACACAGGGCTTCTTCCGTCAGTTGCTCTGCAAGACTAAGGGAGAGGGAGGGGAAAAAAAAAGGAAGGAAAAGGTTCAGAAAGTCAGATTTCAAATTCCAGTCATTCATAGCATTGATATCAATGCTCTGATTTTAAAAGGCAGATTTTTTCTTTCCTTTCTACTGCTTAGCCCAAGAAAAGATCTGGTGTGTGGTTTGATATGGGTTCTATAAGAGAGCAGAAATTCTGTCCTCAGTATGGTTCATAGCAGAGGACATATTTCAGCCTTAAAATCAGTGAGAGATCTCAGTAGTTTCCTTTTTTTCAAACTCTTCAGATAGAAATTCTGTTTTGGGAATAAGAGTGAACATAGTACGGTGCTCACCCAAAGGCCACTGGGGTAAATGGGAAGCTTTTTATTGATTTTAGCTGTCACTGACTCAGACTTTCCTGAGAGAAAAGAAGTTTAAGGAGAATGTCAATTTTCAGTGATCTCTGGACCACAGCAGATGTTACAGAAAGAACACTGTGTGTAAGTAAACAGTTGTTTACTGGCCTCCTGAGAATTTCTCTGCATTTCTGCATGTGCTCCAAAACACGCATCAGTGCTCCTGAGCCCGTCACCCTTAGGGGTCTGTGCTCCTCTCCAGCCGAAATTAGTCACAAAGCCTGCTGGGGACCGGCTGCCCTTGCAGTTTGAAGTCAAATGTATCTGCACGTGCCAGCTGTGGCACCCACTGTCAGGAGGAGGTTCACTGCCAGTGAATCCACCTGCCAGTCCCACAAAGGTGCCGGCCCCAGAAGCACCCAGCCTCACACCAGTGATTTAAGGCAGGACAGCTCAGAAGGCAGGATGACAGCACTGAGCACTGATAAGGCATATTTCAGTGGGTTGATTCAGTGGGTTCAAATACATTGATCTAATGATAGTTATTACAACATTTGCCTGCTTATTCACACTTGGGCAAATCAGCAACACATAGGATTAGCTTCATGCATGCAAGTCATCTCAAGTATTGCAGGACCTCTTCCTGTTTCCTGTTCCTGGAAACACTTGATGCAGAAGCCAAAGGTCACTCAAATGAGCTGTATCACCGATTTCAATGCTACTACATAAAAAATGCATGCGTAAGTTTAAAAACTCTCAGCAATTAAGTGTGATGTCCAATCTGACGATACAGACAAATAAGGGAACCCATTCTGTCTAAAACTGCTGAAGTTAGGTTTTGCTATTCTTTCTTTAATACTCCAGAGTTTTCTTCTCTCATCTCTCCTCCCGGAGTCAGAGGTCTTCTGATTTCCACTCTGCAGGCAATTAATGGCCCTCCCTGCCAATTGATGTTGTGCCAGTATTTCTGCAGTTCTGAAAGAATGGGGCTAGCAAGGTTCAAGTTCAGCCTCTATTTCCACACTTTCTTTGGGCTGGACTTTTTAAGACCCACAGGTGATTTTTGAAATATATCATATATATTGAAAATAATTTCTAGGAAAAAAAACATTTGTAGGTAATTACTCAAGAAGTGCAAGGAAATTATAACCAATTATGTAATTTAGTTGTTAAACCTGTTACATACTCAGCAACCAAAACACTTATTGAAGCTTCTTCAGTGCAAAAGTGGGTATTTTGGCTTATGTTGCCCTACTGCTTAACAGACATCAAGTTAGAAACAATTTTTCTTTGCCAGGAAGCAAACAGCAGAGAGGCTGTACTTTACCATTTCTTCACATCTATTTGTAATAAGGGATGGATGTTCTACTCCTGTATCCTTTTGTTTTATCCAACTACCTTCAAAATCTATGAACACCGAGTACCAGCAGAGAAATAGTCTGAGAGCCACCTGCTTCTGGCTTTCAGTTTGGAAATTAAATAGCCCCTCCCCACTCATCTCCCAAGTAAGAAGAGAAAAACCTGTCATCAGCTGATACATTCACTTCCAAACCACAAAGATAGCTCATATACCTCTCAGCAATCTGCCATGGATCAAAACTGCCCACCACCTCATGGGAAATAAGCTTTAAATGATGCTTGTATCTGCTGTTATAATCCAAGATGCTCTGGAGCACATTGCTTGGCAGAGAGAGAGACACAGAGCACGCTTTCTGTAGAGAATTCAGAGGCGAGGGCTGCAGAATGTCATTTCCAGTCTGCAATTTCTCCTGTGCTTCTTTGCTTTCATCAATATCACTGGAAAGATAAAATAATCATCAAGACAGAACTAAATTTTGAAGTCTCTTTTTGAAGAGTCAGTGTGATTAAAACACTATAATGAAGTCATGCAGATCTCATCCACCACAGTTTTTAGCGCGGGGCCAAATATTCCACTTACGTGCTGTCCAAAGGTTTTTCAAATAAAATGTCTGTTTCTAGTTCTGTGTGTCCAATTAATTTGGTTATCTGAACTGGATGAGGAGATGTAAGTTTTCTAGCTTCTGATGCCATTTGTTGTTCTAGAAGGAAAAAAATGCTATTTTAAATTGGTTTTTTGAAAGAGAAAAACAACAAAAACTTTTACTTCATTTAAGGGGAAGTCCTTCAGGTAAATAAAGTATTGAAAGTGAGAAAAAACATAAATTCAACTCATTGTATTAAAGCTGATCATTTTAGAAATGCTACCTTTAGTATAAATCATTTGAGCTGCCAGTGGACACTTCTAGCAGAGAGACAGAAAATACCACCGTAAAAACAGCACTATTAAACTAAACTAGAAATAGTCTATTAAACTTATCGGTAAATCCAAGACATGGAAAAAGAATCTATTAAGATTCTTGGCATAAATCTGCACCAGTCTTGCTGTGAGATTTTCCAGCTTGTTTTAAACAGCAGTTTCAGTAAAGTCGTATGTGATCTGATACCTTGGAAAATCAATGTAGCTTCACTGTGCTACTCAATCAAACAGTAGGATGAAGAAAAAGAATGTTGATAAAGTATTGATTTTAGAACTACATCTTAGAAATGGTCCTCTGAAAAAAGCACCTACGGTAGAAAATGTGACTGAGTGGTGCTATTTGATCATGCATAATCCAATGCCCTTGATCTTAAAACACCTGACTTTAAACCTACAGATTATAGGGAAACCACGTTCTATTAAAAAAGACAATTACCCATTTTGTCTTCCTGGGCCCAGAACTGGGGGTCACTGTACACAATCTGGGTGACTCTCCTGCGGACAGCCTCCTGGTACATCTGCATGAGAACACACAACATCAGTCAATCAACCACGTAGCAGCAGCTCAGCCGTACTGATTATAACTCAATAGAAAAGCATGTAATGATTCTCCTTGGGCAAAGCAAGCTTGTTTTGTCTGGTGCAACAACATAGAAAAGGAGCGGGGGATTGAAAACACATTTAGCTTGTTCAAAATGCTACACTCGAATACAAAACTAGTTGCCAGTCCCATGGGAACTCCTCCCATTTCAGACCAACAGCCCTTAGTCAAACAACTGAAGGGCCCTCAAGCTGCTCCTGCCTCACCAACAATGATCCAAATGGGTGCTCCAGTCCCTCAGGGACAAGGACATTGCAGGATGTCACCTTCACACTTCCAGCTGATGAACAGATCTCTAGAAGTAAATGGCACTAAACTGAGTAGTTCTAAGTCACAATTTCAAAGAACGGGAAAGTAAAAAAGGAATTCAAACCACAAACTATGAAAAAACTGATTGAAGAAAATTTTTTAAGAAAGCAATATATGAGAAAGCTCAAGTTAAGTGAACAATAACCTTATGAATATTTACATAGAAAGATGGATAAATAAAGGCACAGATAACCATGTATTTGTCTGCCTTCTCTATGTTGCCCTGTGAAATACTTTGGGTTGCCAGAGCATATTTCCTCAAGATGCTCATGCTACTAGAATACGGAGATTCTATAGCACAAAAAAGGAAAAAAAATCAAATCCATATTAAAATACTTTCCAATCTGCAAGACAATCAACGTAATCACCATACTGATTTAAGCCACCAAGTCTTGAGATGGGATACAAACTCAGGCCTGCCAACTTAACAGCGATAGATTCATCAAACATTCCACTCCCGTTCTTACACTGTGCTTTGCTAGAAGCACTAACTCAGTCCAGGTCTTTGATCTCAGATGCTGATCCAGTCAGACCTTGCTTCATTTAAGAATGTAGATACTTACAGATATTATAATTTATGGACAGTAAATAAAAAATTGGCTCTAATAAGACCAACCAAGACAAAAAATCTTACTTCAATTTCTTCCATTCTTTGCAACATTGACTCCAGGCTATGACTGTCAGCCATAGACAGGGCCTCGGTCTGGAGTCTCTCATGTTGATCCATGCTCCACAGTTTCTGAGCAGTATCTTCCAAAAGATCATCCAACAGCTTTTCACTCAGAATGTCTGCATTTGCTGCAACCTGCTACTTAAATAAAACAAACCCCCCAAAAAAATGCCACAGAAAACAAAAAGACACAAAGCCAATACAAGAAAGAAAGAAAAAAAAACAAACCAAACCAAAAGCAACTTGCATTAAGTTGAAAAGAAATCGTGTTTTGCCCCTTTATAAATGTTTGACACCTCTCAAGGCACCTTTCACTCAGTGGCATAAGCTTGCCTGTAGTACCTGTGTCCTGTCTAATGGAGGCCTTGACCGCTCCCATACCTCCTTCCCAGCTTCATCTGCACATTGGGCTGGAGAAACAGTTTGTGACCTGCACAAAGAACAACAAATGACAATACCATTCGGAAACCTGGTATGACAACAACAATTTAAAACACCAAACTACAAAAATGTATTTTTAAGGGGACTGTTGGGAGTGGGGAGAAGCTTGTATCAGAACAGACACCACTTATGAGATTTTTCAAAGTAAGTCATTACCTTAACTTTTGTATTTTTTTCATTTCTCCTCTGCAGAGGTCAGTTAGAACCTTCACTCCTCTTGAATTGTTTGCTTCAAGCCTTGCTAGTCTTCAAAAATAGCAGAGTAGCATAAAGGGTTACAAAATGGACATTCTAGCAACTGAAGAATGAAATCGTGATTTCAAATATGAGTTTGGAAGAGTTACAAGAAACTTTAGAGAGAAAATTAACAGACTTTTGGACCATATAAGCCAGAAAATTCTGTTGAGAATGACAGATCTTGAATCGTATTTCTGCTGTTGGTGAACAGGAACTATATGGCTACTCACAAACACTGTTCAGAGAAATGAGCTCCTCATATGACCATGCGCACTGCCTAGTACAGATTCAGCACCCAGATCTCCTGCTTCAAATGCCACAAACACCAGTCCCAAACCAACCTAAATTTGGAGAGCCCTGTCTTAACAGGACGCTGCATATGAAAGTAAACAAACCTGCACTTTATTATTGTCCAGGACAAATATATGTATCTTGTCCTTCTGGAACAGGGAGATAATATTTACCTTCTTAATGCGGTGCTGGGAGTACCCCCTCTGCCTGCTGTGTTATGTCACTGCCCTGCCTTGCACGGTTTGGCCTTGACTCCCAGGCAGCAACTCGGGCAAAATGCTAAAGCCCTGGCTCTTCCCAGGCATTAAGGAATGAGGCTGCTCTGGGCCGAGTGGGAAAGGAGTGTGGCTATCTGATGGCAAGCTGCGCTGTGCCACTGGCTACCCTGGGCCGAAGCCAGGTCAACTCTATCCTAGTTACCAGCGCAGATCCAGCATTTCCACGGGGAAGCAGGGTAGAGATGGGCGCCAGGAGACTGCAAACATACCGCTTAGGTGAAGCAGATGGAGGTGGAGGCTTTGAATGCACACAGGGCATTCTGCTATCCTTAACAGGTCGTTTGTTCTCTTTTAGTTGGAAAGCTATAGTTGGCTCTCGAAATCGGGCACACTTTCCTGGAGGGTGTACCCGTCTTGACTTTAAGGATTTCAGCATTCCCTTAAAATAAACATGATCACATTAAAAACACATATTCCTCTTGTTGAATTTTTAAAGTATTTTGCGTTCTGCTTCAGACTTTTTCTTGCAATCATGCCTGCCAGCTTTGCTGCATGGTTGATGTACACAAAAGTTTTACAAGTGCTTTAAAGGGAAGTACAGCTGTGCCTGAACAGAACATACACTTAATCCTGCAACTATTATTTTTGCAAAAGGTTCCAACTTTTCCAATGCTGCTCTTCATGGGGAAAAACTTGTTTTTGAATTTTCAGAATTAGACTGTACATTAACTATTAATAAATCCAAATAGAAGGCTTCCAAGATAACATTGTATTCGGCCACAAAACTAGAATATTCCTACATTTGCATTTGTTACAAGGTCACTTAAACTCATCCCCTCAATATGAATTACTGAAATGCTTAACCTTCCTGCTCACAATCCTCACTGATCCACAGGGATAGGAAGCAGTAAAAGTTACATAAGCGTACATCTATGTTACTGTCTCAGATTTGATTTTCCTAGTTAAAAGTCATACTCTGAGGAAGAAATTAAAAAAAACAAAACATTTATTTGCAAAATCCAGCCCTAGTGTTTTAAGAATTTTTCTGTTTGCACTATGGAGCTTCTTTCTGGTTGCAAGGAAATTAGCGGAAACCAGACCTTGTAATGTGAAATTTTATCATTTCTGTAATCAATTAAGTAAGCCTGAATAATTTATATTCTCCTATTAACATTAGCACAACATTACTTCTGCGTGAATTTTTTTGTGACAGAGGATGACCACAGGAGGAAAATACTTCAGCTATAATTTCAAATTGAAAAAAAATTTCAAACATTAATCTAGTTTCAGTGAGCATTTTCCTTACCACTTCTGTTGTTTTTCTAGTTGTACAGTGTATTTCCAAGGAACGGTAAACACTGCTTTCAAGAAACATTTGCTAAAATAGTCATAACCACTAGAAATAACAGGCAGATGACACAGTTTATCGCCCTATGTCTCCTAGCTCAGAATAACAATATCATGAGGAAGTGTGAAGCTTTGATGGTGTCTTATATAACCGATCCCAGAGCACGAGTAGAAGGCAGCATAAATGACTTCACTTCCATACCTGTGGTTTTGCAGGCAATAACACACCTTTCTTCTTCAAAGCACCGTTTTCAAGAACAGACTCCTTTTTTACAGCTCTAGCTCTCACCAGTGCATCTGTGCTTCCCTGCAAAGTGGCATTTCTCTCTGGAGTAGGTGGGCCACTTTCTTCTTGGTATTTATTGTGTAATACATGAGTACAGCTGTTTGCCTGTTGAACTGCTGAAATATTTGCAACATGTCAGTGTTTATCTGTATCAAAAATTACACATAAACTTTTAACTGTAAGTTGAAAGGGGCAAGAGCTGTCTTTGTTTCTATATTGGATACCTCTGTTATGCTAGGTATACCTAATAATGAACTCTTTTAAGCTCTACCACAATTTTAAAGAAATCAAAGAAAGAAAGAAAAAACTTTCTGCCTTGTATTTCCTGACAAGTATTAAAGAAATTGTCTTTCTTACATTGTTTTGATTAACAGGAGGGTTTGGCATTTGTGTGCATATACAAACTTGTATGTATACAGATAGTTGAAAATACACATAGATATGCAAGTCATGGGAAAGCCTTTTGGTAGTAATTGCCATATGAGGTCTAGGCAGTGATTACAAAACATCCTTTTTTTAGGCAGCAAGACAAATGGAAACCATTAAATATTTATATACTGTCCCCCTGGACTGCCAAAGATGGAATTCTTCTTGCCCTTACCTGTGGGTAGCAAGGAATACTTACTATTCTAATAAAAACCAGCCTGAGGTATGAGAAAGTCAAAGAAGAAAAACCGTTAATATAGATTATGCAATAATGTAAGAACTTACAGTGGCTATCATGAGGTGCCAAAATACTTCAGGAAAATTTATCTCATAACACCTTGAGAAAGAATAAGGCTCCACTCCTCTCATATACAAAGTAAAAGAACAATATAGAAAGCCAGCTACAAACGGTTATATGGCAAGATAGTGGTAAAAACCCCCAAAGTCTTCATCTTAACCTGTGTCTCTAGGTACAAAACTGTGAGTGTTGTGCAAATGACATTAACAGTAATGAACTCGCAAGGATAGAACAGCCAACACTCCCAAAAGTGAGAAATTGTACCTACCGAGGGAATTCTGAGTCAAAGCTATAGAACAACTTGCCATTGTGAACAGTTAAACAACCACAGCCCGGTTTTTGTCAGCCTCATTTGCAAACATCTGATCAACTTCTGACCAACAATACCACAGTAAAAAATTGAACTGCAGATGGCAAGTTAAGTGATAAAAATGTATTTAGTAATTCAATATACAAACCAGTCACGAGACTCTTGGCACATAGAGGTTTTTTAGGCTCTTGTCCATGCTGTCCCTTTAAGGTGAAAGGTTTGTTTTCTCCTTTTGGAGACAGACGGCGCTTTCCGGCTGGAAATGTCTCAGTGTTCCTTGGAGATTTGGCCTGAGAAGCTGAAATACATTTCTTCACTCTTTTTGGTGTTTGCTTGTTTTCCAGCAGTGAGTTGAGATCCTGCACCACATAATTAGAGAGTTTTAATTACTCTCTCAGCAAATCTGATGTAATAAAAAGCAAATTCAAGAGATTCTAAGCAATTGGACCTTTTTTGGTCTGGTTTTGTGTTTGGTTTTTTTTTTATGATGGCGATTATTCCTGATAGCTTGTTCATGTAGAAGCTTTTTCATATTATTAACTTCAATTTTACTGAAAAGGCTTATGTTTTTGTATTTACAATGGACTTGAGCAAACCATTTGTCTACAGAATGTTCAAGAAGAACTGAATGCAAGAGCTACAGAGCAACAAAAACTCCATGATCACATGATTACAGTAACACAGATGCTTCTTCCAACGCTATGTCCAAACTTAAACAAGTACCTCCTTTCCCGTTCCCAGGCAGTTAGCCCTGTTACTGCTCTCATAAGCGGTTCAAAACAATAAAAATAAAAATAAAAATACAGCTCTTACAGTTTTAACAGTATTTTAAAGAAAATAACTTACGGCTCTGCTATTGCTTTTATTTACTTATGCAGCAGACAACATGAATCAGAACTTTTCTATGATACCAATGACATGTATAAGCCATCCGATGAAAAAGCTATTAGAAGGGTACAGAGCTAAGTAACTCTTGTAACCAAAGCTTTATCTTCTGCCTGGACAATTCTGCACCCACCACCATATGAGATGCTCAGGTGCTCATCACTGATGCTGATGACTAAAGCACGCATCCAAAGTAATAAACTGAGAATGCATACCAATGTATGAAATGAATTCTCTCGGTCTTGAAAATGACAAATTAATTAGAAACTGACACTTTGTTACCACGATCACTACCAGTCCTCATTCTAACAGGACAGCCAAGAAAGATAGGAACAGCATCAAGACCAGCAGCAGGTAGCTTCTGCGCTTAGGACACACCTCTCTTTTAGACCACCATGACTTAGGAACATTAGAAGTATGTTTTTACATTAGAAAATATGGCCTTTAAAAAATAAGAACAAAACCAGTAATATATTTTGTCATTTCATGAACATAATCTCATATTTCACTACACCCTTTCTACCTTAGCAAAAACAAACATTTTTGCCTACCTCGACTTGCAGCAAAATATCTATGATAACGTCAGAAATGGAAGAATCCCCTTCCAGCTTGGCGGAGCAGAGAGACAGCTGTCGAACGAGACTGCCCAGTTCCTTGTAGTGGGCAGGAATCTGCTCATCTGTTTGATCCATAAACTGATTGGCAAATGCCTGCAAGGTTCGTACAGCTCCTCTGTGTGCTGCTGCCAACCTGGATACTGCTCGAGACTGAAAAAAAAGAAAAATAAATGTTTTAATAACTATAATTTCTATGAATACTCATACTACTGGAAGAACCGTTGCCAAAATTTCATGCAGAAACACTCCGGCTTGGAATAATTTTCATTGACATTAAGCCATTTGTGAAACAAAACAAAACAGGCATTGAAGGAATATACTCCAGATTCCTCACAAGAGTAGTCCTATCAACGTCATGCTGGCTTCAGGTAAAACAGCCTAGGTACAACAGGTCCTGATGTTTCTACTACCTGTGCCAACACAGAACTGTAGTCATCTACGATTGGCTGGATGCTAATGTGCAACAACTGCACCAACACAGGATATTCTCAATCCTCCGGGTTTTGTTACAGAAGAAAATAGAAGTGATCGAAAAAGCACAAGAGAACAACAGGGTAAAATTGACCAGACTGTAGGTGTGATCTCAGCGCCATCACTCTGAAAGGTGTTGGGCAGAGAAGAAAATCAGAAAGAAAGCTGGTAAGACTGAGTGACATCAACCAGAAGTTTAAAAAAGCAGTCAAGAGTAGAAGACATTGTAATTGTAAAAAGGAATTGGAATGAAGGAATTGGAAGCCACATAAAAGCAAAAGACTGACCACCTTCCCCTCATTTACTGCAGACAGATAAGAACTGAGGAGAAGAGGGAAGCAGCAGAGACCGTATCAGGCCAAGTGAGCCCTATTTCTCCAAGAACGAGATGAAATGTGTAAGATACAAAGGAAATCTTTCTGGAGACGGCTCAGCTGCACCCTAGACAATCAAACTCAATTATCTAGAAAACTTTGTCAATAAGTCACTTACAGCCTGAAGGATAATTACATCTTACCTTTTTCGTATGTTTGATTGTATGAGGACTCAATTTCTCTAAATCATCCTGAATTTCTTTTACCTGTTAATCAAGAAAGGAGAGGGAGAGGAGCAAGTCAGTCAGAATTAGTTCCATGTCTATAAATGAACAGCAGATCTTCACTGTAGTGTCTCAGTGAAAGTCCCAGTTTTCCAACAGTGATGCTCGCCTCTCTGTCCGGCCATGAGGGAAATCAGTTGCATCATTGAGATCTAAAGCAGAATGCCATGGAAGTTCAGAGATAACCTGACTGAATTTCTCTCGTTTCAGTTAGCTTCTGTCAAATTCATCACAATACACTAAGCTACCATGCATCCGTTTAAAATGAGGGTTCCTACCTGCTGCTGGAGCACATACAGCATCCGAGCTGACCGTGCAGCTTGTTGCTGCCTCCTAGTGCAAAGTCGCTGCTCATTTTCAGGATCTAAAAGTTCTCTATCTCTCCCTAAAAAGCACAGAATATAAAGTTTTACATGTTAATTTAACCCATGAAAATCCCAATTAAGCCATGACAACAGACATAACAGAAATAAGCCTCTTCCATGCAGAACCAAGTCATATATTTGTGGGGCTTCCTTTGACAGTAATGCAAGTTAGTTACTGTAAACTCTACACCCTGTTTCTCTTTAGAATTTGACTAAACAGTCTCATACAATATAGCTCATTAGTGTTTTCAAAAATCATGGGACCTGCTAGTGTTATGACAAAGTTGCAGATAAAGCACTCAAATTAGGAACAGTTACACCTCCTGCTAGTTATTACAAAGTAACCAATTGCTTAAACTGGCTAACTATTCTAGCTTTTATCTACTTTTTAAAAAAAAACGATGGTTCTCAAAAACACAGACATAAATATGCATTCTAATCAAACCCAAAAAATTGCAGGGAAAAAAATCAACAAACTAGGGTACATTCATATAACATAATTACTGTTCAGTCTTACACCTTTTTTAATAATTTCTTCAATTTTCTGGACATAGCTCCTCAATTCCTCTTGCAGACGCTGGACTTCCTGCATATTTTTATGTTCTTTTTTATTTAAATTTGGCTTGGGGTTTGGTCCTGTGTCATGGGTGGGCAGAGAGTCCAAAACAGCTGGTGTTGGCTTCTGCTCCTTAACTGCACAGAGATAAATGTTCGAGGCAGAGCTGGCAGACTCCCCTTGGGAGGGCTGGTCACGCCTCTGCTGACACATCAAGTGAGTCTGAGACTTCGGGGCATTTTTACTTTCTCGACTTACGAATACTTCAGTCTTCTGCTGTTGTGATTTCTGCATCCACAATGGTTTACTGACCACGTCTCCAAACAGTTGCCGTTTCACTCGCTCTTCGAGACGCCTTTGTTTGATGTCTCTTTTTGCCAGCTGAACAGCCAATTTCAGTCTCTCTTCAGATACCACCGAGAACATCCCACCACTTCTCAGGCTGGGGTTCTCACTTCCAACTGGATTTCTCTGATCACTGGATGCCTTCAGTTTTTGTATTATAATTGGATGGGGGTGAGAGAATCTGAGAACCAAGTTCTCTGGAACTGCAGGAACATTTCTATTAAACTGGAGCTGTTCAAACTATAAAAAAAAAAACCCTGATGTTATACAGAACACTTTACACAAGTGATGTAATCATGCCATGAAGACACTGGTTTGGATTTGTGCTGAACACAGTGCTAACAGCACACCAGTGTTTTATTTTTGGCAAAGCAGTGCTCACACAGGTCAAGGCCTTTTCTGCTCCTCACCTGCTCACCAGTCAGTAGCCTGGGGGTGGGCAAGAACATAGAGGGAAAACAACTGGGATGGCTGACCCCAACTGACAAAAGGGATATTCCACACCCTGTGGCATCATGCTCAGCAGTAAGAGCTGCAGGGAAGAAGGAGAAAGGGAGACTGCTGACAGCATTTGTCTTCCTAAGTCACTGTTATATGTGCTGAAGCCGTGGAAATGGCTGAACACCTGCCTGCTGATGGCATGTAGGGAATGAATTCCTTATTCTGCTTCGTTTGTGCACACAGCATTTGCTTTCCCTGTTAATCTGCCTTAATCGCAACCCACAACTTTGCATACTTTTCGCCTTCCAGTTCTCTTTCCCATTCTAACTGAGAGTGAGCAAGTGGTTGCATGCTCAGCTGCCTGCTGGGATTGAACCACAACAGACAATTAAGAATAATTAGAGATATAATTTTTTATCTCTACCCTTACAAAAGGACAGTGTCGATATTATGTGTGATAGCATGAGGAAAGTGAGTACGACACTCCCTGCTGGACTGCCTCACAAAGTGGGTCAAAATCTTCTTTCTGTTACAGTCACAAAGAAAACCAATGTAGCATCGCTGCAGAAGGGAAATGGTACCTGTGTTTGTAAAGCCTTAACTTCGTTCCTATATCGCTTGGTGGCGAATGCAAATGCATCATCGGACACCGCTGTCCTGCTCGGCCCCATCGCATCGGCTTGAGAGCAAAGTCCGGTATTATCCCTTGCTTGTGATCACAGCTGTGAATGTGAGAACAATAAACCGTTATCTCAGATTCGCAAAAGCAATCCCAGGTCTGATGTGAGTAACAGGGAGAACTAGCCTGAGGAGCGGCCGAGAGGAGATCGGAGCGGCCTCTGTGCAACCGCCCAGGGCCCGCGGCTGCCGCCCCGCGCCCTCACGGCGCCCCGGGCGGAACGGACACCGGCGGGCCCCGGGGGCTGCCGCAAGGGAGAGAACCAGGTGGACAGGAGGAAGGAAGGGCGGCCCGGGCCGCGCAGGACTCAACAGGCGCCGTTCGAACCTGGTCCTGCCGTCGCCGCCGCCGCAGGGGCCGCCGGGAGCGCGCGGAGCTACGGCGGCCGCGCAGGCCGGGCAGGGCGGAGCGTCCGCCGCCACCATGGGCTGGGAGGAGGTGCAGGTCCGCGGGTACCCCGAGTTCGTGCGGACGGCGCAGCGCTACCACGGCCGGCCCATCTTCGCGCTCTTCTGCGGCGATAAGGACGCCGAGGGCAGGAGCTGGTGTCCCGACTGCGTGACGGGTGAGGCCTGCGGGGGGAGTGCCCCGCCCGCGGCATGGGCCGTGTCGGTCGTGGGGAAGCCGGAGAGGCCCCGGGTGCCTTTCCGGAACATGCCAGGTGGGCACAGCAGCTCTAGTCCCGGTCCCAAGCTCCAGGCGTAGTTTCTCCTGGTGAACTGAACGGTCTGTGACCCGCAGCTGCCGCGCTGCCCTTTTCGTTACCCACATCGAACGGCACGGGCTGTTCGCGAAGGCTGGTAGTCGGCCTAGCAAACAAACAATGGGAGCCCTGCAGTCAATTTCACCTCTGCTGCACGTGCCGATGTGCAGCAGTGCCCTCCCGGGCAGTGTCCGATGCCCTCCCCGGCATTGTCCGGCAGCAGCAGGTGAAGGCAGCTCTCAAAAAATCATCGCACTGAACTGCCTGGGACGTACGTGTCTGACCACGTGTGGCGGTGCGTTAGGGAACCGTCACCCTGCAGAAGGGTGGCCACCGTGCTGGGATGCCACACCCAGGACAGGGCAGAAGGAGTGTTGTCCTTGCGTGTTAGAGAAGCAATTGGCCTTTACTGGAACACAAGTCCAAGTCAACATCCGCACATGTCATAAACTGAAAAGCTTGTAGATAGCCAAGTGAAACGAAATACAAGTATCTAACTAAAGCACACAAAACATTAATTAGCAGCCTTGCTGGTCCAAGTAAATCCGTGTGATTCTGTAGCAGAAGTTTTAAGTACTAATGGATTTTAAAAATTATTTTCTAGCTGAGCCAGTTGTGAGGAAGGAACTTCATAACCTGCCTGATGAGTCAGTTTTCATCTACTGTCTAGTAGGAGATAGAGCCTAGTAAGTAACTGAATGCTGACAATTGGGATAACTTTGCTCTTTTGGTGGTGGTTAACCTGCTGAATAAACTGACTGAGCTGTCCTTTTCTGTAAGGAATCAATCATTTTTTGAGGTCTTCACCATCTCTGACATGAACCATCTGCATGCTTGTTCTGAGAAGGGGGTGGGGAAGGCGTGAGGCAAAGGCCTTTGAATCATTCTTTTGAAGCTATTTCAACTTCAAAATGCCCCTCTACAAGCTGTGCTAAATGCCTTCTTTCTGAACAGCTGGAAGGATCCCAACAATGAATTCAGGAAGAATCTGAAACTAACAGGAGTGCCTACACTACTTAAATATGGAACAGTAAGCGATTTGTTTTATGTTCTGGATCTACAGGTGTTGAGATGGGGACCTGGCAGGAGCTTAGGGCTGTAAATAAATTAGTCATGTGTATTCTCTGAGAACCCTCTCTTGTTCAAGGAGACCAGAGCATTCCAAACAGCTCTTCTACTTCTTCCTCACTCAAACAGTTCCTCAAGAGAGAACCGTTATTTTTATTGTGTAATGTCTATAATAAACATGCAGTAAAGAGAATATGTACACTTGGCTCATAGTGCTTGAGGGGTTGAGAAAATTATTAGCTACATACTGTTAATGTTCTAGATTTGCAGCTCCTCAACTTTTGAAAAATCCAAATGCTGAACTACAGGAGTGAAACAAGCTATGAGCAGTATACTCGACTCAAGACTGCAGCTCAAGTTTTAACTTGTACATATTAGTTAAATCAGCAGCTATTTTCTAGAAATGACTCTTCCAAGGCCAGGAAACCCTCAGGAATGTTTCAGTTTTTATTACCTTGCTTGCTCCATGCCCACTACCTCACTCCCCGGGACAACAGTTGCTGGGTGTGGCTAATGTTAGCCTGTACAGATGGCTCGGGGCTAGAAAGGGTTTTTTAATTGCCCCTAAAACATGTGAACTTTGCCTTTCAGCCTCAGAAGCTGGTCGAAGAAGAGTGTTTTAAAGCAGAGCTTGTGCGTATGTTGTTTACTGAAGACTAAAGCCCTCACTAGTCAATCATTGACAAAGACGGTAATCTCAATTACTGCAGTGTCCTTTCAAGGAATCACTGACCTTTGTTAAAACTTTCATGATTAATTACTTCAGACTAGTCAAGATAAATGTCATTAAATTCTGGGTCCAAACCTTACTCTAAAATCTTGCAACAAAAAACTGTATTTTTCCTTTCAAAGTCCAAATAAAGTTGCGTTTGTGAACAGCCTCTTTTCAAAGGAACTGGGCCCATGTTAGAAACTGAGATTAGCCTGCACTTACTGAAGAGTAACTGCTAAATTACACTTATCATAGTGAGTTAAGGAGGAAAGGGAGAAACAGAAAAACCTCCTTCCTAAGCCTGACCACATAATTACTGAAAACTGTTAAGATAAATTTTCAATGCCAAAGATGTTTAATGGCTTATCTCTTCAGTCCAAGTGTGATGAGGTGAGGTGATGGTTGACAGCTGTAGTGTCACTGATCACACGTTAATGGTTAACAGTTAGGGGTACCTGCTCCTACAAGGACAGGAAATAAAACATGAATGCACCAGAAATACAGTCTGAAAACATGAAAATTAAAACTCTGGCAGCTGCTATGTTCTTACAATAAAAACTATACAGGAATAAATGGCAAGTGCTTCTCCAATACTCCAAGCAATGGCACGTTTCCCCACACACACTGTTCTCATTACACGGAGTGTAAAGACACTCCAGAGCAGCCACTGCTGCAGAGGCAGAGGCCAAGATTCAAGGAAGCTGAGTTTAATGGAAGACAGCTACAGCTTGTTTCCTTCTCTATCTGCAGAGTTTATCAGCACTTACTTCTGCTCCACATCCCGGTCCTCACCTTGAATGCTCTTGATTTCTATCCATACAACCTGCTGTAAGGAAAACTGTGCAAAACTCCCATCAACAATGACTGCCAGGGAAACAGAAATGACAATAGATTAGCTTGGTTTTAAGGTAAAACTGCACAATTTCAACTTTGTCCATCATTACTTCACCTTTGCTTGTCCCACGGCAGTAACTAGCAGGGAGTTCTCAGTGACACTTTAATGACGCGTCATTCTCCAGGGAAAAGTCTTCCTAGCAACACCGTTTAGAGCTACACTTTTTGTAGATACTTAGTAAGTAACAAACCTAGGTTTTGTTTTCAAAATCAAGAGAAATCAGTAACTATCATAAGTAAAGCTCTTACAAAATTGTCCATGCTACAAAATAAATTGCAGGTGTTTATTAGTCTTTAAAAGTTGATGAAACAAAAACAACCCCAGTCACTTGATAAATTAAAAGGGAAACACATCCAGAGGCAAACTTACACAAGGGTTCATTCCTCTCCTGTAAATACTTCACTAACACAAAGTATACCTTATCATCACTACTCCACATGCTTTTCATTTTACAGAGGTGTTATTTTGTTGCTGCTGCTCAGCCAGTGCCTGCTGGAGGCGCATCCTTTTCCGGGAATAGTGCTGCCAGTGGAGGATCTGTTGCTCATCGATAAATTTGGCACACTGAGCATTGACCAGTTCTTTGCGGAAATGTTCATACTGAAGCAGCTCTAGCATATGCAAACATTGAGGATACCTGGATTAAAAATAAACACACTTTAATACAAGTCTTTAGAAGGGACGCTAAATCTGGAGTCTCTAGTACTGCTGTGGGTCGTTATTTTCGTTTTGATTCGTATGTGCTTTACCCAAGTGTGAAACCACTTCAGCCTGCACACTGTGACTTGGTAACTGCAGCATCAGGTCTGGAAACAAGGAATCCAGTCCCATGTATAAATGCACATTCCTGTCTGCTTAGAGTAGCTTCCCCAACACTTGGTTTGATAGACCAAACCCATAGCAACTACAAACACCTATTTCCAGAGCCCACTTAAAGGAGATGACCAAAACAATTTTCCCACAAACTGAAGTAATTTGCACAATTGGAAAGACACAAAATCATCCTCTGTCTCATGTAAGCATCAATAATGCAAAATTAATCTTAAAATGCACTTATACTGGTTTTGTACCCTAACATTCAATACTTTGATTTTAAACCAATTAAAAGTGCAGATTAAGGCTTTAAAGGAAGATTCTTTGCAAAACTCATGAAATTTTTATAATTTTGCCCATTCCTGCTACATGTGAACTATTGGAAATGGGAAAATCTATGTTGTATATAACCACAATCTTGCATAATCTATGTTGCAGGGAGAACAAAAGTAATGTTACAGGCAGAAATGAAACCCTGACATGCTGCTGTACATAAAATGAGGTCAATGCCAAACCATTAAACTGGAGAAACTTAAGGGAATTTAGCACTTACTTCAGGTATTTTGCATATTCAGGTTCTTTCCAATAAAGTAAATATTTAAGATAATTTACAAAAGCTTTATCTTTGAAGTAGCCTCTTTGTGCAAGAACTGAAATAAAATGACAAATAAGGAATTGTCAGTTGGGTGAAAAAAATCTGCACACTTGCAGAACAAATTCACCAAGTCAAAACTTTCTTATAATCAAATTTCAATAATTTATATTTAGCAAATAAAACACAGGGAAAAATAAGATTTTTATGCCAACAAAGTAATAGATTAGTCTCATCTCCCTTACAGTTTGTATCTTTCATTTAATTGAACAGCTCTCTGAAACACGAAATTTTTGACTGTAGCATCAAAACTAGCAGGGAGTTATGTATAGTACCTGAAACTATTCACATTAGTAAAATTCTGTTTTCAGATAAAGGAATGCTGATAAGTTAACATTACTGTTTAATAACAAACTTACTATTTATTTCCTCGACAAAAGAAATGCTTTTTTTTTTTGCATTCTAACCAGTAAAAGACTTTGCATCAAAAAAAAACTACCTGTTAAAGAAACAAATTATTTACAGACTACCTTTATGCTGTGAAAAACCCTTCTCTTTGTTTAGCCTTCTCTCCATGTTCAACGTTACTAGTAACAATAAATATCATTAAACTATACTAACTCCTCAGGGACCTGGTATTTACTTTAACTACTCACAGTTGAGGTAATTTGGATTTGCCAGACATTGAACAAACTCCAGCTCCAGCTGGAATCGAAGTCGATTTCCTGTATCATCTGATTCAAGAAAAAAACAGTAAGAATTGGACCCACACAACAGATTTGAAAGTAATCGCCGTTGGTGTATCACCCAGGACAAAAGCGGCCTGGGGGCGACCGAGCGCCACGGCCGGCAGTAGCGAACCACGTAGAACACGGGGCCGGCCCGGCCAGGGCAAGTACGTGAGAGGCCTTCTCAGCGCCGCGGGCTCCGAGGGGCCCCAGCGCTTGTGCGGCGGCCTCTCCCGGGCCGCGAGCTGTGGGCCTGCACGGTCCCGTCACACCCGGCACTCCGGCGGCCCAGGAGGCTCCGACAGCGGCTGTGAGACCGGCACCACGGGGACCTTCACCAGCCCCGCACCCTGCCCAGGCCGATACCGCACCTGCGTCCATGTCCGGGCCGCGGACACCAGATGGCGGCAAGCCCCCCTCCTACCGGAAGCCCGGCGAAACGCGACACTAAGTACGCTGGGAACGTAGCGGCCATTGCCTAGCAACAGCGCGGAGGAGGCGGGGCCGAGGCGCGGAGGAGGCGGGGCCGAGTTACAGTAGCCGGGCATTCCGGAGCTGCTGTTGGGCGTCCGGGAGCTGCTGGTGGAAAGCGTATTCAGCGATCCCAATATCCTAATAAACCCCACACTGAATATGGCACTGTACGAATTCCTTCCTTCTCACGGTGCTCTGCTGCAGCTCACGGCAAACCCCAAAGAACTCAGAAATCATGAAAGTACGAAGCAGTGTATTTTTAAACCACCAACTTTCAGTTTCACGTCAATCGCTTTGTCCTGAGGACGTCACTCACCACCGTCCTGCGGCAGCCTCCAGCCCTGCAGAATTTCACCGTCTGAGGGGAAAAAACCCAGTCACACACGCGCTGCTTATGCCGGGGGGACCCAGTGCAAGTACAGAGAAACATCCCTGGACGGCAGCTCGTACGACTCTTCCCGAACGTGAACATTCCTTTCGACAGGAGCAAGGAGAGTGTTTTGTCTGTGTGCCACAGAGGCCAGTCAATCCCAGAGCCATTAGAGGTGGCTTTGGGGTCAATGTTCTAGGCATGGTTTTCCCCAGATAACCCTTGGGCTGGGAAGGGAAAAAAAAAAGAATGAATTTTTGTTTGTATTTGCAGAACATTCATTTTAGCTTTGTGCTAGACAAAGTCACTGTTCATCACTTCCAGATCCAAAGGAAGTGGAGAGAATCGACCCTGAAATACTAAACTGTATTTAAAGTTTAATAACAAATAAAGTCGTTTATTATTTTCTTTCTGCATATTGGACAAAGTTTGGAGCTTTGGGCTTTGTTTTGTTTTTCATACTGACTTTACAGTCAGCCAAGGAGATTTCTGCCAACCTCTGCATTTAATTCTTCATTAATTAAAACACATTGTCTCAGTGTAAAACAATTAATAAGCAAATGCTCCAGGAGTGAACAGCAGCAGTGGAAGCAGTCTTTACAGGCTTACCTGAAACCCTTCTCACCTAGTCCTTTTTTTTTTTTTTTTAAATTATTTTCTATTTTCATTTATTGAGTATTTTCAGCATCCAAGTTAGCAATTTTCTACAATACTATCTTTTCCTATGCAGCAGCATGATTTTTTTCCCTGGGAATTGGATTACAAAAGCCATATAAAAAGAATCTGTGCATGGTTTTTCTTAATAAAAAAAAAGTTGCTTTTTTAGACAACATTTTAGTGGTTGTGGAATACTACTATTACTATATCAAAACATAACAAGTCACTCCCCAGTAAACACAGAGTTTGGGCTAAAAGAAGAGATCAAATAGATCCCACGTGTCTGCATTGCTATTCTAGAATGTGATTTCTCTCCCAAGACTGACTTCAGAGGAGAGAATCCTAAAAAAAGGATTGGTCACAGAAATAAATTACTATGTAGGTTTGCCAGAGTTAAGTCAGACATCTCAATTCTTGTCCATCAAAACTAGGAATAAAATTGAAAATCAGGATCATGGTGTACTAAGAACATTCTCTAAGAAAATTTTGAAATTTTTCTGGTTTTAAATGTCAGGTGAGTCAAACTTGCAGGACATGTGCTAATATAAATGTAAGCCAAGAATTTATTTGCCTTATTTTCATGGAACCAGGATGACATTGCTACCTCAGTTTTTCCCTTCACAGAGTCTAGACTGCTATCACTGATGTTGCCTGCCCAGAAATGTGATGGTTTATGACAGTAAGTCTATCTTAACTCTTTAGAACTGGCATAGATACACGGCCCTTAAATGGAGCTACTTCTGGGACCTGAAGCCACCAAGGTTTTACGAGACACAAGAGGAAATAAAATCTTCTCTGGCACACTGTTAGATCTTGAAGGTGACCACTGAAGAAGTGAGATGCTACAAAAGATTCCTCTGTGACACCATAGTGCAGTGCATTTGCATCAGAGAGAAAAGAAGGTCCAGCAATTTCAACACTGAAAACTGATCAAGTGAGATGAAATGGTGAAGTGTTTTACACCCAGTGCATGAAACCCAAGACATCCTCTTTTGTTCACCCATTTACCCACTTATTTGGAATAGAATGCAAACTGATGTTAACATGGACAACATCTGACAGGATTTTACCTACGGAATGCAAGACAACTTCTGTTGACTGGAGAGCATCCTGCTTCAAATATGGTTCAATAACAGAGAACAGACTATGCATTATGTTATATTTATAACAAGCCAGCACAAAGTCTGCAATTTTTTTACTCCAATGCTATAATTGTAATTCAATAGAAACAAGATCATAGTTTTTGGTGACTAAAACAATTGTCAGAACATATTTAATTAAAGGCTTAACTCTTCACTGAGTTCTCTTTTTGGAGGTCAAGAAACTGGCAGGTAATGTGCATTTCAGAGGCCAGCCAATGACAGTCATGGTGGAACCACTTCATCTGCAGATGCCAAACACCATTCAAGCAAACTGCAAATTGGACAAAATAGTGTAAAGAGACTGGTCCATTGAAGGCACTGGCACGTGTAGTTCTGTGGTTATGGTACCCCTCTAGTTTCAGGCAAACGTTACAATTCAAAGATAAATTCAAGATTAAGTGTCATGTGTCAGAAAGCATTTTATTTTTTTCATTAATAAATTGGTTAAAAATATGTCAGGCTTCTATTAGGACATCTGGATGGCAGGTGAATTTCAAGTCAGCCGTTTGCCAGGAGCAATATACATTAACCTGAGAACGGTGGTCTTTAAGGAACATCTTCCAAAGATACTGCCACTGTTTGGACCCTTCCTAAGGTGCTATAAGGAAAGAATTCTGCATGGAGCCAAGATACATGGGGCCTGATCTGAAGGAACTCTTATCCTGTTGAATGCCAAACAGGCCAGAACAACTAATTCCCAGTAATGAAGAAATGTAAAACTTCTCAAGTCCAAGATACACAGACAAGTTTGCAGAACAATAAAATTAATGTTATCTATATTATAATGAATACAAATATGATTAATTACACTTATTTTCATTGTATTTTAGATTAGCATTATGGTTATGCAATTTTCCAAATAACACTTCAATAATGAGGTAGTTTGAGCCACTTTCTATGCTATTTCATTTTTAAGCTTTTCTACTGAGGCACTGAGCAGAAGGGTGTAAGGAAAACACCAGAAAGAATTAAGTATAAAACTAAAGGAATTATTGCCATGAATTTGGAATGAATGAAAAGTGAATCTCCTTTGTTTTAGAATACATTTAGACTGTGTTCAGCAGATAAGAAATATATAGTTAATTTGGTGCTGAAACTAATAGGTACACTGATATAGACTATCGCTGTGGTCACTTTTATAAAGAAAGGAGCTGAGAAGGCATGGTCTCCAATAATGGAAATATGATTATTGAGATTCTTTCTTACTGGTAAGTAAAACTAAGTATTCTGTACAGTCACCCACAACCTCACCCACACAGTATGAAAATAACTATAATTCTTGGTCTTTGCAAAGGTAGTGTACAAATAGTTACAGTTTCACAGATGCCTACATCAATACTTAGCAAGAATATAAACCCTCTCTTTAGCTGCATGGTAGTCAACATGCCAGTGCTTAGAGCAAGATTATACAGCATTTGTGCAAACAAAAATGCTGAATTCCTTTAGAAGCAAATCTAAATATAGCTCTCGTGACAAGGCTCATAACATTTGAACACCAGGCCCACAGCAGAGTATGCTAGAATTAGGTCTAACACATAAACTTAATAACATGAAGTAACCTGGAGCTTATAAGTACACAATGATATAAAGCACACCTTTGCCATGATATTTGCATCACATTCCATTTACTTTCTGTATTGCAGTTAAAAATTTAATTGAAGTATTTGGAGATTAAATGCCACAAAATTACAGTTTATCTGGGATGGTTTCCTCAAGCTCTCTTGCTTCCTTGCCCATCTGTTACAAATATTAATATCTCTGGTTTTTAGTAGCTTTTCCTAGCTCAGAGAGAACAGCCTTTTGGTTTTTCGATCTACTCATTTTCCTAGGCCACATTGCTGGGAACAATATTAGAGGATACAATTTTCTTTTGCTGGGAATGTCATCATCATCATCATCATCATCATCTTCTTCTTCTTCTTTCCTTGCACAGAAAGGTTCACTTGAATATTTTGGAAAAGAAAGATGACAAAAATCACTGCCAAGCTTTGTCCTAAATCACAGCATACTCCTGGCAACTGCTCTGCAAATTTCCTGCAGAGTGTCATAGCTGTTCAGTAACAATTTTTCCTTTTGTCTTTCACCTACAGTTAATAAGTGCCAATAACAGTCCCACTGAATGTTTAATAGCTCCTGTGCAGAGCAGTTCAGTAGAGGAAGCTGTTATTCACAGGTTGTTCTTTCCAGTCAGAGAAAAGGCATCTATACCATGAGCATTCAGAAGCAACAAGAAAGACAAACATTGATCTTGCCCATGCTTTGAACAGCAGTGTTCCTGAAATCTATTCTCAGTTCTGGAAAAATAGCCAAAACAGGCTTTACTCTTAAAATTTCTTGCTGTGATCTCCAAAGTGCAGGAATTGCGGTAGCAAGAATTAGCTCAGCTGTCCTGGTATCATATACATCTTTGGTTAATGCCTGACTAAGGAAGTTTCCAGGGTCCATTGTTACAGGCTCTTTCTGATGAAGCTTACTGCAACAGCCTCGGCACTCTCTCTGCGGGAGGTTTTAGTACTGTGCACTCTTCTATCCACCAAGACAGCCTGGCTGCATAGGCTCGTAAATGCTTCACAAAGTGTATTAACTTGGAGCTCTCATCTGCATGCCATTAATAAGTACAGGCATTCATGCCTCCCAGTGTTCATTAGGATAATTTTCCTGATCCTTTGACTCCTGCTGTTATGGATAATCAAACTACTACAGGAAAAGAATCACACAAACCCAACAACAGAGAATAAAACAGACAACAGAACTCCCAAACCCACTTATCTTTTGTAATTTATCTTCCTTGAATATTCCTCAGGAGACAGAGAATCCTGATCATCTCCCTGACTTTAATTTATTGAGCAGGTCCCAATCTACTGACAGATCAACTCAAACCCAGAGCAGTAGAGTTATCTCACACAGGAGAAAAACTGCTCCAGGGAAACATACAAATTAGGAAAGACCTGACATATGTTTAATGAAGGACACCTGCACCTAATTAACTCCCAGAGGTCATCATCAATTTAAGCCATTCCAAAAGAAAACACACAAATAAAACAAAGAGCTGGGGCAGGATCATCCCCAAAACATTAATGATTTATTTGTCTGACCACTTTTCACTCAAGACTGCAGTTATTCCTCAATATGACCCTGCAGAGCGGTGACTTCAACTGTATTTTTGGTATCCTAGAGTGACATACTGAGACTTGCTTTGTATTGATCTGACTCACATGTGTAGAAAGATAGGAATGAAAACAGTCAAGAATGAGCTCCAAAAATGAGGCAAGATAAGACAATTTTGTGTTTGTGGATAGTCCCAGGAAAATTTATGCTGTTTTTTCCCAGTTGTTATTAAAAAAGGATTGAAAGTGTCCTGTGTTCTGGCCATTTTCCCCCCACACACACCTTTTACTTCATCTCCATCCCTTTTTTCAGAGGAAATTTTCTTTTTCCAAATGGAAAGGTAACTTAGTGTTGTGCACCAAAAAAAAAAAAAAAACCCAAAAATCCTGTGTTTCTGATTTCTGACTGTATGGCCAGGGCAAAATATTGAAGTAAAATAGAAACTTCCTCCAGAATAATCATTCCTTAACTGAAAGATGGTGTTAACTTTGTTTCTGGTGGAAATTTGATCATCAGCTGGCTTTCTAAAATATTTGCTAAGACCCAACCCAAGTTATTGTTCTCAAAGAATAGCACACAAAGGAAACTACAATAAATTAGATTTAGTATCTGGAACATTCAGTTCTTTCAAGAAAATGGTTTGTCTATAAAAAATGTTTTATGAACATTGTAATGAGGCTCACATTCTGGCCTGAAACAGCTTATGAAAACTCATTGAAGTGCCAAGTTCCAAATAAGACTGGGAAATAATTTTGTGTGGGTAAATAAAGCACTGAAGTAAACTGGGGAAGGATGACATCTTTTCTGTGACAGAAGAAACAGTCTCTTTCCTATGGCCAGAATCTACAGTCCTAGATGCAAATCTCCATTTACTCCATAATGAATGGGCAACTATTGACTTAGTGCTCCAGAAAAACCTAAATGGGCAAAAAATGGTTTCAGTATAGTCAGCTCTGTTTCAAAATAACTTCCAAACGTTGTATTAAGCAGTCTGTAATCACCTCAGGGCAGCATGCCTACCTTTACTCTGTGCTCCAGTGGTGAGGGTTTATTCCCATCAGAACTTCTCTGCCAAGCAGAGGCAGTCTGCAGCGCATGGCAAGCCCTCTCTGTGCCACAGATCCTTCACACGGGACCAGCAAAGATACATGAAGGGGAAGGTCTGATCTGATGCAGAAGAATTGCCACTGGGATGGTTCTTCTGGGCAGAGGAGAATCAGCACACTGCCATTAAACCATGCAGACAAATGCTGAGCCCAAGGAATCTCTTGCAGCAGACCGGTGTGGACTTGTGGTGCAAGGTACAAAAGTGTTGAAAATCTCTTAATGGCACAATGAGATTGATCAGACTTGTCTAAAGTCACATATTTATTCACCCACATCGGAAAACATTGTGAAAACTCTGTCACTTGATCCAAGTGCTCAGAATTCATTACTAACCACTTCTTCACATATTAAGCAGAGGCAATTGGGGGCAAAAAATATGTGAAGTATGTAAAAATGTATACACAATATGTCATTACCAAAAAAGAAGAGGTGGTGTGTTAAGGAACACTGCTGCATTTTGGCTAGGAGTGATCTGTATTATTTTCTGGGCTGATTTTCACCAACTGTCCAATTCCAGCTTTGTCAGCAAATGTTGGGTTTGGCTACAATCAGGTATTGCTTTCTCAAATGGTAACACACCTGAGCTGGAAAACAAAGGTCGAGTAAGCCAAACTGAACTCAAGTGAGACCAGAATTCAGCTGGAATGCACCACACACTGCTCTGAATTCAGTGGATGACACCAACAAATCCAAACCGCTTTTCAGCTTGGGGACTTCTTGATCAGCGAATGCTGAAAGGTTTTTCTTCTCTGTTTCACAGATCTAGAAGTTCAACACATGGTTAGGAAATACCATTGTTCTCCCTTTGTATATTTTCTTGTAGTTTTTGGTAATTCATGAACTCATTCACAATTGTGAGACCATCTCCAAGC
Source organism: Pardalotus punctatus (assembly GCA_013400915.1). Lineage (NCBI taxonomy): Eukaryota > Metazoa > Chordata > Aves > Passeriformes > Pardalotidae > Pardalotus > Pardalotus punctatus. Next base: position 84,090 of record VZTX01028081.1, read on the forward strand.
ACTAATGCAATGTGGGAACACAGTTTGCACACTGGAACATGACCAAGCAGGAGCCCTGTGCAGCAGCCCAGATCACAACTCTGCCAGTTTGGGACACTCAATATTTGCAGAAACAGCATTAGCAACTTGGTATTTTGGTTAATTGGTATTTTGAGAGAAGAAGGGAAAAGCCAAGGATCCATGGAGAGTGGGCAGAAAATAAGAAAGCATTAATTTAGCTCCTAGGGGCAGCACTGCCAGCTGTGCTGCCAGCTGGCCAGCTGACAGACTCACTGACCACAAGGAATCACATTCTGCCATCGCATGGTAAAATAGGAACTGTTTGCTTGCTCAGGGTGGCTGAGTAACCCGCCCTGACAGATCCCACACTGAGGATCCTCCCATGTTTTCTGTGGGTGCTGGAGGTGTGTGTTTTAAAGTGGGGGGCAAAGGGATTCTTTTATACCACTACCTTAGGACCACCACACTTCTGCACCTAAAACAATAATCCTTTGATGAGCAACAAAATAAATGCCGTAGCTGGTAAGTTTCTATCATTATACTTGTCCTGCCGTGCCGAAGGGGCTGTAAACCACTCCAGTCACAAAGCAATTGTCCTCGCATTATCCATTATAAGTAACGTGTATTTACTCAGGGCCTGGAACAGGACACCATGCATGCTTGATGCCAAAGAAAAGCCTGTTTGTGCCTGCCATATCAGAAAGTTTGTACAATGTTAATTCTTAAAAGGTGGTTGTGTTTCTTAGATTCTTAAAATCCTTTACTCTGAAATGAATTAGACAGTTTGTAGGGCATGCCACATGATTGGGTCCTACCTGAGTATCTTCAGAGATGCAAACTTGATTTATCACTTAGCTGACAAAAGTGGAGAAACTGCTGATATTCAGGTCGGAAGACACTTAGGAGTGGTGTCCAAATCTCTGCTTTGCATTGATTCACTACAGCATGTACCCTCCTGGATCTTACTGGAGCAACACCATGCTACAGTGGAAGCTAATACAGAAAAAAGTGGTCCACTATGTTACACAGGAAACAATCCATGCTGGAGGAGAGACAGTTCTAGAAAGTTTTTATTTGCCAGGCTCTAATTCTGCAACCCACCCATTTAAATTAAATACGAATCAACCACAGGATGTCATAAAAACGTCTCAAAAAACCCTGCTGTTAACAGTATGGAGAGGTGACACATCAAATACATCCCAGTTACAATAAACCCAACACTCTTTATTACCTCACAAGCACACCTCCCCCCGTCCAGCACTCCTGACCATAAATCACCCTGTTGATGAAAATAGCATTTGCTTCCTTCTTGTCCAGCAATAGAGTGAAGCTCTTCCCTAGCTGAGGTGCGGGCAATTTCTCCCCTTCAAGAAACTTTCAGAACATTCCTTTCGGCAAACAGGACAGTGAAGTGTCCGTCCTACTGGTTTTAGAGGAGTTTTGATCTGCGTGAACTGAGATAGCCAAGCTCAGTGTCATCTACCCATGCAAACTCCCCTGTATCTTATTTGTAAGACAGAGCAGAGCAAATACCATGTATCTGGCAGCAATAACATGTTCTCACACTGTTGAAGCCCATCAGAAAGCAGAAAAAGTCCCTTTCTCAAATGCATTTAGATACATAGAGATGCAAATCAACATTAAGTGGTGACTGCCAATGGACAGAAGGTGCTCAACTGTTTCTGGTTTCACTTTCTTCAAACAAATACTGTGATAAGTTTCAGGTGGTGACAAATATCTGTGAGCAAGCCACTTCTTGGCACTAGAACTGGCCAGATATCTATCTATCTATCTTAGACAGATAAACTCTGCAAGTGGAAGTGTGTTTGTTTATCCACATGCTCCACCATTCCCTGGAAGAAGTATGAGGCTGCACCACATGCAGCCAGCTGGGTAGACAGGGACCCATTGGTGGCACTTGGGAACAATATTCAGTGCAGAGTTGATGGTGCTTAGCACCCTGAAAGAGCACAGAAGATAAAGGCACAAAAAATTCTTGAAGCAGTCTTCTGCTCAAAAAAGCACCTGGTCATTTTGTAGATAAATATTTCCCTCACTTCTAGATAAAAATGTATTCTTCCAGTTCCATAAAGAACATTCACAGTAATAACAGAACTACTGAATATCCTACACACAATACTATGCTATATGCCAGATCTTCTACACAGAATTCTATGATTCTAGAACGGACACCTTGCACACATTATCATGAGGTGGGAAATCACCATGGGTGCAGAATTTGACCCTTGTGCCCTCACAACACCTTGGTGAGGTAGATACGTTCCATGACATCTTCTTTAGGAGGGGAAGTAGGCAAAAAGAGGTGAACTGACTTGCACAGGGGTACACAGCGATCCTGGGAGCAAAACTCAGGTCATACCCACAGATCTTTCCACAGCAGGACACTGCTTTACCTCCCACTGACCTCCATCCCCAGGGCTCAAAGAAAAGCACCCATGTACCACTGACAAAATACACTCAGCCCAATATCAGTCATTCTGTAGACTACTTCTGTAACAGAAATGGCATAAAGAGGTGCTACAAACTACTTTTCTCACAAGACAACTCCCATTGCTGTCAGCCAGTACAAGCACTAAAATATGGGCCCCTAAATTTTTACCAGGTCATCAATTAGAGCCTTTCTCATGTCTTGACTCCATTCAAAAATTCCAGAGTTAATTAATAAGGCACATCAGGGGCTAATCCAGGAACTTCTGCAATGGGTGTGAAGTCCTGTAGGCCACCGGCCATCTCCAGGCTAGCCCTCAGAAAACACTGGCTGGCATGTGAAATCACACCTGTGACTGAGGGAAAGGCTCCCAGCCCTCTAACTGCCACAGTGCAAGAACCACTGAGACAGCTTTAATGCATCATTGTCTGAGACATCAGCTGAATCATGAACAGCATGGAATTATGTTATCTCAACCTTCAATAAAGGGGTCTAAATGCAGAGAGACTTGTGAGAGAAAACAAGGCAAAAGAAAGGGTGTTGGATGTTGACTTGGAAGGATCCCACCACATGGCTTAGGCCCAACTAAAACATAACATGGCGTAACATCACGTACCCCTTCTTCACCAGACAAGTGACAACAGGGGTTTCTCTGTACAGTTGCTGACTAGTAGACATAAGGAATAGGTAAGGAAGGTTCAGCCCCTGCGTGAGTGCAATGTTCAATGCTAATGATTTACAAGTGATATAATAGTTCAAACCATTTGATACAACAGCCTCCCCTCTCTTTATTGAAAGTTTGATAAACCCTAATTCTTGACTTTGACCGGAGGTACAATGGATCACTTGATCATACTTATGATCCAGATCCAGATCATACGCATGATCCTTAAGGTTGTAATTGAAAACACTTTTGGCTCCAGCACAACTGGAATAAGTTTGGGCTGGTTCAAAGCTGAACTGCTGTGTGACTGCTGGAAGGCGGCAAACACCCAACACTGGATCTGAAGTGGTGATGAGACTCTATACAGGACTTTGGGCAATAGGAAGTAGTAAGGGTCCTTTTCTTGTTTAACACATGAATTCTTCACTGCTCACTGGTCTGTTGTGCTGTTTGCCCAGCTTGGGAATGTGTCCAGCTCAAACATAGGTCTTCCCCATGTGTTGATGGCCAGTGTGACACAGAAGACTCCAATGATGTTCATCACTATTCCAGATCTAACCTGTGAGGAAAAAGGTCCAAACCAACAACAATAACCAAACACCAGCACAGCAATTCCAAACTAGCAACACCCAACCATTAGCACGGTAAACCACAGCAAGGCCTACTTGTACATACACAAGAAAGACGGTCAAATAAATCACAGAAATAGCCATTGTATCCACTGACTTATGCTCATGCTTAGGTGGAGATACCAGAGAACACACTGTGCAAAGTCTTTAAGCACTTTGCTATGTATATAACCAGCCCAGGAGCTTTAAGGCACATACAACAAGTTGTTCTTATTAGAGAACAGCTTATGCCCTCTTCAAGTATCCTGCCAGAAAAGCAGTAGCATTTGTGTTCTGCCCAGAACCTGCCTTGTGTGGTCTGGCAGAAAATCAGAGGACCAGAGCTGAGGGCTACTGATTGCTACCCTCTGCTTTCGGCTCCAGTGAAGACAAGGCCTCAGACACTCGCCAAAGCCCCAGAACACTGCAGAGCATGCCTGCGCTTTAACCCTTCAGGTTTCAGAGATTCTGACTTGTCAGTTTTTCATTTCACTTGGGCCAGTCTGTATGTCTGCCAAAACCTGTGAGAAAAGTACTGTTAATTCAGAGATGCAAATTTTTATTATGATATTAACACTGCAGAAGAGAGGGGCATAGGGTGGTAATTACAAGCCTTAAGAGCTTCCTGGTACTTTGGAAATACTCGGCAAAGAAAATTAAACTCTCACCATATTTCAGGAAGAAAGCAATGGAGAATTTCAGAGACAAAGCAATTTTCTTACCATATCCAAAACACGGATGTGGCCGTAAGAAAACACTATTGCATTTGGTGGTGTTGCAACAGGTAGCATGAAAGCAAATGAAGCACTGAGAGTACCAGGCAGCATAACATATAGAGGGTGGATCTTGACAGATGCAGCCTGCAATGAAATGGAGAGACTATCACTCTGGAGGTGTTCCAAAAGAAAAGCATAAAGGATCAAACTACCCCAGACCATTGACATACCTAGGCTTATTTTGTTTCCTTGTATTATATCACCAGAAAAATTTACAAACATTCAGAATAATTCTGAAATCTGTATGTGCTTAAAGATAACTTTGCTGTCATTTCCTGTCTCATGATACTTAAAAACAAGGCTTGATTCTTTCATGTTGTTTGTTTTGCCCTATGGTATAATTTGGAGTTCTGGTCAAATATATCCAACAATCTTTTCTTTGACCTCGGACCACCCTTTTTCCAGGGAACACAGGGATGGGATTATAATTACTAGGCACGTGGAGTGACACTCTTAGACTTTATATAAACTCTGGGGGACTCAGAACCTAAGTGCCAATTAGAGTCACTAATAGCTCAGTACCTTGATTGGGGTAATTTGATTAAATAGTCTAGAATAAAGTGCTTGTTCGTTCCTAATTAAAGACCAAAGTAACCTATTTTTCCCTTTATGCCACGGTTCTGATTCTGCTCAGAAAAGGCAGCAAAACTTAACGGGTTTTCCTCTGTAAGTTTTAAATGACACATTTCTAATAATTGGGCCTATCACTTTGTGTATTTTAGCACAAATGTGAAGACGAATCATTCAAAGGCATCATCAGAAAGCGCTGGATTTTTTGGTTTGGGTTTTGTGTGTGTTTTTCCAGTTCTAAGCTGATGGTTCAAAATGACCAGAAGTAACTGATGTTTGCTGATCTGTATTGAAAAAGTGACTCTCACTTCACTTTCTCCAGGGCCAAGGCACACACCTTACAGAAGGTGTGACCTGGCTTCCTTTTAAGTGAGGAAACACTGGAGCAACATCCAAGACAACAAATGTAATATTGCTTTGCCACCCAGTTTAACTCTGATCTTCCAGCTCACAGGGTAACAGGATTGAAGTATTCTTACCATGGATGAAAAGACAGGCAGGAAGAGGGTGGCTGTGGCCACATTACTGGTGCACTCAGTGAAGACAGCTATAATAAGGGAGAGCACTGTTGCAATGGCCCATGGTGGGATGGATCCCAGTGGAGTCATTTGATGACCCAGCCAAGCTGAGAGCCCAGAGTTCTGACAACAAAAAAAAGTGGGTTTCAGTGAGGTTTAGAACCCCTGACTCACAAACAGGGAAGTCATGTTATGTGCAACATTTCTATCAAATAATGCTAAAGGAATCCTGAATCATACAAACACCATCCAGGAAAGTACAATGATCTGTCACAAAACAAAAAGAAATTCCTTGCCAACTGGACATAATATGGAATCCCACTTTTGTGATTCTTCTGGAAACCAAACACTCACTCACACTTGGGTTACAAAATGATGGTTTTCTTCCTAAACAGAAAGTGTTATTTCTGAGTCCATTGCAAATACTTAATATATGGCCCAGAAGCTTCTTGGCACATTTTTCTAAGATTTCTGAAGGTTATAAATGCTCTGTTGTAGGAATACAGTCAGTAATTGATACAAACAGGTTACAAAACCTCTGACTTGATGGTTTCTAATGCTCTGGAGCTTTAATAATTTATGTATGATCTATTGTAGATGAAGGTAAGGCCACAGAGCTTTCATTTGCCCCATGGTGTAAACCTAATAAGCCACAAAACTTAGATGTGAACATGAATGTCCCCAAAGTATGGCACTACTGATAGCTAAGACTTGCTTTGATTTAGATACCTTTTAGCAGTGATGAAGGAAACAATATGGTTCACCTCAACAGTTTTCCTGTTTTGGGAATTTAGCTGCCTTGTCTGTGAATTTAGGAACACAGGATCAACCCAGGATTTTCTTTCTGACCACTTCAATAGTGGTTTTGGTTTAAGTCTGAAGATACATAACCTTTAAACAAGCCTCAAATGGCTCTGAAAATCTTACAGGTGTTACCTCTACTTCTATTTTTATAGCCAGGGCTGCAATTGGGATGATTACAGAAATAAGAAGGGATGCTTTTCTGGACTGTTCAGACAGTGAAGATCCCAACCTACTCAGCAGTCTCCAAGAGGCAAGATAAATTAAAGAAACTCGATCAGAACACAAAAATTCCTGAAAAAGAGTCACAAGCATTCACCTCTCCTTGGTTTTTGCTCATTTAGATCTGCCTCCAGATCTGAACTTCTCTACTGGGTTTGGCTTTGGGTGCATGCCCAGTAATACAGGACTAGATAACAAACCAGGGAAGTTCGGCTTTGAGTCAGAGAAAAACAGATGTCAGGACATACTGCGCTTGCATCAGCCAAAGCAAAACCTCCTCCCAGCAGCAGCACAATGCTCCAGGGCATCTTCCTTTGAACCACATTCCAGTCTAGCAGCGGGGCTGATAAAAATGGCTTTTTTATATCTGAAGTGAAAAATGAAAAGTAGAACATGTTTTAGGAGAGCGAAGACACTTTGTCTCCTGTTCTATGAGACACCATTGGGCAGTTGCACGTTACTGAGAAATCTGCACAGGGTGAGGGTAACACACGAGCATGGACTGTGCCCCGGCCCTGCCCAACACCTGAGCTAGGTGAGCTGCTCTAAAGAACTGCGTGCAAATCCAGTGCATGTTTCTGCCTCCTTAGCTGAATGGGCCAGCTCTTTCACAACGTTACAATCCCTCTTTTAAATACCTTCTTCAGTCTGTTCAGGGTCAGACATGCTTGGATTCCAGGCCATGAATTTGGGCTTATGAGCAGGAAGGATAAACAGTAGCAGGGCAATAAACACTGCAGGAGCAGAATCAGTGATATACCTAGTGAAGAAAAGAGAATATGGCTTAGAAAATGGACAGCTTTCTCCTAGAGAAGGGCTGCCTTCCAGCATTCTAGTCACTGTTCTTTACCATCCCATTTGGGGCTTGAGCAAAATGGGTCATTAGCTTATGTCTGAGGTCTCTCAGACCTGCCACAACATAAACACAGTAATAAAAGAAACAAGCTACAATACACATTAATAACCAGAGTCCCAGCTGACAACAGCTCATGGAGCAGGGCTCCTTCTCTGTGCTGAAGCCAAGATTCAACAGTTGTATCCCAAAGACAGACATCTAAAGAAATGGTCTGAATGATAGTCCCAACATGTATTTTATGTTCTTGACATGCCATGCATGAACACCATGCAAAGAAGCCATTCAAAGCACAAAATCAATTTTCCAGTGAGTTCTAAGGTATCGGTTAGATGTGATACCTTAGATAGATAGATGTGATAAATATTCAAATGTCACTGCAACTGATTGGAGTCAGTCAGTCACTCCTACAAACAAAATACCAAGATGTACACCAGTGTGACTGAGACCTGCATTACAAAATTTTCTCTTCCTTTAGGAGGTTCATCTTGCTTCATATCTCAGTTTGAAGCCTTCACTGCAGTACAAACTGTCAAACCATAGATAATTGGTGGTGTCATGTACAAGCCACTGGCTCAAGCCCAGCAAACATGTGAAGTCAGGTAAAGTCGGAATTAATGACCCCACATCAAAAACGGAATGCATGAGCAAGGGAATCTGATTAATAACCACAAGGGTAAAAGATGGATAAAACCCCTAAAAACTTACTTTTCTCCTTCTGGGAAGAGCCTGGTGGCCCAGCCTTTTACAAAGCCTGGGTGTCTGGAAAACCACAAGAGCACCAGCAATACAAACATGAGGAGGACATTGAATTCAGCATAAGAGATAGGGCCTAACTTCTTCATTTCTGCCTTCAGCACATTGTATGCAGCTTTTTCTTTGGCGGTTCTCTCTGTCCCACAGCCCCAGCTTTTTTTAAAGCTTCAGAAAAATGGAGAAAAAAAATACTGTAAATATATTACCATATTAGAGGGATTTAACACCCTTATCACTCTGCAGCTGTCACTCTTGGGGACAGACACAGACTACAGAAGAGGCCAGAAATAAATTACAACAGTGTCAAAGTACTTTGAGGGGACCTGCCAGTTCTCACAAAAGAATGGGGTCTATCAAAGGATACCAGTTTGAAGTCACTTGGGATGAAAAACTCAGGTTTGAACAATGGTTGCAAACCAGCCATGCCACGTCTCCTAGGATTGAAACTCACAGGTGAGAGATTGAAAAATAAACGAGCAATTCTGTCTGAAGCCGAAGAATGTATAAGACTTTTGCATTCATGTTCCTCCTATGAACACAAAAGGTTTCCAGACCTCAAAAGTTTCTGTGAAATGGGCCTGCTCTGTGCCACAAAATCAGTATCTTGTTAGTGCATTTGTTTTACCCAGATGTCTCAGTAAACTGATCTGCACTAACTTATTAAAGGGTTTACACAATATTGTGTAGATAAATACTCACTTGAGTCCCATGAAGGAGCACTGTAACCAAAGCCAAGCTAGCACCAACATCAGGATCATGTTTGGGAATGCAAATCCAAACCAGGAAGCAAAATTCACAATATCATTATTGTTGGGGTATAACCTGTAAAGAAACGACTTTCTGTATGAATGTCAAAACATAATTACTCTCCCTTTAGTATGTGCTAGTGACAATTACACATGTAAATCTAGGACAACCATTACAAGCAATCATAAGTGATATCCACAGTCTAACTGAAGCCACAGGGGAAGGCAGCCTGATTTCAGACCAGAACTTACATGATCCTCAGTTTTTCCTGTGTTTTACTTTGATGTATATAGGAGCTTATGTTGATATTTTAGGTCTTGGTAAGATAAGTGTGGCTGAAAGATCTCCCATACATTCTAGATACCTTTCATTTACAACATGCCTGCTCATTTATCCCAAGACAGGATGTTTTTTCTTCCTCTCAATTCATTCCAATAAGAGAGCAAGAAATGTCTTTCCTGAAATTAATACCTGTACTTCTGCTGCTTTCAACAGAAGAAAAAGTTGCTAATTGGCGTGAAAGAATGAAGACAGCGTTCTAAGAATGGCAATTTTTGTTCTTCCCTGTGTCCGCCAGTAATGATCAGAGGAAAAATATCAATAGCAAACTTCCAGTTGGGTGTTAAACCAACAGATAATGTAGCAGCTGAGGCTTAAATACTTGCAACACAAGCAAGCAATGTTGAAGGACTGATGTGGAGTCTGCAAAATTTCCACTGCAGATTAATACATGTAAATCAGTTCCCAAACTCAGTTTAGCAATGAGAGTACAACACAACTGTACAGTTTCCACAGCTACAGCATGGAGGAACAGTATTACAGGAGGCACCAAGCTCCTTCTAGCTCTCCTCAGAGTGCTTATGAGTAGAGATAATTTACATTCTTCTGGTGCTCTTCACTGCAATTCCTCTCCTGATGTGCTGTGTTTCGGTTGAAAAAGAGGACACAGAAGAACTGATATCTCATAATCAACCAGTAGTCTGTTGATTGCCAGCTAGTATTTCCAATTTTCTTAGAAGACCTATAATTCCATCACCTTTTAAAAGGTGTTGAAGCAAAAAAAAAAGAGGCCCAACATTTCACACACATTTCTCACTCTCAGTTCCTCAATTTATTGCTTAAAATTCACAACTGAAATTGTCTTCTAAGACCAGTCAATTCGTCACAGAAACAGCATGACAGTAGAACTAAAAGAAGCAGCAAGAATGACTTACTGATTCATCTGGCCTTTCAGTACCATGTTTGGTCCTGTCCCAGTGAGTGTTGCAGTTCCTCCAATGCTGGCAGCATAGCATACACAAAGTGTCATTCCCTTGCATATACGCTTCCGCATTTTCTTTTCCTCCGAAGATCTAGGGTCATCAGGGACTTGTCCATTGCTTACAACTAGACACAAAGAAAATTATTTACCTCAGGTGAAGCTGGAAAGGCAGAGTTCACAATACGGTTTGTAGGCTCAGTGCTTCCAGTCTGTATGTACCATTTATTTTAGGGACAGATATGTCCCTAAATATTTTGGACTAATGTTCACGAGGAGCTGAAGAAAGAGGCTGACAGTCTGGGTTTACGTGATCCAAGGATGCTGGTGTCCACATCAGTGCCACAGTGCCTCATGAGTAATTTCCTGTTTCACAGAGAGGCCTACCACCAGCCAAATATTGTAGTCACTGGAACGATTCCAATACCACAGTGAAAACCCAACTAGCTTTAACAGATATGAATATAGGCAGAAAAAAACCCACTGAAAACCAAATCCTTGCTTGGCATAACTTAATATTTTATGTCAGTTTACAATAACCGTGAATCTTTACTGCTGTGTCCATTGCTCTCTCAGGTTAATACTCTAATCTTGAAGTCTGAATGGACTAATGGAGCAGGACAAAGAATTTATGGCAATTACATCCAACTCAACAATATCAAAGGGTATTTTTTGCACGCTCTTATTATCTTCACTACATTTGGGATCTGATCTTTAATCATATTTAATAATATAGCCCACTGTAATGCACAGCAGAGCAGTGAAATGAGAGGGACCGAGTCTGTGCACGTTTCAAATGAAGTGAAACTTATTGCAGAACAACAGCATTGGCAGAGGACCTAGAGGAATCAAGCATCAGGGTAAGATTGCACACAAGAGCAGTTTGTCTCCTGTGAGTCAAATTACACCATTTCCTCTCTTCTATGTGGCTTTTAAAGTAGTCCTCTTTCTTCTCCCCACCTCCACATACATTCTGGTCAATAAAGAGATATTTATTACCCTAGAAACACAATAGATTGTGTTTACATAATTTTTTACATATAGTCCTACATTGCTTAGAAGCTGGATCCCCACTGATAATCACAAGATTTAGAAAGTGAGATGATGGGAGTTTGGATCGTTATTTTCCACAGGATATTATTTACACTTCCCTAAACAGGCAGTTAAGTCTAGGGAACCTGTGGGAGGATGACTCCAGCTCAAAGGAAAGAACATAACAACCTGTATAGATCTAGCACTAGCATACAAAATGCCAGCCATTAAAATTGGAAGCTATTATGTAAAACCTAAATGTCATGTATATAGGGGGTTTCAGTCAGGTTACCATCCTTTTTCCTTGGAAAGTGTACACAGCACTCCTTCTAGGTTGGGGAGCTGTGAGTGTAGCAAGTTCAGTAGCATCAGCTTATTGGTGAGCAGGCCCTTACCATGCACTGCAGTGGACTCTGAGGTGCTCTTTTCCTCCAGCTCAATGACTGTATTTGTTTGCCCAGTTGCTTGTTCCATCATGGTCACATCATACTCTGTGTTGTCCATTTGATCCAGGACGGCCTGGACAATGGGAACCATCATGGCAGTTGTGGCTGTGTTACTTATCCACATGGACAGGAAGGCAGTGACTATCATAAATCCCAGCATGAGGCTGAAAAGAGAGAATAACACAGAAGAGAGAAGAAGAAAGTGAACAGATGCTGCTAGTCTTTGTAGTCACTGTAATTTGGAGAGAAGAGCCCAGACAGGGATGTGTGCAGCGTCCAGTAATACAGAGCAGGGCCAGACTCCCTTCTAGGACAGCTCTGCCACCTTCACTGGAGGCATCCCATTGCATGATTAAGTGTGTCATGATTTTGTCACCAATGGTAAGCCTCTACAATTTAGTCAGATGCCAGGTTTGGACAAAGGAAATAAACTCTTCCTGTTGCTAGACTTCATCTCTGAAAACTCTGCAAGTCTGCAAGCTAAAGAGGTTCTTGAAGGATCCTTTCTCTATTGACTGTTAAACACCATACCTAGGCCTCTGCTAAACTGACAAGAGGTAAGAAAAAAACAATGTAATACTCTTACAGTGCAGGTTTCACCCCAAGAATCAGAAGGACTCTCAGTGCAATCCTTTTGTGAAGATTCCATTGCTCAACAGAAATTGCAACAATCAGCCCTCCAACGAAGAGCATGTTTGTGTCATTTAGGTACTGCAAACACACCTGAAAGACAGAGAAAGTAAATCAGGCCCAAATGCTGATTCTTACTTGCAATGCAAATATACTTCTCGTATATTTTGCCTACCACCCTCTCAAAGCCATGCACTGGGCCAGGACCCACTCAACACTGGCAGAAGAGACAGCGGCTGCCTGAGAGCTCCCTCCGTTTCCTGAACCCTTGATCACATGTGCAACTGCTGAATTGCCAGCGCAGGAGCTCTGTGCATCATTGTGCAAAATGACACCAGTTTCCTAAAACACTGTGAGGGGCTCAAAGTATAGAAGGTGCCAGAAATGCTGAGCTCCAAAATGGCTTTCTCAGCACCTTCAGCAACCACACCTGTCTTTACCAGCTTGTTGGGCAGTAGTGAGCCTTGGCTACAGAACCTGAATACAGCCTCTGCCTTGGACTAAGGCTCTAGTACAAAAAGGCCAGGATGAGCCCTGGAGAGGACATGGCATTGCTGCTTGCACCATGCCATCTATCCTCAGCAGTTTGGCCCATGCATTTCGATTTCTCCCAGAAGATTTGTCAGCACTGCTTTCTCATGGGATAGGTTATGAACACACAAACTGCTGGCACTAGTGAGATGCTCTCCAACAGGATCCATGCCCGAAACAGACCCTCCCCCCCACCACCTCGACCCCCACTCTTTTAAGAGTTTGGGCAATTGTGTATGTAATTCAGCATCTTCCCATATAAGAATCCTGAACACTAACACAGACTTGTTGGCTAAATATTGATGGGGGATCAGAGCACTGGATTTCCCTGTATCAGACCTAAATTGCACAAGTTCCTTACTGATTTAGAGCTCTGAACTCCAAGCAGAGGGAAAAATACCACTGGCATGAGGGAGGTGACAGCCAGGGGGATCACTTCAGTGCACCAGTACACAGCCATTATGATGATGATATATGCACATTTGGCCTCCTGCAACATAATAGAAGACACATTTAAGCATTAGAAACTGTTTTTAAAGACAAGAAACACATTGGTAGCTCTTACAAGTGGCTCACACACTCTACTGTCTGTAGATTAACAAGTTAGGCTGAATGAGGACCTAAACTCATGCTTTTAAACCATGTTCTGACGTCACTTGTATAAAAAGGTCTTCTTGACCAAGAAGACCATAGCATTTGCTTTAATCCATCCACACAAAATAAAAGCTGTGAGAAAAATAAATCTTCCACAACTAGGTAAGTGCAAGTTTGCTGTGTGTAATTACCCCTTGGGAGTTGAGGCTCAGCAGATTTTACATCTAGGAGCCATGAACAGCACTATGGAGTTAATTTTTTTTAATGGATGGCCAAATTTCCCAGTGTGGATGATTAGCTTGCTTGAAATTCACAAGTCTGTGATGCATGTCCAGTAACAAACCTGTGCTCAGAACTATTTCACTGAAGTTCTTTGCTTTTTAAAGTAACTCCTAAAATAAAACTCTTAGAAGTTTTTTCTTCTTTTTTTTTTTTTTTTCTTCTTTTTGGTAACTAAGCACATCAGAGGTATTAAACTACTTTCCCAAATCATACTGTCCCTACCTGCTAAGGCGATTCCCTAGATTGGAATTGTTGCAACCTGTCTTTTGGGGCTGTGGATCAGGCATTTCTGTAGCCCAGCCTTCCTTGGTTTGTGCTCTAAAAATTGTTGGGAGAAGCAAGCATTCATTAGCTAACAGTGAACTGTTTGAAAGCTGAAGCCAATGTTCTGTAGTTCAGTATTTGCTCCTATTTAGGGTGTGTGTTTATAGAATTTTACTCCAATACAACAAATGGGACTTTATTGCTAAAATAAATGGTGTGACAGTGACACTGAAAAACTGACATCAGGTGATATTTATAAGTAGAGCTGTGTTTTCCTTAATTTTGTTGAGAAGTTTAAGAACTAGAAAACTGCTTTTGTAAGTAATTTGTCTTTTTTCTCCCTCAGGTTTCCAGGAGATTAATTACAGCACAAGTTTTGAAAAAAAATAATTCTTCAGAGACTAGAAGATATCAGACAGATCCTATTGAAGCCCTTTATACATACAAGGTGAACTCATGATACAATTCATGCTGTACTGCAGTAATGCAAGACTAGAACTGACTGTGGTTAATCTGTTGCTAGTAAGAAAGTCAGATAAACAACTCTAAGTTGATAAAATTCAAAACACTGGTTTTAGAGAGTAGAGAGTAAATAATTTATGTGAAGGTAAAAAAATACAACCATGTGTATAAATTAACTCCAATGACCACGACCAATTCAAACAACCAAAGGTTTGGAATTAAATATATGTTTGTACTTATACCTATATCTATCTGTGATTTATGGGAACAGTCATAGAATGTCTCTTTGGTGTTTCTGTACAGTTGACACAAAACACAGTGACCTGCCTCCTGGCTGAGTGATGAAAAAGCAGTCACTGACAGAAATATTACTTTCCCATTGTGAAATACTGTAATTTCTCAGATTACACTAATGACACAATATGCCTACAAATAATGGCAAACTGAAGACACAATTTTTCTGGAAATTATCTTTCCTAGTTTTGACCAAAGTAGAGCTTAAAAATCAGGAATTCCTCATTCTATAAAGCATCACCATTCAGCTGAAAGGCCAGGCTGGTATTACTTAGACAGGTAAAGCAGAAGGGCTTGGCAATTTGGTTTATAAACACAGACAAAATTTTCCGGTACTTTAAAACAGACTGAGCAATACAAGTTGCTCAGAAGAAAGGCTGTTTTTAGCATTAGAATAGCCTCCAAAACTCTAGTCAGCTAAAATACTGCAAACTGAGCTTTCACACTTAGTCAAGAAGGCTACGAGACATTAAAGTCCAAACTTCCCTGTTTGGGAGGTCCCTGTACTATTCCAATTTTACGCTGGCATAACTCCACTGTTACATCCACACTGTAACATCCAAAGGGATGGTGTAGCAAGGGAGTTGTGCCATCGCCATCCCTGGAGTAAGATGGATGCGAATTGGAGGACATGGCATTTGGAACCCTGATCAATACATACAACACAACGCTGGCTCCCGACTGCATCAGGATGGAGAATGTCACCAAGCAACGTGCTGGGAGTACCAGAGCGTCATCAGAGAGCTCGGGGATGCACTCCTGCCCTTCAGCCCACTCCAATCGCTACGAAATAATGCAGGACAATTCCAAACACGCCGGCCAGCTCTGCATGGATTTCTCTTGGCCCAAAATGAATTGCATCTAATTGGCGTGATGGGTTGGGTCCGTGGGAGCCCCTGAGAGCAAGACCTGACCCGGCTGGAGTGGGGATCACCTGGGGGGCAGCAGGGCCGGACGCGGGCTCTGCTCCCGCAGGGGCCCCACAGGCACTTACCCGCGTGGACACGGCGAGCGGCAGCGGCAGCAGCAGCAGCGGCGTGAGGAAGAGGATGGCGAAGGAGCGGTACCTCAGCAGGGGCCGCAGGCACGTCGGGGNGGGTAAAGAGCCGAGAGCGAGCCCCGGCCCGCCGGGCCCCGCTCCGACCCTGTCCCTGCCGGGGGCGCGGCGCGGGGCCGATCCCGTACCCCCTTCCTTACGGCCACCTCCGTGCGGGGCGTCTGCAGCCCCTCCATGCCAAGGAAAGCTGTTCAATGACTGTATCAGCTATCACACCGGTCGGGAGAATGTTTTAAGAACGATCTCCCTGCTCACAGCGCCCACAGAAAGGTGCCAGCAAGCACAATTCTCACAGTGCGCATCGCGTCCAGCGACCGAGGTGCTGACACGGCCCCTTTCGGGAGCTGGATTTTTCGGGAGGTGCTGGTAACGCCAAGGGAGGATCGTCCCTCGCTCATTCACACAGTGGTGGGGATGGACTGAGCTCCTTTAGGGAAATGGAGAGTTAAAACCACGGTGGGGGTCTCCCCAAAACAAAGGTCTGTGCAGGCATGCATGGCTGTGTTTTGCTATTATTTTGAGGGGTATTGCGCGTCTGGATCTGGGTTAAAAATAACCCAGAAAGGTTAACTTGAAAGGTTATTTTTAATGTTGAATTCAGTGACTTCATCTACAGCACAGTCTCAGAATCCAAAGGATTGGCCCTACTGATGGTAGCCAGCACTATTGAGAGGGCAGAAAGGAACATTTGGAGGGACTGGAGACTACACAGAGGACTAACAAATTGTTGATATTTTAGGTTTTGCTTCTGAGATGCCAACAGCCACCTGAAACTGAAGTCAGCATAAATCATATCTCAACAATTTGATCCTGCAGTCTCTATGGCCTTACCAAGCAGCTACTCACAGAAATGAAGAATTTCAGATTCCACAGCAAGTAATGAGGGAGCTCTGACTACAGCTTGCACTCTTTGTCCTCTGCTGACCAGAGGAACTTGAGTGACAGAAGCTCAAAACAAGACACTCCAATGTTACTTTTCATTTATAAAAGCAGTGAATGCCCCCTAAGAAAAACAGTAGCCAACCGGATCTGGAGAGATTCCAAATCTTCAAACCTTTCGAAGCAGTCCCTCTGGGTAACTTACCAACACAGAGGAAACTTCACACCAGTGCAAAGTCTAACAGAAAGTGGGGAATCAGCCAAAACTTGCATTCCTGTGGCCAGTCTCCAATGAAAAAATGGTTCCTAATCAAAAAAGAGAAAGGACTACAAGCACTTAAATATGAAAATGCATATAGTTAACTCTAGAGGAGTTGTTCTAAGGTTAACTCTGACAGGCCAGTGCAAATATTGTTTGTTGCCTTTTTGTTTCAATAAATTGCAGTGAAGAAAAAAGAAAATAAAGAGAACGACAACAAACATGTTGATACCTTTAGATGGACTAATCTTGCGAAAGGAGACTTACTTACTGTACCTGGGATGAGACACGGGACTCTGTGGGCAATTCAATTAGCTAATTCATGCCTCAGTCCTTTTTTTGTCTATACAGAAAAGGGAATCAGTATTTCCTTATTGTGCAGAATTATGGCAAACTTGCCTTATTGAATGTACTTTGTGCCACGCAAAGTACATTCAATAATATGGAACAAAACAGAAAGACCCACAGAAAAGAACCAGCATCTGAATAACAGAGAATCAGATTGAAAGGTAGTGGATACCCTCTGCCGCTGCTCATGGAGCATTGGACCAGCAAAGGGCGTGCCTTGGGAGGAGAGGGAGATGCATGCGAGAAACACAATGTTCCCTAGGTTTTTTATGATCGGTTTACTTGGGAAGGGGATGAGAAGACGGTGCAGAGGCCTCCCAAGAGATTATAGAGCAGAAAGGAAGGAGAAAAGAAGGGAAACAGGGAGGTGTCATTCAAGACCAGTAAGTTCCTGACCCTTAGAGATAAAATACCCACTTCCTACTGCTTCTGGCAGAGCTGCCTGGTTGAAAAGTGAGAGATCTAGGAAAAACATTGAGTCCAGATTTGAAAGAAAGCATGCCTAGGTTTCCTTTATGTGAGCATGTTTTTATCTGAGACACAGGTCCTAAACTAGGCAACTGTAATCTTTTAATGAATCAAGACCAGCACAGATAAACTGTCTTTATAAACCTTATATTTAAAGCATTACCAGCACTTTGATAAAAGCAGCAGTGGGGAGAAATCTGAAACAGAACAATGGAAATTATCAACTTTTACTTCTTTACTTCTTTTGCTAAAGTAGGCTCCTTTTTTAGAAGTTTACTTCAGGAGGAGAACAGGTTTGTTGTAGTGCATGTGGAATGCTGAATGGCCAAGACTCGGCACAGCTCTAAGGGATCAGCACAGAGAAACATGGAGGAACGTGTCCCATTTGGCAAATATTCCAGTTGTTTCCCATCTCCCTCAAAATACGCTTACAACTATGAAGCATATGGCACAGGCTGGATGTGAGGATGCTACAGGAATGGCAGCTCTTCTATATAATTTGACAATGAGCTTCTTCTTCACCATGCCAGGGAGAAGACAGACAAAGTTTTGGCTGCTTGCTTTACAAAACTGGTCTGAAAGCTGGGTGGAAGGGAGTGGCAGAGAGCCTAAGCTCTTGCAAAACATCCAGGAGGAGTTTTAGGTGGTCCAAAGAGCATTCAGACAAAAACTTCTCACAGCCTGAAATTGAGCTCATACTAATTAAGCACTAACTGCAAACCTTCAAGAAAAAGGAATCCTTTCCTCCAGGCAGTAGGGCTCTGAACATAGCAGAGACCAATGGCTTTAACTACTGCTTTAAAGGCAGTGGGTAAAATTAGCTTTTGGTTGCAGACCTAATTTAGAAGAGGAAGATTGCAGCATCCTTTGGGCTGAAATTTGATACTCTAGTGTTGAATAAAGTTCTGCTCTTGTTCTTCTTAGTAGTTTCAAATCAGTTTTCAAAGTAAACTCAAATTTTTGTGTTACAAAGAGGCTTTGGCATGGGTGGTGACATGAGGTGGAACCAGGAGCTGAATCAGGTCTCTTGTACCTGAAATCCCTTCCCTGGTTGCAAGACACCACTTCTCCCATTTGCTGCTCTGCTGCCCTGATAAACACAGGTACTTTGAAGCCTATCAAGAATCAAGGGTTTGAGTAACAGAGCCAAGCCCATCTTGTGGCTCACTGCCACTAACCTTCTCTGGCCTTTGTAATGTTTCTCAGCTGGTGGCTCTGGGGCTCATTTGCTTTAACTTGACAAAGAAAGCAGAACATTTTTCTGCTGGTAGTGAGCTGAATAGGTTCAATGAAGTGTTCAACGAGCACCAGAGCCAGCTCAAGAGACTGGGCCAATTATGGCTGGGCAAGGAACAGCTGTGATAGGAAGAGCCTCACCTTTCAAGAGAGCAAATGCCTAGATGAGTTTGACAGCACTGTCAAACCACATGCAGAGTCTTGCAATCTTCTCTTTTATATTTCAGAAACCAGAGTCAATGATGTGAACCATGGCCAAGAGTTGCAGTCCAAAGTGGGACACTGCTGAAGACTCGTTAAGAAAGGCTGACCTGTATTATTTCGTAGAGAAAGGGACTGGAAATCAATCCCACTTGGAAAGTAGGAATTCCAGGGTCAGTCCACATGGAAACAACAGAAAATAAAGGTTTAATTATAGTTTAGTTAATTTTTGAGAAGCTGCTTTTCTGATATATTGCAGTCTCTACAAGGCAATCATCCCAGTTACTCCAGTTATTGGTGGAGAGGAATGGTCTGTAAAAAGGTGCCTTTACAGGCAGGAGCCGGTTCATTTAATTACAGATAGACATATTTTCTGCCTCTAATTCAAATGCTGCCCAAGCACACAAGTACAGTTTACTTTTCTAAAGCAGTCCATTTGACCTAGATAACTGCTACTCTCTCTCAAGACAAAAACTCCTCACATACATTCTTTTTAAAGTTCTTTCATGTTGCAGGCTCCATGCAACACCCAGAGGTACAAAAGTTTTAACAAAATAAAATTAAACAAGGACTGTAAGACATATCATACTTGACACTGAGAAACAAAATTTAAAACAATTTGAACAATTTAAACATTTGACCCTGAGACATTCTAGGACTTAGCAGGAAAAAAAAAAGTTTTCTACTTAGGCTGTTGAAAACCACATTTAAAAAGTAATCAGCTCAGAACTTACCTCTATGTGATTCTTGCCTTAAAAAGATGCCTAGAAGAGGTCTTGTATGGTACTGTTATGCACTGGAAGGTTTACATAGAATTTAAATGGAAAGAATTATTACCAGCATTCAGAGAAAACCACTCTTTCATTGCTCTCCATTTTCCCTTCAATCGGTACTTCCCAACTACTGTCAGTCCACTGTGCTGCTGCAGGAGTAGCTTTCAACTAAGTTCCCAGTGGAGCATCTGATATTTTTCCAAGAAAAGCTCTTGAGACTCTGAATGAACAGTCCTTTCGGCACAATCTCTGTGCCCAACAACTTTCTACATAAAAGCCCTCATTATGAATTTTGAGTCAGTGGGGTTTTCTGAGTCAGTGTGTGTTGCTGATCAGTCTTTCTTGACCTAGAATTGGTGTTTCCCACATAGTTTGTGCCCTAAGCACAATTCAGATGCTGTGCAGGCTAACAACTCAAAAAGAAAAAAGATCCAAAAGAAAATCACGTTAAAAATTTGATTCAGAATTGGCAACTCTGTAACCTCTCCCTTAGCTGCCATCTCATTAACATATTTGTTCAAAAGCCTTTTCTCTGCTTCATTACATAATTTGTGTTACAAAATCCAGATAAACATTCATTATTTCCAGATCTAAATAATGGCTTATTGCGGTTCCTTTTTCTTCGTCTGTCATTTTTCCCAGAGAAAAATGGGGGACAGAAGGGGCTTGCTTAGATGGGAAATGAACCACACCGATTTCTGAGAAACATCTGTGACAGCTGTTGTCTGTGGCATAAATTGGCTGGAGGGGATTGTTTAACCAACCACGGTGCAAGAGCCAAGTATTGCTTTCTATTACATGGATAACTGTAAAGTCAATCTGGTTCCACTGATGGGTAGCTCATTGGCCATGTTCTTTTCTGCCTGCCTTATATCCTGGAAGTAAAATTTCTTCTGTCAGAAAATAAGTGGAACTTGTTCCTCTTTCTATTTATTGCACAGGAATATGATGCAGAATTTTCTCCTGCTTCATACACAAAGCCAGTGATGCATACCTTGATTTCTTGAAGTTGAGAGCAGCTTTATTAGGTCTAAGGTGTTGAACAGAGTGTGTCAAGACCAAAAAAAAAAAAAATTAATCCAGTCAGTGATTCAGAAAATAAGAGGCATCAGTAGGTGTAGTGGTTGGCAAAATAAACTACAGAGAGCAAACCCTCCTAGCAACAGAATTCACTGGGCCAGGGTAAGAGTGAAGCATCTTAAACCACAAAACAGGGGGTTGGTGGAATTTCAAATTTCCTAAAGTTTGTGAGAAGAGATGGTGGATTGGGTTTGAGCACTGCCAAAAGCAAAATGTAGTCACGGCTCAAGTTCCTTCTTGGCCAGTGAAATCAGCATTCTGTGTTTCTATAGAACCAGAGATCACAAGTGTATCAGAGCAGCCTGTCTAGATAACTAGGGTCAGTGCTTTGTTTCTATTTTTTTTTTTCTCTTCTGAAAGTGGTAATCTTTGTTGGAAGTGCAGTAAGTCATTCCCAGATGACCAGTACTCCCAACATGTGTAAGCATATTTAAAACTGAGCAAGAGCATGATCTGTGCTTGAAATAACCTCCAGTGAGGCTATTTCTCTGAAAAACTGTGTATTAGGTAAGAAAGAGCAGTGTGTCTTGGCTTTTCAAACATAGTGTCATGATACAGTGTACTGCACTGAAATACCACTGTGAGGAGATATCCAAGGTCACTCCCTATGCCTCACCTCTGTTGCAAATCACAGCGTGGCTACACAGTTGGGTGCAATGTCAATCTCCACTCATCATGCACGCTCTCTTTTAAAAGAATAAATGCAATGCAGCCCATAAGCTGACAAAAGTTATTGCTGGTCAGTCAGCTTCAAACATCATCAGTGATTCACCACAGTCTTCTTCCTCCTCCCTGACTCCCTCTTCCTCCTCTGAGAATGCAATGGCATGGAATGATGTCCATCACAAAGGAAAAGAAGGGGATCAGTCATTGACTTCCAAAACTCCAAAGATGATTAGCTTTCCCTCTCCCAGAAGAGATGTATGTTCTACATCACCTCAAGCTCATAAAGACACTCAGTCTTTTGACATGCCTGTGACCTGTGACTATTTCAACATTCTGCTGCCACTTCAAACCCTTCAGAAAAAATGAGGTGAGAAGTGACACACTGGACTTCATTTCCTACCTGCAATGGGCCATACTTACACAATCACTACTTATCTCCCCAATGCCCAGGACTCCAGTGCCCATCTCTGTATTCCAAAGCTTCTTGAAATGTTGGCCACAGGTACACTCTGTCTGTAAAATGTGGAATTTGTTAATTCTACAGACTATTTATGCTCACATCTACATAAACAAGATCCATTGCCTATAGTCTGCTTCAGTTTTAGGAAAATAATAACCATGACTGAAGTAATTAATTTTAAGCTCAAATTGTGGAAAGTCTTCAGCAAGTGTTCTTATTTGCTGAAGGCTTATGTTCCTGCTAAGCAAATAGTAAGATTATATCCAATTGCCTCCCTACTGAATAGGATGGCATGTTGAATATAATGTTAAATTATCCTCTGAGACGGCTGTTACTTATTTTTCTAGATCAAATATCTGCATTGGACAACTTTGCAAAATGCTAGGATGAAACAAAAATCAAGCCATGGGGAAAAAGGTACTGTAGAATTTCAGAAATTTAAAATAGATTTCCCCATTCAGGATTATTCTAGACTGAGTTAACAGGAAGAATGGGATGTTTTGCAGAGGAAGTGCATCTTGTAAAGCTAATACTCAGAGTATCACAAAGCTCTTTAGATTCCAACACACAGTGGGTTCCCATGAGATTGCACTAAAGAAGCATTGCTGCAGAGCCAGTCTGTTTTCACTCTCTTGACTCTGGCTAACATGTCTTGTGCCTCACAAATTAATCTACTGTGAACAGTGCAGTACTTTCCCTACTGAAGCAGAGACCAGAATATCCTCCTCTGGTTTTCAGTTCCTGGCAGAATAATTTCCTCTTGGTCCAATTTAATTAAGTGAAACTGAAAGCCGTTGTTCTCAATCTGTCCTTTTTCTACTTCGTTCAGTAAATGATGTATTACTTCCCCCTGTAAAACCTTCCTTTCCTGGTGATTTAAAGAGAAAAAGCACCAAAGTGAGAAATGGGAGGTATGTCTAGTTTTGAATTACAAGGCTCTGGTCTTGAAATAAAAGTGAGTACATGGTAATAACATGGATTATTTGAACTACATTGCAAGTTTTTTTATATTGTTCAACTGAGTGATGATTTACAAAGGCTGTAAACCTGAAACTTTAGAAACACTCATAACTGGTCTTTGTTTTCAGAAGACTCTTTCTACAGCATTCATGATTAAGTCTGGAAATAGAGGCACATCTGTAGATTGAAGCTGCAGCTCAGCTTTAGCAAAAGGCACTGAAAGTATAATAGCTTTATCGGCAAATAAAAGTGTAAACTTGCTACTCTGGATTAAGAGCAAAGATTTTTTTTATTCCTTATCAAGAGAAGCATTTAAAGGTTTCACCAGAAAACTGTAAAAGTGATAGGGGCTCAACAGCTGTTGCAATTTCAAATATTTCTGTGTAAGCTTGCCTTAGGAATGTACTTTTCCCACCTGATTCAGCAGGGAGAGCAGCTTATTTTAAAATGCTTGTTCTGGGGAAGAGAAGGAAATACAGAGTTCAGAATACCTTGTTATGCTGAGTGCCACCAATTCCTCTTGTGCTCATTGATAGCTGAGAACTTGGTGTTTATGAGGTCATGGCCCAGTGAAAGTAGAAAACATTAAATCCTGCTTTCCATCACTTCAGTAAACCAGTGAACCCAGGACCAGCACAAACATCTTCATCTCAGGAGATGGCAGACACATTCTGGGAAAACTGAGGGTGTTCGTCTCCTCAAATACAAGTGGAAGCCCATAGCGTCCAGAGGCAGGAAAGATAACATGTGGGGTGAGTGGATGCTCACAGGACAGCAAATGGGCAGGGACAGGTAAGGGGATGGTGCTCACACCAGGCCTGTTTCGCCAAGACCACGGCAGACTGTCTTTGTGCTCTGTCACAGATTATTGTGAGAGCACATGGGGTCACACATGGTACTGCAAAACCGGGACCAAAGTCACCGTGTCTGAAAAGAGCCACAAAACCACCTTAGATCACAGGGCCCGCTTTAGCCTCACAGCCTTTCCCTGCAGAAGGGTGGGAAGGCCAGGCCTGATAAGGTAGCGTTTCCTCTCCGAAGGCCGGCGGGGTGCTCGGTGCTCCGTGCTGCAGCGGCACCGTGCGGCTGTTGGCGGCACCGGCACCGTGCGGCTGTTGGCGGTACCGGCACCGCGGCTGTTGGCGGTACCGGCACCGCGGCTGTTGGCGGTACCGGCACCGTGCGGCTGTTGGCGGCACCGGCACCGTGCGGCTGTTGGCGGCACCGGCACCGCGGCTGTTGGCTGCACCGTGCGGCTGTTGGCGGCACCGGCACCGCGGCTGTTGGCGGTACCGGCACCGCGGCTGTTGGCGGTACCGGCACCGCGGCTGTTTGCCGTACCGGCACCGGCGGCACCGGCTCACCCGCGCGGGGCCGCGGGCTCAGGCGGGAGGAGAGCCGGGAGCAGCCTGGCTAGCCCGCCCTGCGGCACACACCAGGCACGGTGACCGTTCAGTAATTAATGGCATCAGGATCCCAGCTGGGTCAAAGATAGAGAGCACATGGATAAAGAGAGCAGCGAGCCAGGTGTCCGTAGCTTGGAGCACTCTGCAGCCTCCCTGGCATGCTCTGGTGCCATGTGTTCAGGTGGACCAGCTGCCAGGAGTCTGTCTCAGTACCGAGAGGGCCTTCAAAACAAAATACATCTCTGATGGATCTTCAAAAGCCCTGTAAGAAATCTGTCTCTGTGCTTATCCCAGGGTGAGGTGATGGCTGTTACAGCCACCCCAAATGCTACCCTACCCAAATGTCACTCTGATGCTGGAGGTGCTGCCCAGAGCGACAACCCTGCTCCCAAGCTCGGTGAGTTCCTTGGGCACAAACCCAGGCTCTTTGATTTTGTGAATGGCCTCTGTCTAAACTGGTGGGTCCCAGTAGGAGGGTGAAGGGCTTGTTCATTTGCAGAGCGACAGGACTCTATGAAAGCAGCAGTTCCCACACCTCTGCAAACTTGAGGTCCAAGGTCTGCAAGGGATGCGGGTAACAGGGTACCACGAAGTTCGGGGTGAGAGAGCAGCGGCGCTTGTTGGTTTCCAAATGCCCAGATGTGTTCGGTGTGCCAATGCTCTCGCTTCGGTCACTAGATGGCAATAAAGACCCAACGTGCTCTTCCCTGGGCAGCACGGGAGGATTGTAGCGCTCGGCCCAGATTTGCCCCAAGAGAAAGAACTGGAAGATACTAGAGAAACCAAGAAAATAAGTGTGCCGTCGGTTTGCTTGGTAATGAGGATTTGTTTTGTTACTGTTTCTTAAAAAAAATAAATGGGCTGTGTTTACGAAGCAGAAAACTATTATCAGATTAAAAATATATTTCTTTGCAAGAAAAGGAAGTTCAGCGTCACCAGGCCAGGTATTCAGAGAACATGGCATCATACTCCTGAAGCACTTCTGAGGTTTCAAGTACTCTGGGATTTCAGTGTTTTACCTTGAAGCTTAAGACACATTTTTATACTTTGGCAGTGGCAGGAAGCAATCCATTTCTGTATGACCCTCCTTCCCCAGTAAACCCTTACCTACATGCCTCTCCATACAGTATTTTTTTTAAACAATCCTTTGTCGTAGTGACAACTTTAGCATCAATCTCTGAGACACCAGAACAAGGGACACCTTGTATTTCTTCATTTCCTAGGTGCTGTGTGCTGGTGAGTGCTCCTCACTATGCTGTGTGCTGTGGGTATATTACTTTTGCTCAAGGGTTAATCTCATTTGAAGGCAGGAGTTTTGTGTGTGCACAAAATATTGCAGAGCCAGCTGGCATATCCTGCTCCCAGACACTGTTGTGGTTTGAAAGCAGGGTTATGGGAAGCAGAAGGAACTAAACGAGGAAATTAAACTGACAATATACCCTGCAGTGATCTGATGGGAAGAAGCTGAATGACCTATTTCTGAATTTGTCCACTGCTGCTTCGCAGTGGTTCTGTTGCAAAAGACAATGTGGGATCTCATTTTCTTCCTGGGGTCTTCTATGGGGTGTGGATTTTCAATAATCCAGACGGTAAAATTCTTCTGTTGAGCCAACACAAGGCCCCCATACTGCCTCAGCATGTTAAAACAAACAGCATATAGCTTATGAACCATACCCAACTATGTAACTTGTGTAGTACCTCATGACTGACATCTCTTGATTTGCTGCTGAAGGGCTTTTTGGGTGCCTTGAGTTGAATCACATTGGGATAAAATTTGGCAGAAACTTGAGCTCAAGTGCTTTTTTGATTATTTAGGGAAAAACCCACAAAAAGTAAACAAACTATTGGCTAGATGGCCAGGACCATCAACTCCTATAGTATATGAACATGTAGTATATGTCCTTGAAATTCAGAAAGAAATGCAGTAAAAGGGCAAGTAACCAGTAGGGAAGAATGAGTGGACTAAGGTCAGCAAAGATGTCCCCAAGTGATAGCAAACCTTGCAGAGGCAGCAGGGCAGAAGAAAATTCATCCCTGGGCTGTGGAAACTGGTATCCTGCAACTGCATAAAATCCTGGTGGGCCACGTGTGTGAGTGATGGCAGGATGTGTTTGGCAGTGCTGGTACAAGCTTGTCTTCTCCTCCCTGGCTCCCAACAAAAAAGTGTCACCTCTTTTCTTTTCCAAGAAATGGATGCGTCTGCCCCTGCAGGCCTGCACACAATATCCAAACTGGCTTCTCATGACTGGAGGTAGTGTGAGGAACTGAGATTTCATGCTTTGTGTTATATCCACAGAGGGGGAAGACAGGGTCATCACATCACAATTGGCTGTATCAAATTTTGACTGGGGCGCAGTTCCCTCCAGTACATCTAGACATCTCAGAGGATAAAGGTGGTGAATCAAGTTGTTTCTAGTTGTCCACTTGCTGTGCCAAAAATAACTTTTTCTATCAAATGTGATGGAAGTTTGATGTCTCTTCTTGATTCTGAGAGTTTGTTCTGCCTTTAATTACTTAACCCTAAGGCTCAAACTTCTTGAAATCTGATTGTTACTATAACAGGTCAGATTACACTATCCCAGGAATTTTCGATGTAAGTAACCTCCCCTTTGTGCTGGGCTTGGAGCCCAGTGCCAGCACCATCAGCATATCAAAGATGCTTTTAAGGAATAAGGAATATACTTTTTTATAAAATACTTACAAATATGAAGAGCTGGTGTGGGTGTTAGAGGAAACACTGAGTAGAGGTGAAGGTAAGAAGTTAAAACTGTTCTTTTGAAAGTAAGTTCTAATGGTTGGAAAGAGGGGCTGATATGGATCAGTGCTACCCTCATTCTCATTGTGGGCTGCTCTGCATAACCCTGAGCTGTGCTGTGCTGTCCTGGAGGCATGAAGGAAAAAACACGTGGACTTGAGTGGGATTTGCTCATAAGACCTGCTACAGGAAAGGTTTTCAGCATCTACTTGAATTCAAACTGTGTGCTGCATAAGTTTTCTTTGCTGTCATTTTTGAATGGAAAATCCATTATGCCTTTTTGTGACCTGGTAATTTGGTTGAAAAGCTGATTTTTATGTAAAGGGAAAACTATCTTAGTGCTTTCCCAGTAAAAAAGTTGAGTTTTTTACTCAAGTATCTCACAGTGATGTAGTTGAGAGACAAAGGTACAGGTGGGGGAGAAGAACAGTTTAGGAAAAGAGGATCAGCTTAAACCTAAAGAATACAGAATGTGATAAAGGAGAAATAAAACAAGGAGATAAAGGAAAGAGATTGGGATTTCAGTGTTTCACCTGGAAGCTTAAGACACATTTTTATGCTTTGGCAGGGGCAGGAGGCAATCCATTTCTGTATGACCCTCCTTCCCCTGTAAACCCTTACCTACATTCCCAAACCAGCTTCCAACAGGTATGCAACAGAAATGTTTTTGTGTCCTTTATTGTGAACTTAGCTCATCATAATAGTAAACCACCACCTCCCCCCCCCCAACTCAGCCACCCCTGCCCACAAACAGAAGCACAGTGAAAACATATAATGCATAGAAGCTTGTTTTCTACGCAATTAAACCCTGTAGGTATTATTTCCAGCCTGGAGAGGGCAACAAAATGTGACAAAATAGGATTTTAAGCCGAGTTGCCTATGCTTTTTTTTTTGCCAAGTAGATAAACATAAACATACACCATAACAGATAAAGATGAATCCCATATTAATATTTTGTTGGGGAAGCAACAAACTGCACTAAAAATTGACAATCAGCAAATATATTTTTATTTAAACATTTATTTTTATGGCATTAACAAATAGGACAATATATAGAATTAATCAAATAATTTCTAAGAGACATTACAATAAAATGAATTATATCAATTTGCTCATCCTTCATGGAGATTTTGTGCATCAGTATTGTGGACATTATCAAAGCACATATAACATGGCTGGTGGAAACTGGAAGTGGATTTAATTCTTCAAAAGCCTGAGTTTTCATGGTAGTTCCCTATTGAGAGCTCAAACTTTTTAAAAAATGTTAATCTGCTTTATGTTGCTTTTATGACATACCTTTGTGTATGCATATTTTATTATAACTGGATTTTCCTTATAGATTTTTCATTAAAGTTTTATTTAAAAAGTCAAAGTAATGATGCAAACTGCAGGAAGTAGAACCTTGTATTAAATTAATTTTACCAAGGCATGATTGTCTACAGTACGAATTTAAGCTGATTATTGTGGACTGCATCTTGTTAATGAAAACTAGAACTCTTGTCCCATTGCTGCTTGAATTTTTAGAAGCCACTAAGGTGTCTGTGAGGCCATGAAGCTGACCCTGCTGGGCAAGTATGCTCTCTCCAGCATGGCCCAGTGCTGAGCCCCAGGGCCAGCCACCATGGTTTTGCAGACATCCCCTACACCAGAGAAGACGCTTTCAGCTTCCTGCAAGTTTGCTTTTTATTTGCGAATAGTAACTCCTGGGCTTCCATCCTTTGCTTGATGCTCAAGCTGTATTTATCTTTACGTTACCACAATTAATTTATAAGCTCAGAAATGACAGATAATGTTTATTGAGATTACTTCCTTGAAAAAGTCCCTGAAAAAACCTCCAAGGATTTGCAAGGAGCCTTACATTGGAAAATTAAATATGCAAACCTACTTTTAACATATCTTTCGGTAATCAGAACAAAAGAAGACAGTTGGCTTTGTTAATTATAATGAAAAAATACTTATGAATATTGTAATTATGCACATTACTGTGTCTGCTGTCACTCATGGCTGGAGTACCTTTAGGCAATATTATTTTCCTCCTGTTCTCATTGTAGCTAAAGAAATGGAAAGGGCTGAAGTTAGAGGCACTGTAGTTTAATTTCAGAAAACATTATTTGTTTGTTCAGATCAGAGTCGGCTGCATAGCATCACCTGTGGAAGTAGTGTCCCTCCCCCTGTTCCAGGAATGGTGCTCTGGGGCACACATAGGAGCAGGCAAAAACCCTGATGTCTCCCTGCACCCAAGATTCATGGATGAAGCATCTGCACTTGATGGATTAAAGCAACACACCACCTTGCTGTGCAGGTAAAGCAGAACCTGTTCATGACCACTTAAAAATTGCTTTTTAAGTGTTCGAGAACCCTTCCATTTATCTTTGAGATAAAGCTGTATCTACCCCTATCAGCTAAGAACTTGAATACTAAGTTTTATGAAAGTGTGTTCACAGATCAGATTTTCTTTAGGGGATGAAGTCACAAAGCGGAAGGTTCCCTGAACAGTTATCGAGAGTCGGACAAGTGTGACAATTAATTATGGACTCAAATTCAGTTTTTCAGGTACTTAACATGATCAAGTGCTTTGTCCTTCTGCAAAAGTATATGCTCCATCAGAATGGGCCAGCTCAGCCTTTGGCCCTCATGTCTTGTCCAGCAAACAGCTGATAAAGTAAAGGGCCTTTTAATTTAAGTTTAAAAATTCACTTTATAGTTGCCCTTTATGGCACTGAAAATTACTTTGAATTTCTATAGTTTGACACTCAGCAGAGGTCAATAATGTATCATTAAATATCTTTGTGCTGCTAAACACATGTTTTCTGCTCTAATACTGGAAATATTAAATGGCTTGATGCCTGATTACAGCCATACCTGAAGATCTAAGCTCTACCTTTAGCTTGTGCTTCCAAAACCTAAATTCCAAAGTCACTCTTGAGTTAGCTTGATGAACAGTTCATGAAACAACCTCAATACATGACTTGCATTCCCTCCTCTACTTCTCACCAGATCCATCTTTGTATGCAAAAATGGTGTCACTGACTCCATGGAGCACGTCTCTGTTCCACTGGAAGCCTGACAGAAGATGGTGATATTTTATGCATTCCTTGTATGAGTATTGCACTTTTCCCCGGCTGTGGTAGATGCCCCATCATGTTCAGGAGGGTGTGAACACAAGGAAAGTGATGCCCTGAGGAGCTTATCCAAATATGTAAGGCAGAGAAAAGGTGGGAAGAGGGACTTTTTTCCTGCCTCTTGTAGAGATCTGTAGCTGATGCTGATCGCACATGCATTTTCCCAGGTCAGTTGGAGAATCCAGCAGCTCTGGGCTCTTGGCTTATCTCTTTTATGCCAAAGCCAGAAAAAAGAACAAAAAAAAATGGCCTTTCATTTAGAGGCATTTCAGAGGAACTGGGTCCACGTGCTTTTTGATGAAAACTCTGACAGTGGGTTTTATTTGAGTGTATTTTCATCGTATGCTGCAAGGTCAGGCCATGACAGCATGTTTGTTCTATTTTGGGTCTTTCTGGGGAGGGTCAAAGATAGGGGACTCTGTTCTCTGCCACATTCTAAAATGCAGAAGAGAAGTGGCAAATAATAGTTACATCTGAGTTCCAAATTAGCAGCCTGGAGAATGGAGACACAGCCTAGTTGGGTTTTTTTTTTAGGTTTTTTCTTTTGGCTGTGTACATGAGAGAGAGAGAGAGAGAGAGAGAGAATGAAATGTAGAAAAATGAGAGTTGGTGCTCATTCTCGATTTCAGAACCTGACCTAAATGACTTTGATCTCTGCAAGCAAACCTGCTTCACAGACACCTGCAAGTGCTGCTACCACCCTGCACACAGCATTTTACTGTCAGGCAATTATAAGCTACAACTGTGATGCTACTTCAGTTTCAGTGTTTGCCCTTTTAATTTTCTCTGTTGCTATGGCAACAACAAATGATTGCGATCACTGCTGTTTATATTGCTGTCCAAGTCACATCAATAGAGATCTTGGAAACTAAACACTGAAAATCTGATTTAACTGTATAATGCATTTGTTGTTGTACCTAATAGGTTGTTTGCAGTAATCAGGATTCTTCGAAATATTTTTTTCCTGTAGCATTTGGAAAATTTCTTTAACTAATGGATTGTGAAATGATAATTTACTTTTAATACATGCTTACTCAGTGCTCTTCACATAGCTGGACAAGATTTCTTTTACATATTTTCCTAAATCCTAGGAAAAAAAAAATTAATGGCCTTTCTGTTGTTGAAGAAAGGCTACTTTATCTTTTTACCCACTGTATTAATCGTAGTACGTTAGGTCTGAAATAATATATCTTTAAAAAGATACTTCAGTACTTTCTCTCAAATCGTTTTGTCTATTTAGACTGTACAGGCTGGGCCTCTGCTGGAACACTGCTCCTGATGCACCCCAGCAGCAGCCTAACTGACAGCAGAGCTCACAGGCTGTGAGTTCCTTTGCTGGGTGGGTAAGGAGTGCCCACCTGCACCCACCTGTAACTGCCCTGCCCCTGAGCGCCCAGCACGGCTGAGCTGCACGCCTGAGCCTCGCAGGGCTGGGACTCCTGTGTGTGATGTGACTTTTCTTACAGAAATCTCAGTCTCTATGGGAGAGTCTAGGAAGGCAATTTGCTCTTTAAATGACCCAATGCACATTGGGCATATTGAAGAAAAAAGCCATTTCCTAGTGACTAAATCTCATTAAAAAGGCAATTTTCCAATCAATTACAATGCAATTTAGCTGCTAACTGTTTAATTATCAAAAAATAAGCTATTTTGTTCTCTCTTCCTGTATTTATGAACCATGCTTTAAAATCTCATCATCAAAGTTTTGTATGGAGGAGTGCGACTGCTCTGTTGATGCAATTATAGTAAAATTAAAATTTTCACTTCAATGTATTGTATTAGTTCAAGGAAATATTGTTTGCACAGCTTTTGAAACAGAAGATTCATTGATTTCTACAAGAGCTTGAATCTTTACTGTTATTTTCATGCACTATAAAAGTTGCATTATCGTATGTAGGTTTTATTAGAAGGGCATTGGGGTTATTTTGATTGTTTGTTTTCTTTTGTTTTCTTAATCTCATGTAATAATTTCAGTCCTGGAAACCCACTGAAACTAGAGTAAGTCTCCTCTTGAGAAAAGGACTTGTATCTCTGGAGAGACTGAACAGGTACATATTGCAGGGGTGGTTTATGAGAGCTGGGACACTGGTGCCCAGTAGTGACATCCCTTCTAGAGGTGAACACCATGGTGGAGCACATTGGGCTCAGTTCTGAAAACAGCAAGAAATTCAAGTAGCAGGGCTGACATGCCTCACATTTTTTATTTAAAATCTTGCAATACTTGGTGTTTCTTCCTAAAGCTCCTGTTGCCAGAGTTATCTGACAGGAAGAAGGGAGCTGAGACATGAGGGGGTGGGAGGGCTCATAATTAGGAGATAATTATGCCTCCTAAAGCTCCTCATAACTCATCTATATCTGCTACTGGTGTATCGAAAGCCTGCTCTGCGAAAATGCATAAGCAATTGATCTGGATGATAAACTGGTTTTCCAATCTAAAGTCATGACTACAAAAGGAAATCACAGAATAGTCAGGGTTGGAAAATGGGGCTGAAGAGCTGAGAGGAATGCAACAGGCAAGAAGGAGAAAGCAGCATAGGCGGGTGGCTCATGTACTGGGATCTCCCACAAAAAAGAGAGCAGCTGTTTCTGGTTCTGTTACAATCCTCACCACAGACTGTGCTGCTGGCAGCTCTTTGAAGAAAACAAAAGCCAAAAAAAAGGTGTAAGGAGTAAACCCTTTTAACCTATAAAGTTTCTTGGGGACAGAATAGAGAGTTGTGTAATTGCCAGGTTTGGTGATGTGCACTGTGGGAGGCAGGTATGTGAGGTGGCAAGTAGATGTGTGTGTATATAAATAAAACATATCAGCCAAAATTTCACTGAAATGCCTTTCTGTTCAAGTGAGGAATGCAGGAAATTATTTGCAATAATTACATACCTGACTTGGATTTGCAAAACCACAATTACTTTATATATAGTTTGGGATGACTTTGATAAACTTGTTCATTTTGTGCTATCAATTTAGAGTAGACAGGAACCATTTGTTTATGAAAATTTACCATAAATAAACAATGAGACAAGACCTAGATTTATGGCTTAATATTGTAATTGGGTTTTGCTGAAGAAAAAGTAGTCTTCTGAAAGAGTGAACTTATAGTTATTTGTGTACACAAGGAAGGTGCAGCATATTGCAGATGGCTCATGAACTGCCTGTCAGCTTGTTTGGGTGGGAATGGCATTCAGTGCCAAGTTCACTGGGAAGATAAAAAATTCACAAAATCTATTGCAGATGATATATAAAGACAAAAAAATGTAAAGGCTTCTGTGTGCAGCTGCATGCAGACATGCCGGAGATGTGGCACTCCTGCTTTCCTGGCCTGGCCACATGCAGTGAGTTGCAGCCTTGTTGGTGAGGAAGGATGTCTTCGTTTGAAGACAGGTATCTGCTAAGGAAGGTGGGAACCTCTCTTAGAAAGAGCAAATGTGAATCCCCTTCCCTCCGAATTATTATAACTTTGGAGTCAAGGGCTTTCAGGCAAAGATATGGGGAAAGGAATAACAGTTTTTTTATCTATGGCAAGGCAAACAATCAACAACAACAATAACAATGACAAACAAACAAACAAAAACCAGAAGATGTGGTAACAAATGTCTCTGAGCTGTCAAATGCTTTTCCCGTTGGGTGCAGTTCCGGTCCCAGCCGGCAGGGGCGCTGTCGGGCTCCCGGC
>VZTX01028081.1:118192-165306 GCA_013400915.1 Pardalotus punctatus
TGTGCCCTCCAGGAACGTCCCCTTCCCAGATGAAAGTTCACTCACCAACGAGAAGAAAACAGCACAGATCCGAAAAACCTTTCTGCCGCTGGAGCTGAGCAGCCCGCAGTTCCCCCTGCTGCCTCTCCCTTAGCCGGTGCAGTGCCTTACCTGATGACCACATCTGCTCTCCCCTCCCCATGCCCAGCTAGCTCTTTGTCTCATACAAAAGGAGTTAATAGTCCTTAAGTATCCCGCCATCTGTAACGTAGCAACTGGGATAGGGATAAATTCTACCCCCTCCCCAAACTTCAACAAAGGGTTTAATTTGTCTTGTTTTCAGTGCCAGTGCCTCTAGAAAGGGCACTCTGTCCTGGGGGTCCCAGCCTGGGGGATTGTGTTTGTCTGGGGAGCAGAGATTCAGCCATGGTAAGGTCCGATTGAGGTCAGTGAAACTGCTGGTTCCCAGGAAGCTGGATTGGCAGCAGAAGAGACTTACAGGGAAATTGTATTAATTGTCTCAGTTATAGCTGAATAAACTTCACTCTTTATCCATTAAACTGTCTTGAGTATCTAGAAGGAAGGTACCTCTCAGACTGGCACAGAAATATCTGATGAAATGTTTAAATTATTACATATATGTCTTATAATGAAAATATTTTATCAGACTCTTTTTTAATTGAATGGATTATTTTTTCACTTAAGCAAACCATTCATTAACTGGAACATTAATTGGAACATCAATAATAAAAGTCTAGGCAGACTTTTAATCTGTGATCAGAACAGAAAAATAAATTTCTGAAACAAAGATTAATATTTATTCTTAAGACAGTTAGTCAGTGATTAATAACCTGATTAATCTATTACATCTATCACTTTACTGGAGCATGCACAGATTTCATTGGATAAATAGGTGGGACTGTTTGAATACAGTTGGGAGAAAAAGAAAACAACTTTTCAGAGGGCCCCTTTGAACTGATCTTGAAGCAACAACTCTGTAGTTACACTCCAGGCTGGGGAGAGGAGAGACAGCAAAAGGACTTTAGAAATATTCTTTAGAACTGAGGGGAAATCTGCTCAGAACAAATGCCTGCAAAACTTCATAATCTTTCTGGGTGGCTGAACAAAAGCTGTTATCATCTGGTGTTACTGTGTGTCACAGAGATTATTTCCAAACACTTGGCTAGCACCTGGGGAGAAAATATATGCCTTGCGGTTGATTGAGATCCGTGTACTTCCTCTAGAAGGATGTGTGGCTCTTGTAATGACTACAGCAACTGTCAGGTGCTGTGAGAACACCACGAGTAATATTGTCATGATTAAACTCTGAAGGTTAAATTAATAATTTGGGAGGGCTGAGGTGTATTGATATTGGATCTACTGGGGAACACAGAGAGAGGAAATGCCTCTGTGAATTGTCTGTCTTATCAATATTGTTTTCTTCCCCAAAGAACAGCTGGTTTATGCATTTTAGTGCTTTCTTACTCCTCAAAATGAAAATGCTGCTGTTCTGGACATGTTCCTCTGAAGGCTGACACTACCCCTTTGCCCCCATTACAGAGGAAATGAAATGGTGCCGCTTTGACTGATGGAGGGTCAGGACAGCACACCCAGGGCCAGATCTCTGATACATACTCCCATTTTAGTTTTCTTACAGCCTTCCTCAATTGAGTTTCCTCAATTTTTGCTACCATTGTTTGCCTGCATTAGCAACAATGCCAACAATATTTCATTGAAATGTTCCTGATGTTCTTATGTGGTGTATAACGCTTGTGCATAAATTGTATGTCAATGTAGGAATATCACAGTGTCCCTGATCACAGGAAACATTTCATCTGGGACATGTTGTGATGTCTCTTTCAAGCTGTTGAGAAATACCCATTTCCTAAAATGAATTTTTTCTTGTTCAAGGAATTGCAGAGGTGATCCACAGTCAGGTTTGTTACAGTTCTTGGGAAAAGGGTTCTTCTGTGGGTGGAGATTTTGCATGTCCTGAAGTTCTGGGTACAAAGAACTTCCCAAGGAAATAGAGTGGGAAGGAAGCCTGCGCCTGCAAAGATCATGAGGGTGAACTGTCAGAGCAACCCGTGCCCCTGGACATCCAGCTGCTTCCATAATCTCCCAGTATTTCCTTCATTTTTGCAGTATACCCACCTCTAGCACTGTGGGAGGACCCATCTCAACCTGGAGGCTGCAGCATCAGGATTCCTGGCCGCACCAGGAGGCTGCTGAATTCCAATATGTTCTCCCATATGTTTTAGCACTTTTGCATTTCTTCCATCTGTTTATGGGAAATTTGAAGCAATTTAATGATCTTTTCTAGGTTTGTTAAACCAACAGCTGTTGTCACTAATAGAGGACATTCTTTATGGCAGTGTGCAGATTCCAGTGATAAATCCAGCCCTATTACCCTATATTTCTTTTTAATGAATTCAGCATTTGTACTGAAACTGAGGTTATGAATACAGGCAGTTCTTAAACTATTATTTTATGATATAGCTTTAGCATAAAAATAGGGATTTTTTTTTTCTTCTCCTCTGATCCCTGAGTGCTTTACTATGAAATACATTTTATGCTGGGTGAGACAGAAATTTCTTTTGTTCCCATTTTCCTTCCTTCTCCCATTTTCATTCTTGACAAAAAAGCAAACTGAAAAACTGGTAAGAAGATGCTCAGAAGAATGCGGTTCAGGACCGCACAAGCTGGAGGGGAAGGCTCTGTGGGAATGCCCACAGGTGTTCCTGCTCCGGGCCCTGTGGCTAATGAGGCAGCTGGGCCCAATCAGCCTCACCTGGGACATGAAAACCACAGCACCCCCATCCCCACGCCCGTGGTCCTGTTCGAGCTGTGCCCTAGTTAAGCTCCAGCCTAGGTGAGTCCCTTTCTCCTCGGCACTGCCATGGCCTCACTGCCAGCTGTTACCGGTTTTACAGCTGCGCCGCTGGAGCTCTGTCCTGGCTCCGGGTGAGTCTCGGGCTCTCTTGCTGTTGGTTTGTCCCCTTGTCTAGCGCTTGCCCTGGGAGGTCAAGCATCACAACAACCTTAGTGTGCTTGGAGAGAGAAGGGGTGCCCCCAGCTTGCCTGGAGAGTGGGAGCTCCCTCTGCTTCTTGTGGTGGGGGAAAACTGGAGTGTGGAATCACAAAACCTTCTGTGCAAGTGGAGTTTGTGTAATACGAAGTTTATTTCCTATGAAGCTTAGGAAGAGCTGGATGGTTTGCATTGTGTTGGCAGAACAAATGCCAGCATTGTGAGGGATCATCAGACTATTGAGTTACTGCTGTGTGTATGGACAAAATACAGTGATAGCCTAGAATGGCTTATGTTGGGAACTGTATTGTCGTCTGGAAGTGTTGTTAGATAGGGGAGGCTTCCTGAAGTAATTGGTTCATGTACTATTAACTGACTTTTCTGAAAGACAATCTCTTGTTGCAATAGTTTATCTTCATCTTTCAATTTTCAGAACAATTGTGAACCAAATATCACGTGTCATGAAACCTTTTTCACTGATTTAACTGAGTGCTTCACATTTCTATTTATAGATTCACTGTTTGTGTTTATTTCTAACACACTTTGCTATCAAACTCTTTAAATAATTCAGGAAAACATAAATGACAAGTGTTGCCAGGCATGTGAAAGGTACACTGTTAGGGGAAAATACATCTGGACCATCAGTCTTGAGGGTGGAAGAGCTTTATAAGGAAAACCCCCCCTAATGATAGAGTAAGAAAAGCTAAGGTGACATTTTGACAGGTTAGAAATTGGTCTATGCAGAGTCTTGGCCTGCTGTGGAGGCAGGCATGTAGGAGCAATATGCAGTGTGAAGAATTTTTTGTTGGCAGTCTGCATCTGCCTGGCCTCTCCTTCAGCTGGTGAGTGAGAAGTACTTCTCTTGTATTTACCATTTGGGCGATACAATCTCTATGTTTGTTGTACTACCTGTTTTTTAACAGCTTAAATCTGTTAAGTGAGTTTAAAAAATTCCTTGACAATCACTGTGGACTGAGAAGTGCAAAAACATATGACTCAGAAAGTCCAAATGCAGAATGGAGGCGCTAAGAACATACTGGAAAAGGATCACTATAAGCTTATTACAGCTGTGTGTGGTTTTTTGTTCCATATCCTGTAACCATCTGCATTGCCAAGTTGCTTGTCATGAGGTTGTTGTTTTTTTTTTTGCGTGACTACCTTGAGGGAGCAGAATGAACGGATAAGTGCAGGTCTGGAGGTCAGCACCAGATCAGAAGGGTTTTGGGTTACTATTCCCTTTGAACTCAAAAGTCTGAGACTCCTGCTCTTTTATACTGTAGCAGGTCTATTAACACTTGACTTCTGTACCTCAAACATTACTAGAATGATAAATTTCTTGACACCTGCTTGCTCAAATTTTCAACCATCCTGTTCCAGTAACTTGTTGAGGGGTACTTGATGTGGAATGTATAATGAGTTTGCCTCTTTCTGTGGGTGAGCAGGATTGTTCTTTTTGCTTGTATAAAATGCAGAAGTCCTGTTAGAATAATTTGCGTATGTGTAGCTTAAATTGGAGTTAACATCCCGAGTTTTAATTTGTGTTGCTATGAATTTAAGTCTGCTATCACAGAAATAAGTGTTTTTTGTGCTTGATGGAGGTCTGAATATGCCGTCGCTGGGATTATGCATAGAGGAAGGTGGGAGCAGACCTTTCATTAGTGAGCATCCCTGTGCCTTGTTGAGAGTGGTCATTTCCTGAGGAAGGCCTAGATTTCTCTCCTCTAACTCCTGAAGGACAAACCATTCTTTTGGAACACACCATGTATGTGTATGTGTAACTGGATGGATATTTTGGTTTACAAGTATTTCTGAGAGTGTGGATATTTCCACTGATTCCTAGTGATTTTCAGAATCTGCCATCTGAATAAAGTCATCTTTGTTTGTGACCAGTGCCAAGTCCTGTGGTAGGTTCCAGAAAGCCCACGTCCTTGCAGGTTTTCTACCCAGAACCAATACAACTAAGCAGCATCCACCAGCAGCTTGGATCATCAGGTACAGTGCCTTTTATCCAGGGTATCTTCTCCTTTGTATTGCTGATTCCCTTATCACTCCCACTGCAAATGCTGGATGTTTCTATCTCCTTTTTACACTGCAGTGGTATATCTAGTAGCTAGAGTGAACCAAGTGAAAGGCTGTGTGTGTGCTGATTTAGGACACAAAACTTGATAGAAATCTAAACTGGAAACTAGTTTTGTGTCCTGCAGCTTGCCCAGCTGTAAATTCCTGAGTGCTGATTATGATGTAAACGAGCAGCTGAAACATATCTTTCGAATCACCTGACAAATACCCTAATTGGAACCTTTGAAGAAAAGCAATCTTCTAAAGGAGCTGCTGACATTCAGATCACTTTAAAAAGTCTCGGTGATAGGGGGTAATCTCTCCTGCTGATGGTGGCACCTTACCACGTAGGCAGCACATGAATATGTGTTATTAGTTCTTCTAGTGGGAAACTATAAACATGGACACCATGTTTATAGGCTTATCAGGGTTGAGGAAAAAGGAACCTTTTCTACTTCTGGCTGCTGAGTGGTGAGGAATGGATTTTTTTGAGATTTTGAGACTTCAGGTCATTCCCCTCGGCATTCTCTCCAGTTGGTATTTTGCAGCAACACCATGAGTTGGTTTACATTCCATCTATAATCCTTGATGATCATAAATGCCTTCCTGCAGGATGCTGTACAGGCAGATGTTTCTCACCCTGTGTGTTTGTCCAGCCTGTCATTCTTGCCTTTTCACTGTTGACTGGAGGAAGCAGGTAAGGCTGTGGTGCTGTGCCTCAGTGTTCAGCAACTGCTGAGGCAACTGCTATCAGCACTGCTTTGGCCACAAATTTAGCACAGCACCATTTGGCTTTAGGGCGTCAATAATCCACATCTTAAAAGGATCTGGAGGAAATAATGAGCAAGACTTTCTCTAGCTCTTGTATGCTTCTGCCTTTGACACAGTTACTGTGTTAAGCATCGCTAACATGTAGAGTTTAGGGGCTCCAGGTAATGAAAAGACATGAATTTGGTTACTTCAGAGGTGTGATGTTCCCAGACACCCTGCTTGTACTATGCAGGATGATGTGACCTCCTGCCTCTTCCTCCTTGTGAACCTTCCTTCTTGGAGGGAGTGCTGTTCCCAAAATAACAGTGGCTGAATAAGAGAGTGGCTTTGATTTGAGATCCTCAAAAGCAAAGAAATACTAGGCAGGGTGTCCTTTGTGTTCAGCATACACATGCTTGCCAAAGAATTGCTTTCAAGGCTGAACTTTTAGCTGGGATTTATCTGCAGTGCTGTCATACAGATGTGTCAAAGTTTAAAAATAGGTAATGCTGGTATTATCTCAGCACAGGGAAATCAGCTGAATGCACAGGGTATTTGGCAAACCGTTTGCCACATGAAATTTCGCATGTCTGTACAAACACAGCTGACAGCATCTAAGAACTAGTTTTAGAGGGCAAGCCACAGTTGCTCTAGTAAACACAGCTGTTGGAGCACATGGTTTGGCTTTAATTAGAGTTTCTGAGCATAGGGACTGGGAGAAAGCAGCTGCTGAGTGTTGGTCACACAGGAGTAAGAGTATTTTCTAGAGGTTTTTCTCCTTCCACCAGAGACTCTGTTCTGCTGTGGAGATAGTGTTCTAGACATGGGACATTGCTCTTCCAATGGCAGAAAGGTATGTGGGAATGCCACATCTGAACATCTGAAACAGCAATTCCACCAGCATTCTTTAGTTTTCCAAGTATGGATGTGAAGAGGCAATGTTTCCTGGTCTCCTTTTTTATTCTTGGTTTTGTTCCAGAAGGGTTAGGGCAGCTAATTAGTTTTTCCATCCCTCTGATCCTGCCTATGAAAAGGGGAGAACAGGACTATGGCGTGATGTGCCTTGGGGGTAAGAATGCAGCAGTATTTTGGTAGGCTGAAGAATGCCATTTTTCTGTGCAGTACCAGGAGTGATCAGGAACTGAGTGGTTTTGGGTGGAACACTGAAAAATGACACTTTGGTTTGGAGTAAATTTCCTTAGTATGCCAGAAATCAGAATAAATGGAACAGGTGGCTGTATAATTTAATGAACAACTTAATTCCTGTTTTGTAAAGCCAAAAAAAGAGCAATAGTAATAGACCTGATTGGTTGCATTTTTTGATGCCCTTTTAATTTTTTAACCTGTGAGTAGGTAAAAAAAATGCATTAAGTGCTTGTAGTTTAAAAGGTTAGCTAATTGCTCTTTAAATTTGAATGAAAGCAAGTGGTCAAAAAGCTGATTACATTTTATACCTAGAAAATAGTTAATCATGTGTAGTGTTCCTACTATGAAAACATTCTGCGGCTCTAAACTATCTGGTTTTTATCCTAAAACGTTTTTTTTTTTCCAGTGTTTTCTCAGTCAGAGCTGTTGCTGGCTCTAGTGATGTGATAAGGACAGCATGAGAGAGATGCTGGTGACAAGTGCAGAAAACAGCTTGGAGATTTGGATTAAAATTAGCTGCTAACAGGAACTGCCTCTCATATTTTTATGCAGTCAAGTCTTCTGGAAGGACCTGCCCACAAGCATGAGGCCTTTGGCTAAAAAGGACTTTGCCAACCCAGCCTTTTCTTAGCAGTGGCAAAGGCTCCTGAGGCATGAGGAATGGGAGCAGAGACAATGTGGCAATGCTTTTACTGACTATTGTGACTGAAAATTTATTGATGTGATTTTTTTCATACTTATTTCTTGATACTGAAAGTGCCAGCGTTGCTGAAGTAAAAGTTCAGGCTCAGTTTCAGAGCCCAGTTTTCAGTAAGGTGTTTAAACAAGAGACACTTTCAGAAGTGAGCAATGCCCTCCTACTGTGTTAATTGACTTGAAAATTTGATAGTGTGACTTTGTGCTTAGCTGGGCATTGAGTGGTTCTGAAATTCCAATTTTCCTGTTACCCTTTGAAGCCTTGGGGAATAAAACCACAAAAAGCCCTGTGATGATTAACATCTTCCTCCCTGGTTTAATGGCCTTGAGTCACAGTGTGCAGCTGGAGCAAAGACAACCCATGCTGGTACTGACACTGCTTGTGTTCCGATGCTGTCACTAAAGCAGCATCTGCCTGTGACTGAACTCATGTCAAGGCAGAGTAAAACTTGTCTTCAACTGGCATGTCTGAGTAAGCAGGAGATGCTGGTGTTCACATTTGTTTTTAGCCAAAAATCTTAGCAGAGAGTCATCAGGCTTGTACCTACTAACTTGATCATTGTGTCTTTTATTATTGGAAGAAGGATCTACAATGTAGGCATTATCATCACATATTGCCATAATAAGATTTAGATTGTCGCTGTGGAATAATAATTCACACCTTGCTGGGACTTGAAGTCTAGTATGCAGTCTTCTTCTGTGAGATTTAGAGATTGATGGCAGATTGAGCTCATGTGTTTGCTGAGTGGGGTATGAGGCAGGGGGCTGTACTCCATTGAGATACTTTGAGTGAAATGCTTCACCCTTTCTAAGCCCATCATGTGGCCCTTGTGCTTGCTGAACATGGGGGAAGAGGCAGGGTGGCCATTAGGAGACATTGCAGCGAAGGTGATCGTGACAGGAATGAAAATGCCTTGTATGTTGTGTTTTCCAGCAGGAGATTCCACACTCCCTCAGTGCCTGGGGCAGAGTGTGTTGCTGAATGCAGCCAGCTCTCCC
Source organism: Pardalotus punctatus (assembly GCA_013400915.1). Taxonomy (NCBI): domain Eukaryota; kingdom Metazoa; phylum Chordata; class Aves; order Passeriformes; family Pardalotidae; genus Pardalotus; species Pardalotus punctatus. Next base: position 126,849 of record VZTX01028081.1, read on the forward strand.
TGTTTACCAAGCACTGAATTGTAGGCTGTGTAATCAAAGTGATGCAGCTGACTGACTTTGCCCTAGGCAGCAGGTACATTCTGTCTCCATTAAGGAGATAGAAAGGATTTGACCATGACTTGGTAGACATCTGCTGTGACCCCACACCACAATAAATGGGGCATTCAAAGCTGGCAGCCAGGTGAATTGTTAGAGCAAAGGCTCTTAGTCTGAAATCATAGTATCAATTAGGTTGCAAAAGACCTCTGAATTCAAGTCCAGCTTGTGCTGGATCACCACCTTGTCAACTAGACCAGAGCACTGAGTGCCACCTCCAGGAATGGTGACTTCACAACCTTCATGGGCAGTCTGTTCTAGTAACTCTTTCTGTGAAGAAATTCTTCCTGATGTTCAACCTGAATCCTCCCTAGTGCAGCTTGAGGCTGTACTCTTGTTCTATCACTGGTTGCCTGGGAGAAGAGGCTGAACCCCATCTGGCTCCAGCCTTCTTTCAGGTGATTGTAGAGGGTGAGAACTGTGCTGTGCTGGGGGCAGGCTCTGAGCAAGCCCCCTGGCTGTCCCATGCTGTGGCTCTCAGGAAGCTCCTTTGACAGATGTGAGGCTGCTTGTGACAGGGCTTTAGAACATTCAGATGGAAGATGGTTTTGGCTTGCTGAACAGCTTCTGCTCTCACCTGCAGATTATTTTTGTAGTGGTGCCAGCAATGTTGTGACTTGGGCCAGAAAACACATGGCTATCAGGTATCCTGTTTCGTGAAAGTTGGCATTTTTTCAGGATGTAAGGTTAGGACAGAGTTTATACATTTATAACCTTATATGTGTCATACTGACTGAGCAATCAAACTTAGGATGATTCATGTTTTTGATGTCATCTAAAGGTTAGGCTTTTGCTGTGCGTTGCCTCAAAAATGGCAGATAAGCTTGGAGACTTCAGTCCGGAGATGTCTGCTCAGTATCCTGTTAGAGCAGTGAGATTATGCATATTGCACCATTATCAGGTAAATCTTGAATTTGCTTCTGGTAAACGTGATTGACAGTTAATTTTTGTGTTAATTAATTAACAAAGGATTTTGTTTGCAGAAGTGATTCTAATTATCCTTTTTTTGTAATTGCCTGTCCTGGAGACAATTAGTGCCATTGATTGTAACCTTAGATTCAATATTTCAGACAATTCATTAGCATGTTAATGCTTAACTGCTATATAGCATGCAACTTTTGCTTTCACTAGAGTATGGGATTCAGTTTTAGTAGCTGCTAGTGGCTGGAGAAGCTGAAAGAGGAATGACAGAATTACCTAATTTTCAGAAAGAAAGTGAGAAGGGATGTTTTCCATGAATTTGTGTTGAAAGCTGGAGGAGAACAAAACCAAGAAGTTTTATTTCAGCAGGACTGCTGACTCTGGGGAAAAGTAGAAAACACACCCACTTATTGTGTAAAGGCATTGGCTCATGATCAGTGATTGTAAAATCAGAACCACTGATAAAGGAGGACCAGAATTAACTCTTAAAGCCAGCCTCTTACACCCTTATTTAAGCTGAATGGCTTGTTGCTTGATAGTGGACCTCAATGATAAGCCTGAGAAAGCAAAGTGCACTTCATTGCAAGGTCCCTTAGAAGCTCTTTGGTCATGTGATTGGCACATGGAGGAATGTATGAAACTTTTTTTCTGATCTTTTCATCTTGATTTTCTAATTGAGTTTGTGTTTTTTTTAGCTGCATGAACATCTGTGCCTAGAGTGTCTCATGTAGCTTTTTGGGAAAATTGAGAACTTCCTCTTTCCGTGTTTGGTGTCATTCTTGCTCACTTTTCTATTGTGGACTCTGACACCAGAGTGAAAAGATGTTAACATGCTGTCCTTTTGTTTGATACTATCCGTTTTTGAAGGCTCAAAGGGGGAGAAGTCTTTGGGTATTATCTCCGCAAACAGTGGGCAGATGATAGGCAGCCCAGAATCAAGGAGCGCTCCCCAGCTCTTGTGAGGATCATCTGGGGTTAATTTTGAGGGTAGGTTTTTGTCTCTTGAAGAGATACTGAAGAGGTTCACAGTAATTGCTCCGTGCTGGTATCAGCAATGGCTCCCAACAAAACATGAACAAGCTCAAGCAGAGATGGGGCATCAGTAGTTACTTCTAGGAATGCTTTGACTTTTAACATTTTTTTCTGGCATAAATGAAGAGCATAGGAAACACAGTTTAAGCAGAAGATGGCTTCTACCAGATGCATGAACGCAGTAGTAGCATTCCTTTTCTGTAGACACTTGGTCCAGTTTTCACCTTCCTTTAAAAAAAAATATTATTTTATCAATTAATTTATTTATTTAAAGTTTAAAAAAAATTTACTTTTAAATTTTTTTTTTTATTGTGAAGAGGTGAGGTATTTGTCTTCCCCCACTGGTTTTAGCCATTGTGAAAAGGTCATTTTACTGGAGTAACTTCCCACACTCACCCGCCAGCTGGTCTGGCTGGTTTTTAGTATTTCTGCTTCTCTCAGGAACAGAGCATTAATGTGTTTTCAGGTGCCATGTCTCCAAAAAATAATGCAAGTGTAGTCAATGCTTCTGTAAGATAGGTAGTGGTGCTCTTTTTACCATTTTGATCTAGTTGAACAAATTCTTTATGTGAAAACTGTTTATAGTGAGTGATACCTGAAAAATGCCAGAAACAACTGTTTTCCATCCATTTCCACTTGCAGCACCTTAGTAAATCCTTCTGGCTAGAAAGACATAAGACTTTAAACATTATAGGAATTATAAGCAGGGACTGGCTGACTTTTTGCTGAGTCATGGATATACAAGAGTACTCCAAATTAGGAGTTAAATAACCTACTTATCTGCATTTATATAAATTCAAAAACTTCTTCTATTAATGTTTTGACCATGAACAAAAGGAAATTATTACGTAGCATCCATTGGCAGCCTCAGAAGGACTAGATGACATAAAAAATGGCATGGATTAGGGGTTGGTGCCTTTGAACTTGAATATGTGTCATTAATATAAAGCCAGAGGAGAAATAATTAGCTTCCCTGGGACTGTGGGAAATGCACAGCTGCTTTGAACAAGGGTCTTTAATTTTTGTTTCGGTTCCCTTCTGACCTGCATTCTAAAAAACCATGTGAAGTCTCAGGAGGCCTCTTGAAGCTCTAAAAACTTAATTGCTTGGCTGGCTGCAAACTGTATAAAGTAATAATTTGTTTTCTTGACCAAGCATTATGTCTCAATACCTGTCTCATAGGAATAAAAAGTTATTTTGCAAAACTTGTTAGTTATTTTCTAGTACCTTGGAGAAGCAGCAAGGTGACTGTCAGGAGCTCTAAAAAAAAAAAAAGCACAGGCTGTTGGCACGAAAGACAAAAGGGTTTTGCCTTGCGCTGCAAGACACTGCACTGCTTGTACCTCCTTAAAAACATGCTCTTGGGAGAGGCTGCTGCTTCAAAATATGTATTTATAGCAGTGTTTCAGACAGTCCTTATTGTAACAGGGTTGGCATTCTCCAACAGGAACTTTTAAATGGAAATAGAATTCAAAAGCTTTGAGAAAATGGCATGTAATTTATTTACCATGCAATGAGGAGAAAAATGTCTGGATTTATGCTGAGTGGCTGCTGTGCATATCTTGTAATAGATATTTTAAAATACTACATCTTAGGGGAGGTGTGACATGGCAGGATTTAGAGGGAAAGCAGTGATCTGAGGAGTGCAGCAGCCAAGAGCTGCTGTTTGTTGGCTGCAGGGTACCTGGCAGCATTGCTTGAGGTGGATCCCCAACCTGCAGAATCTTGGCATGTCAAGGGGAGACATGCCCATCCCAAGGCTCTGTGGCTTTCCACCTAACTCCACCTAATTCACCTAATAAATTCAGTGGGGTTATGCACATTAAAATTAAACATATAGCTGTCTTGGGTTTTTTAGTCCCTTGTAATCAGAGTTAATTCTTTCAATACAAGATTTTCTGGTGCTGCAGAAGGGCACAGTGTTATTTTGCAATGTAATTGGTTTTAATTTCCGTGTTGATTCTCATGTGAATTTCAGGCACTTAATTATAGCCTAAAGGTTTTTAAAGTCATTGATCTACAAGTTCTTGATTAACACAAATATCATCCTGAATAATGTGTAAAGAAATTTCCATGGAGGGGTTGCCTTGTCTGACAGTCTTGTGGAAAATTTTTCCTGGGAAGTTGTGGTGAGGCTTGGCTCTGTCTCGCTGCCCCAGTCTCATGCAGGGAGTGGGTGTCTGTGGGGCCAGCTGTCCCCAAGGGACTCTTGGCCCTTTGCTTTGACTAGCAGCCATTGGAACTGCAATGATACAACAAATAAATCCTAAGCCAGAAAACAACTTAAAAAGGAGTCCAATTGCAAATAACGGAGTGACATTGTAATAAAAAACAGTGTGAATTCTGAGATGTCTCACTCTGCTCCCTGCAAGGAAACTATATGACAATGTTACATGGGTCCTTTTAATTCCATTTTGTTTGAAGAGCTGTGGCATAATGATCAATGAATTAGGAGCTAAATGAATTTCCATTTCTGATTAAGTTTGCCACAGGGAAGCGTTGCTGGCTGCATGTGTGGTAGAGGAAATATTGTTCAGGGCTTAATTGTTTTTTGTAGATGTCCAGAAGTTATTAAAATACATTCTGATTAGCTGTGGTTAAAAAGAAAATCAGTCAAAATTATGTATTCAGTAAATTTTTTCTCCTGAAAAGTTTGTTTCATGGAAATATCCCTCCTCACTTTGCCTTTTTTCACTCCCTACGGAGAAGCTTGGTCCTGTTTGGAGTGTTGTGAATGAAGGCACTTCACTGGGGCAACTGAGTTCTGGGGTATTTAGTCCCTCTCATTGTAAAATCAAACAATGAAAATCCTCAAAACTAAGACCTAAACCTAACAGGTCAGTGATACGATTTTGAGTTTTGCTTTGGAGGCAGAATGATCTCTGTGGAATGAACAATTTTGGAAAAGTAAATGAATGTCTGGATTACAGTAACGGCAAATTACAGCCTTACTTATGGTTTTGAAGAATTGTTGGATGAATGCTTTATGACAGGATCGTGTGTTTTCCTTTCAGTGGAGTTAATGTACCTCAGGGCTGTTTATTTACATTGCTTACCCTGCTGTGAATACCATAGGGAGAAAACAAAGTTTAGCACCAGAGCCTTGGCAATCAATCAATCATTTTCTCACCATGCTGAAGTGCGGTTGCATTGCATGGCCATGCAAGTCAAGGCTCTGTTGAACTCAGTAGCCAACAGATCTTTTCTCTGCTGGAGGACATTCATCAATTGTTGAAATTGTCATTCTTGCTAATCATATAACTTTGCTCTCTTTTTTCACTGAAGTGAGCAAGACCTCTATTACACGAGGAGGGGAGCTGAATGGCCAGACTCTCAGCTATATCTAGAGGGAAACTGAGGGCTTTTCCAGTTTTAATATACACTATGCATGTGATATTTTTACACTGGTGTGCAAGTTGTCATGGATTTAAATAGGAAAAAAAATTGGAGAGGGAACAATCCATTTTGCTGCATTGGGTTTACATGTGGAAGGAGCTGTCACAGTCCCTTTGACTTCTGTGCCGGCTACTTATACCTGTTAAAGACACATTGAAATTGGTTCTGACTTTGCTGGCTGACTCACTTTTTGGTGAATGTGCTCTCGGCTGTCATGCATTTATTTAATTTTGGTTTTAATGACTTTCAAGGGTCCCTCAAACAAGCAGAACTGGAGAGAAAATAATTGACTCTGACTTTGTGTTCTGTTAATTGTGGTAACAAAGTGGCACAGGACTGCCAGTCTGCCTTGTTTCAACATGTTGTATTTTGATTAAATATACTAGTAATGGTAAATGGCTGCTAAGAATCTTTTATCCTCTGAATTATAATTTTACATTCCCTCCTGTTTCCCTTAGCTTGATCAAGTCAGTGCATAACATTCAACAGAGTCACTGATAAAAGAACTGAATTCACTTGACCAATCTTTAGTATTGGGCTGGGTCATTTGCAGAATACATTTTAGTTGTTGCCCCCCCCTGATAGTGCAGTTTGGATTTTTCACACTTATTTGTGGGCAAAGCAATGCCAGAGCAAACAACCAGAAACCTTCAGGCTAGAGACCTCAACCTGGGGAAATTTAGCCTGTTCCTTTTAGTTTCTGTGTATCCTGCTGCGCACAGAAGCGCCATATGCGTGAACAAATAAGCAGCATTATCCTAATGCCGTGGGTGAGGTTCCAGGGGGTGCTTAGTTTAGGAGGTTTTCCTGCAGTGGGGTCCTATAGGGTTGGTATAATCCACCGCAACATCATCCCATTACCTCTGTGAGCTGGGCAAGGCTGTTGAGACTGACAGGCTTACTTATCTGTGGGCTCAGGCTTGGAGAAACAGGACTTTGTGGGAAAGCTTTTAAATCATGCCTTGCCCTTGAAGGCACACTGCCAGCAGGCAGGAGGTGTGGAAGAGCTGTACGATTGCTGTCCAGGTCCCGTGCTGAAAGAAAATAAACCCCTGCCTGATATTCATAAAAATGCAAAGATGACTTTGGATCTACCTTGCCTATTTTTACTCTAAATAGTCTGAAGAGGTATAAAAGTACTTGTGGGGGTGACTTAACCCTCCCCTCTGACAGCCTGTGATTTTTGGGAAGGGGTCTGGCCCATTCATTGCAGAGGGAGCATGGGGCAGCTTGTTCAAGTACCCTGAACTGAGATGTCTTGCAACTGCTTACCATGAACATCCCGAAATGTTCTGAAACTCTGTTCCAAAGCACGATTACAGGAGAATATCAAGCCTGTTTTGTTAAAAGTGTTTCTTGTTCACTTATTGTAGAGAAACTGATTCAAGTCACAACCTTGGGCTCACATGCCAGGGTAAATAGAAACTGAAGCGCTTTTTTTTGTCCTTGTGGTCTTTCTGCTCATTGTCTCCAAGCCTCTACCTGAGCTCTGAGGTGCAGAGCAGCAATGGAACATCCCAACTTCAATTCACAGTGTGGGGCTTGGGAGAGTCTTTCGTACAGCAGTAGTGGGAGCAAGCCTGGCCAGAGTCTCTCCTGCTTAGATCTAGGAGACCCAGAAAACTGGTTCTGTACATCAGGCAAAGAAAAAGCCTAAATATTTTGCCTTGCCTTGTTTGGCATAAATGATCATTTTCCTCGCTGCCTTTTTCCAGAAGTTATCCATGGAGCCAGAGCAGCTGAGCAATTTGCATTTTCTTCTGTCTTGTTTTTTTGCTCTTTTCCTAATTTTTCCCGTTTTTTTCTTTGTGTAACAAGACTGCAAGTACTTCTCCTGGCATATTTATCAAGTTAGTCTTTTACTAAGATTTGTCTGTCAGCTTGCCAGACAACCCAGTTGGAGACACAGAAGCAATTTAAGGATGAATATTTCAGTCTAAGAATAGCACCAAGGAAAGAATGTTCCTGGTTTCTGCTGTCCTGAAAAATCCCATTCCCCAGAGCTGTTCTTTTCTTATATGTGCTCAGAGTGAGGCAGAACTGCAGCTCAGGACCTGTGGTCAGAGGTTTGGACAGGTAACCTCGGAGTTGATAGCTGAATTAAACTAGTCCAGAAAGACAGCTGAAGCATTTAATTTACTGAATTTCCTGCTGCCTTTTGGCAGCCTGGCCTTCTGGCTGGTGATTAAAGCTATGGAGAGTTTTCTGATGGGATGTTTTTCCTTTGGGAATTGCTATTTCATTAACAGTGAAAATGCAGGTGTATTGATATCGAGGAAATATGGACAAACAAAACACATTGTCAAAATACACCTTTTAAGAGTTACCTAATGGAGCTTCTTATTTCATGTGAAAGTTTACTTGCAGTTTCCACTGTAATGGATTGAAATGTTATAAAATGTCTTTGCATTAAAAAATAATTTCTGATTTAGAATTAGCCGTAGGTTGAAACTGTAAAACATTGAGAAATGGAAATTCTGATCCCTGCAGAGCTGTATTCTTTTTATGGCTTAGGTTCTATTTTCAGGTTTTTTAATTGTAATTTTAATGTACTGACTTCTGTTGTACCATTCTGTGAACTACTTAGATGTTCTTACGTATCAGATATGAGCTGCCTTGGGTTGGTTGAGCTCACAAATAAATGATTCCCCTCAACTGTTGATGTTGGGAACAAAATCCCACTTCTTGTTTTCCTTAGTATTGCATATAATGCCATGGATGTGATTAGAACTAGATGCCACTGGAGCTGCTTGTAGCTCTGGGTTGCACAAAGTGAGGTGACTCCCTCTCTGAATCCGAGGTGGGAGTGACACAGCTTGCTGTATGCATGAGTGTTACATGGTGGAGCTGGGGGCACCTGGTTGTGCAATCCCAATAATTTAGGTAGATAGGTTTAGAGAGGGGGAAAAAAATACATCTCACATCTTAACTCTGCTCTCCTCTATGCAATTGTGGATATAGGAAGGATCTCGGGAAGCAATGGAATGTAAATATCTGCACAGACTATGGTCAGAAAAATGTCCCATTGAAATATTTTCTTCTACTTTCCTTTATGTGAGGGCAGCCTCTGCATAATGCACTGAATAAAGCATTCCCAACAGGAGGAGTAAATGCTTGCTGAGGCCAGGATGATATATTTGGAAGGCTCGCAGAAGGGCATGATTTTAGATAAGACTTTGCTTCATGTTTTGCCAGCACTTGCTTCTGTTTTATTCCTTTTGGTTCTGTTCATAGTCATTAGGCTTTCCTCTGGAGTTGCTTGTGCACTCCAAGGGCTGAGTTTGGAATGTTGTTCCCTGCCTGTAGGGCTTAACAAGGCTTTGTAGTGCACAGAAATGGAAGTGTGCTTGAAACATCAGGCTGCGTGCAGCAAGAAGAACATGGGAACAAGATGCAATCTAGAGATTCTGTGAAAGGCGCAGGTTACTTAGTTATCAAAGGGGAGCAGGTTGCCAAATGTAATTTATATTGGATTGAATGGTTTTGGAGTTTTTCAAACATTTAGATTTTGTGAGCAAGTGCTTCCTGTAAGTATTAGCCCAATCATATTTGGGAGCTGAAGTGAAAGATACCAAGTAGTGAATGATTTCCATGTTTCCTGTAATTAGCCCTAATTTCTGGCATGCTGAGCACTTTGCTCCCTCAGCATGTCTGAATGATGGGTTCTGCATCACAAGTTTGCCTATGGCACAAGATATAAAAATGGCTCCACTTGTAATTCTGTTGACAGTTCCTCAGATGATCGATGTACAGAGTTCCTATTTAAACACAGCTGAGAGAATGTTTGTGTAGCTCTCCTTGTGTTAAAGGGGTCATTTTCCAAGACATCAAACCATTTTAAACTGCCAAGAGAATCCTCTCCTGTATTTGTTTTTATAGCTTGTGCCTGGGGACAAATGATTGTAACTCAGGTGTCAAAGTGCCACTTCTGTGAGCTATGCTGCAGCAGCTTTTGTGAGCTGTCAGTAGGATGCAATCTGTTTACTCTGTGTTACTATTAGACTTAATGTTAAACTGTATTTAAATCCTCCTTTACTAGGGGTATGAATTTGGCAATCAGTTTAAATGGGTCCCTTGTTTTTGCCATGAATCTGCAGGGGAAGTGTACCAATGTTAACACTAACTTCAGGTTTTCCAGGCCTTGCTGAAGGAAATGAAAGTCAAATGGCAAAGGATGAAGAGATAATACGTAATTTTCCATTCCAGTCGTAACCCTGAAGAAGTTACAGCTGTCAGAATTCATCATTGTAATTCTAACATAATTACTATAAATGCAATCTCTTCAGTGCCCCAGGACATTTGTCCTGATGGGCAGTGAAGTGGCCCTATGGACACACTGGAGACAGCATTTTTGTGCAGCTCTTTCTCAGATGTTGTTTTACAAAATCACAATGCCTGTCATTCAAAGCCATGCATCTGGGAAGGTACTAAGGGTATAATTTCTATAAATTAAATGGCAGCCTTTGTACCCATTAATGGGGAAAAACCCAATCTCTTTGTGTGTTCTGAAGGCCCAGTTGATTGTCTTGAATGGATGCATGGCACTGCATTGGCTCCATGGACAATCTTCTGTGTAAAGCTGTGATCACAATGATACATTTCCTAGCAGGCTTTTATGAACAGACTGTGATCGGTTTTCAGACAGCACATGATAGCATTTTTAATTATAGCCAAAAAATGAAGTGCTTAAGGTGATATTGGAGAAAGCATCACACAGGAGATACAAGAAGATTTAGAGCTATGGTGTATATTTAGTTGAAGTATTATTGGTACAATTGATTTTCAATTAATATTCATTATTGACCATTACCATAAAGAAGATGGCCAACATATTGCTGGAGATGTATGGATTTTTTTTACGAGTCATTGATTTTTTTTTTTCCTTGCTGTGCAGCTGTTTCCCATTAATACGGCACACATGTAAATATTCCATAAGAATGTATTTTCCCCAGTTCAGGGAGACAGTTTGTGAGAATCTGTTTTCTCTGGAGGTGTCCCCTGTAGTACCTAGCTATTTGTCACCTTTTCATAAGGGTGGAACAGTTGGGCTCTTCAGTCTGGGGTGCTTTCAGGCTGCTGGGAGCATCTGGGTATAATGAGAAATTGGGCTTTCTTTTGGCCATTGCCTTTTGGTGCATAGTCCTGACAAATTGATCTGCCTGGAGTAAATCCTCATTATTAATGTGTGAAATCAGGAAAAGACTTATTGTCAGAGGTCAAATTACCTAAATCTGCCAGATATAGATGGAAGGAAACTTCATGTGCTGCTCAAAGAAGAAATTGCTCCTGAGCAAGTGTTGTAGGGCTCTGCTTTGTAGAAGAAAACAAAATTTGAGATACCACAACTTTTCTCCTAAGACTATGATTTGTTCTGTTGGTTTAGGCTGTTAGTAGGTATTTGTCAATCCATTTTCAGTAGGTGACATCCAAGAGAGAATTGGAGTAATCCCATATACGTGTATCTGCCAATAGTCACGTTCAAACATGGATAGAGCTGTCAGGACACATCAGATGTCCCTCCTGAATAGAAGAACAAAGCTAACCATGAAACTTGTAACAAGCTGTGATCTGAAAAATGAATACATGTCATAGAGGCTTAGTCAGGATACCCTACAATAGGCAGAAACTGGACCCTATGTCTTAATCACACTTCAAGGGACTGGGTTATTCTGACCTTTTATTACAGAAAAGACCGGTGCCATATAATGGAAGGTGTCAGTTCTAGCTGAACCTGGTGTGCCAGTGCTGTAGGAGCTTTTCCTGGCCTCGCCAGCCTGTGCTGCTGCCCTGCACTGCCTGCTCTGGTTTCACTGTGTGTTCAAGCCAAAGCTGGTCACTTATGGAGATGGTGGAAGAGGCTTGGACCCTCTGGGGCAGCCCTTCCACTTCACCAAGGTGAGCAGAAGGGAGGATGAATGAATGTTCAGGTTGCTGTTGGTGTTAACACTGTGTATGCATTCAGAAGCCAGCGAGGTTTCTTCTGACTAAGATCTTACAAACCCATGTACAATGAAGAAAAGACTTTGTTGAATATGGTACTTTAAATGTCATTATGGGAACAGGTCTGGCAATGGCAAATTGGCACTTACTCAGAGTTTATTGCTAAATGCTCTGGGTCTCATAGTGCTGTGTTATAAAAATACTGTATTAAATGTGTTTTCAGTATCTGATTTTTATGAAGCTCAAGACTAATTCCAGGAAAAGCAGACTTGTTCCGTCCCCATAGAGATCACAATTTATGACACTAGAACTGCAATTTCATAGTAAGGGTGTTCAATCACACTGTTTATCTTCATCATGTTTGATTACTCTGTAGTATTCAGGCTGAGCAAAGAACAGAGTCAGAAATGTGCAATGTGAAATTATGGACACTTCTGTACTGCTCAATATGGATCTCAGTTGCAGGTTCTTTATTTCTGCACTTCCCTACTCTTGGAAACAGTCTGTAGGAACTCATCTTTAGTGATAGACCACACATTCTGTATGACATTGCTGCACTGATATCAGTAGATTTGCTTTGATTTTCTTTAGCTTAGTATCTGCTTTGGTTTTATGTCTGTCCTGAAGGCATTATGGTTTTGTTTAATTTCATTCACTGCTGTCCTTGAATTCTACTACTAAGTTTTAAAAAGAGTGTAATTCACTCCTGTATTAGGTTTTTACAGTAATTTCTGTCTGTTGATCTCATGGCTAGAACTTTAAAATACTTTTTATCTGGAAAAGGTCTTGCTCTGGGTCTCTGCTGATGACTAACAGAAGCCATACAGATAGCCATGTATACAGAAAATAAGTTTCTAGTTTTTGTCTTTCACTGTAAGATGTCCTTCCCTTTTTTCATCCCTGTCACACCATAGATGTGCATCTTTTGAGCTGACACCCTGATTAGTTGTTTAATTACACAAATGAACTTTTTTTCTGGCATGTCCATCCTACTGAGTGTTACTACAACTGGCAGATGTAATATGTATGGTGGGGGTACTCAGTGTAGTATTTCCATCCAGCCAAGTCATAGCATTAGTTTTGCCTCAATGCAAAAGATCCAGACTAAATCCACCTTCTGTTTTCTGGCTGGCTGGCATTAGAGACGGTCCCCAGAGTGGTGTAAGACTTGCACAGTACCCAGGTGACAAGCTACCAGGTATTAAGTACTCTTCCTTAATTTCATGCTAGGGCTGCACACCCAGGTGGCTGCTTCTCATGTCTAACATAAGAAATGAGCAGTTCAGCAGCCAAAATTCTTAGCTAAATAACCAAATATAGCTATATGCCTAGTGGAGCCAAAGTCCACTGGTGGTGTAAAGAAACTGCTTTCAGGACCATGCTGTCATTCACTGTAATGGATTAGTGCCTGCTTCACATCACTCACTGCTGCTCTGCTGTTAAGGGAATTTATGAGGTGACACAATATTGGCAGAAAAGTTCACTTATTTTCTCTGTGCAAACTGCGTGGGAAGGCTTAGAGTGTATTTGCTTCCTTTAATGGATGCCCAGCATGGAATAGCACATTGAAATATTTTTGTGCACTAACTTCTAAAAAGCAGATCAAACTTTTAAGTTGTCATCAGTAGTGGGCTGGGAATGATCTGTGTGGCCTGTGCCATGAGCTGGCAGCTGCTGGCTGTGTTCCTGGGCTTCCTCCCTGGTGTTACTCTCATGTGTTTAAAAGGAGCCATAATATTACAGGAGAGGCTAATTCACCACCATCTCATTTCCTTTTGGAAATATGGCACTTCACTGGGCTCTGAAGCCTTGTGCCCTATTCTCTGACCTTTGGATACATTTTGCAAGAGTTTCTGTCTCTGAAATTTGGAGCCCAGGTGTGAGGAGTGCTGCAGTTATGTGCAGTGCTAGTGCTGTGTGTGCGGGCCTTTACTGGAGTCAGGAAAGCCAGCTGTTGCCTCTGCTCGCCCAAAGCCAGTCTCCCAGGGAAGCTTGCCAGGGCAGAGCTGTGGCTTCAGAATTAACAGGGTGCATATTACTGAGCTGGCACTGCAGATTCCTCTCCATTATATGAGGCTGTAAATGCATTTTAGGAGATTGCCTATAAATGTTGCAATGGATTATATGTATCTTACCATGTTACTGTAGCATTAACTGTTCCTAAAATGCTGGGAATAATTTCCTAATTTTTATTAGCTAAAGAAATACAGAAAGTGTTTCTCCAGGCCCTGTGAATGTTGTTGCTGTGCATTGCATTCATTGCCCTTGGCATGCTCTCATCCTCCACACAGAGGGATGTGCTGAGCTCACAGCACTGACCTCGCAACACTTCTATTAACCTGAAGTAATCAATTCTGCTAGAAGCTTAAAAAGCTCTTCTAGGCTGGGCTGTAATTTGGGAAGTATTCAAGCATTTTTCTTGTGAAGTGATAAAGTTGAGGCAGAAATACCATGTGCTTTGTCATGCTTAAATTTAGCGTGCAACAATGACTGAGGGGGGAAAAAAATCGTATATCATCATCATATTGTCAGCCCCATTCACTCTGATTCATATTGTCCATGTGCAGCAGGACCTCGGGCTCTGAAGAAAGGCACTGTGGCTTATTGGCTGTTCCTAAAGGTTGGAGCTGGGGAGGAGGCAGAGCCTGTTTTTCTGGGGCAGGGATGTTCAGCCTCCCTGGACCCGGGGCTGCTCTGTCTTGCTGTGGCTCTGCATGTGGCTGGGAAGCTCTGGAGGGTGCTGAAACCCCTCTGCATTCCCTGTTACTGTCTCTTGTAGGAGCGCTGCCAAGCACAAGGCATGTGCCTAATGAGCTGGACACTGTGCTGGGGTTAGGAACAACCTCCAGAGCAGATAAAAGCTGAGGATGTTGGAAAAGGCAGCATTGTGCTGTTTGAGGATACCTGTGTGAAGGCTTTTTATTTTTCTCCATTTGTGAATGGAAAAATGCCCTTTATGAAGAGATATTTCTGCTTTATTTATAGCTCACAATGATTTAATAACTACCTTTGCATTTCATTGAGACCAAAAAGCTTTTTCAGGCACTGCCTGACACTTACAATGTTTGCCTAGCACCAAACACTGACTGATCCATCAGCGTGCCTCAGCCCTTGCTCTCCATGAGAGCTAATGCCCAGGAGTGTAGTTTTAGGGGTGTCTTTTCTCACCCGAATTTTTCCACGTTTCAAAGTGAGTCCCCTCATCAGCAGACATGCAGCAATGCCAACAAGAACAGGGATGGTGCTAAGGGGACCCTTTCCTTGCAGTCTTAGCTCTGATCACTGGTAGGTTGGTATTGGTGAAGCAGCTGGGTTTGGTCCTCTGCACAAATTATTCTTGGGTATGCAAACCCTTGGCTTGACAAAAGCAGTGCAATTCATTGCAAAAATCATTGCAATGAAGAAAGTTTGAAGTATTTTTAAACTTGAAGATAACAACATTATTAGGCTGTTATGGTACTAGACTAGGCATGGAGTTTGAGGCTCAGTCTCCTGCTATCATTCCCATGGAGCAGCAGTGTGATGCCAGCTCTGTTGATGAATTGGTCATCAGCATTAGGTGCTGGGACCTTTTGGTGCCTTACCAGTGTTGGCTGAAAAACATCTTGTCTTTGGAGGGAGCATAGCAGTGGGAAGTTTGGTACTCAATGTTGTGAATTAGATAATGTTTGTACCTCTCCCAATTATGTTTGATTTCTTTATGCTGTTTGGTAGTTCTGTGCTGTGATGACAGCATTGTTCTTTCCCCCGTGATGATGATCATATCTCCTATTCCCTCGGCTCTAACACATGCAATGTCTGGCCTCAAATGGAGCTGTCATCTTCCAGCTTATGTGTATTTGTGTCTTTCAGGAGAATGAGGAGCTCAGCTCACATTTATGGTCCATTACTCACCCCAGCATTGTAGGAAGGAAAGCCACTTCCTTCTGTGCTTTTCTCTGGGCAATTGTAATTCCACAGCTCAATAGCTTTGAATTTATTCAGCCTAGCTGGATATTATCAGTTTATTTTTATATATGTGGAGAGACACAGCCAAGGAGAGAAAGGGAGGAGGAAGAACCCTATCACTTTTGTAGGGCTTTACAATGGGATTTACACTGAAGCATGAAATTCTTCATAGAAATATTTCAGGACTCTTATCTCTGCAGAGGTTAATCTTGGAAATACTCCCAGGAGAAACAAGGGCGACTTGTTCTCAGCTCTTCCTCACCTCCCCTTGCTGCATAAAGGGCTACTGGAGAGCAGGGGGGAGAAGGGGGTCCGTGGCTCTGGCTGCATCTCTGGAGGCTTTCACCCTCTGGGTGGAGATGTGGGCTGAGCATGGGCTGGGGCCAAACCTGGGTCACAGCAGCTGGATGTTGCTGGCTGGGCCAGGAGTGATGGTGGGCTGCTGTGCAGAGCATCCCAGGCTGTGACTCAGCTCAAGGCAGTAGAGACTGTGGTGCTGGGCTCCTGAGGTGTGACTGTGGCAGCACTGATGTTTGCATGGACACATTACCTCTAGGACATGAAATACATTGCTGGAGTTTCAGGTTTTAAAGAGGGCTTTAGAAAGCACCTTTGCGTGGAAATTCCACATCAAGGTTATTGATGGGTTCTGATTTATTCATGAGATGAATAATGTTGTCTGGGTTGTGCAGTCTGCACAGTCACACTTCCAAGAATTCATGGTTCATGGTTGTCTTCCTTCATGCTTTGTAAGAGGAGAAAAATGAGCCATGCGATGGGGAGATCAGAAATAATACTAGAAATTTTTCAAGGATTTAGTGAGCATTCAGAGCCTTTCAGCCCTTTGTACCCTCACTGTAGAATAACCAGTCTGGAGCAAAGAAATTTGGCAGCCAGGTGCTTCATTCTTATGGTGTTTTTTGAAGAATTCTATTTGCAAAAAAGAAAAAAAACTAAGACTAAAAGGATAAACAGAGTGAAGACCAGTTTAGCATAAATGTAGCATGAGGATCTGAGGCAGAGTTTTTTGCAGGATTGCAACTTAGTAAGCAGCTTGGTAGGAAATTATTTTGCTCACAGGGGGGCACTGAGTGCATTTATATGTCCAGGGGTCCCAACTATGGCATCAAATGTGATTTGCTTTGCTCAATTTCACACACCTCACACACGTGAATGTGCCAGCGATTAACATAAATGCCAGTGCAGATTTGTGCCTGTAGTGATCCTGGTGCACGGATGACTTGCAAAAGTTATTTGTTTGGTGTGGCTGGAAAAATGCTACAGCAGGTACAAGCACCAGGAAAAGGTGTAGATGGAAATCTGGGGTGAGCTCAAATCTATTGTATTGCTTTTTGACCTCAGGCCTTCAGAGTCTTCTCTAGAATATGTTATTTCTCGTTCTAGCAAGTGATATTTGTCCCTGTTCTTGAAAGTTTTCCCTTTCTTTTCTCCCCTACTGACTGTGATTATTGTGCAGTGATCCAAAATAGCTGATTTGCATCCAAAGAAACAGGCTTGCTGCAAACTGCCACGATCACAACTCTGTAGTGTCTGTTGCAGACCATGCATGTGCATTTGCAGCACTGAAGGAGCCATAAAAGTATTTGTCACAGCAGATGATCCCCTTGGAGGAGGTGATGGGCAAGAGTGAGAGGAATCCCGGCTGGGGCAGACCAAACAGTGACCCACATCCCACTGAGAGTGAGCGCAGCTGCAAGGCATCTAATTTTTTAGGCTTCCAGACAGCCTAAGCGGCCAGAACAAGTGGAAACTAACCTCAAGGCACCCATGAAATTCGTTTGCAAGATCAGGAAAAGCACCTTGTGGGTGCTCACCCTGGAGCTGGCTCTGCTGCAGGTAGAACAGGTGCACCCTGGGCAGTGATGTGATGGAAGGAAGTGCAATCAGTACATGTGCGTTTGGGCAACTTTGACTTGCCCTAGGAGGGCAGATGGCTTGTGTTTGCATTTATGATGAACAGCAGAAGGCAAGGTTGGTCAAAAGTGAAGGTGTGTTCAGTTGCTGTTACTCCTAGGAGAAGCTAATCTGTGCCTTGTGCAAGCTGGTCATCTCCTAGGTGATTTGAGCCTTGGTAGACCATGGAGCTGAGCAGTGTTGGTGCATGTATGTGTGAGGAAGGTGTGGAGATGCCGGGACAGTGCTGTAAGTGAAATGCTAATGATCAGTCATGGCATTTCCAAGGGAGAAGCATTCCTCTGGCTACGTTTGTCATTTTTTGTGGGCTTCAGTAAGCTGGCTTGGCTGAGTCAGCTCACAGCACTCATTTTGCTAACCAGACAGCAAACAAAACCCCAACCAAACATAGGAAGCAAGTATTTAATAAACACAGTGTTATTTCTAAACATCAGCTGCTTAGAGAGGTAAACATCACAAGGCAGATATTGAAGGTTAGCACAGTTCAAGGTCACGCTTTGAAAACACAGATGTTTGGAGAAGTTGAGAGCTGCTTAAAGCAAAAGTTTACGTGACCTCTTTTCCTTGTTCCTCAGGAAACCACACTCTTAATTATTAAATTTGTAAAACACCTTTACCACTGGCCCACTTTACTCTTCCATTTCCAACAGTCTGTCTTCATTTTTAGCTCACACACAGCAGAGCAAACTCCTTTTAAACAGCTGTTTTTGCAAAACATGAATATCACATAAGAGCAAAATTGATTGCTGAAATAAAGGGTGATAGCTGCAATATTTTATATTTATAC
Source organism: Pardalotus punctatus (assembly GCA_013400915.1). Classification (NCBI taxonomy): domain Eukaryota; kingdom Metazoa; phylum Chordata; class Aves; order Passeriformes; family Pardalotidae; genus Pardalotus; species Pardalotus punctatus. The sequence goes on from VZTX01028081.1 coordinate 144,904, forward strand.
ACTGCTTTCAAGAGATCTGGTGATGAAGTCACAAAATCTGAAAAGCATGTGCAGTTTACTAAAAGATGGATCGTCTTTCAGTGTTTTGAAGCACTATTATTTATTTATGGTGTTTTTCATCCATTACATTGAGCATTTGCTTATTGAAAGCCTCTTGCTGTCTGGAGCATGGAGCTGCTCATGCAATGGAATGGGCTGAGGCTACAGCAAAGAAATCTTCTTGCAGAACAAACAGGGAGAAGTGTTTGATTGGAAGAAACAATCTTAACCTCCCCCAGAATAAAATTACTGGGAAAAGCGCTTTCTCACTGGGAAGCTGTATGGTATGAAAGGAAGTGTTAATGGACAGTGTTCCCTAGAGCTAAGCAGTCATTTGATCCTGTGGTTTCAGCTAATCAGCTATCAGATTTGTGATCACAGTGGTACTTGCTCTGGTGTGTTCGCACTAAACCTAATGGGTTAGTGGGTGGGGTGCAGTGCTACTGGGTGCTGCTTTCTGGGGTAGGTATCCATATCCATACACCCATAGCACATATTTGACATCAGATGTGCTCCTCTTCACCAGGCATCCCTGCTGCAGCCGGAACTGGTCCTGCTGCTGTACAAATGTGAGGTGGGAGTGCTGTCTGTGTAGGCAGCTGGTGGTCTCTCCCATGCATTGAGGGCTCTGCGTGATTAAGGTCTCTTGGCTGACTTCACTGCTGGGTGCCTCCCAGCTGGTGTGCTCCCTATGCCGGTGGCGGAACTTCAGTGCTCTGTGGTACAGACTGCTGGTAGTGACCATGGTTGGTAAGCACTGTGGGCAACACAAATAAATATCAAGTAGAAAGTTTGAATTATGGCAAAAATTCTTGTGTGTTGCATGTGTTGTTGTATGAAGCCAATAGGATTATTTCAGACTCAGCATCAAACTCTTAAAATGTTATTTTCTATGCAAGAAGGTAACTGTGAAAATCTGAGTGATGGATGCCTTCATAACAATCCAGATGAGCCATTTAGCCCTGCAGAAGTCTAATGCAGCAGGTGGAAAACATCTTTCTACTTTTATTGTGCTATTTATCATTACAAGAATACCCTGCATCAAGAGTTAATTAAGACTTGTGTCTGTGCTGTCCAAGCAGGTGATCAGGAGCCAGGCATTTGCTCACGTGTTTTGGGCTGGAGCAGTTTTTTTTTTTTTTCTGTAGCACTCCATGGAAGGGTAGATCCTCTGGAAGAAATTCTGACTTCTTTTCTGCAGGTTGCATGCTGTTGTCTCAGTTTCTGCCATGGTTTGCTGTTGCTGCAGTAGCAAGGTTGCACAGGCAGCCCTCTCCAATGGGCTGGGGCAGTGCAGGTCCCTGCACCACCATGACATGTGTGTTTCTTTGCCCTGTTGTTCCCTCCCCGACAGCACGGAATGGAAGCAGTGCCTTTATTGAATTACACTGTGTGTCAGCAGGCATTTGATGTTAACAGAATGAATTATTACCACATCCTTTGGACTTTTCTGCTCTACTAATTTTGCTGCACCTTCTATTTTGGTCATTTGTCCTACATTTTAAAAAGCAAATTATCATCCCATATTTCATCTCTGTTGGGTTCAAAGGGTCTGTGCTGCTGCTCTCTAGTGCTTCCACTGCAGGCGTTTTACATTGCCCTGCTCTATTAAGTTGCTAGACCAAGGGTCAGACAATATCTACATGAGGTTAGAATTCTGTTCATGTTCAGTTACATTTGTTAATTATTATTTACATCTAGTAAATCTCCTGGTTAGTTCTGCCAGCACCCAAGGTACCTAGGGGACTACTACTGCAGTCAGAGGCGATTTTAACTTTGGTCCTAACCCCATCACATCCTATTCAGTGACTGCTTTTCTTTCCTTTCTTTTTCAGTAACTTTCTTTTTCTTTCCTCTGGAAACAGCAGCTGGGACAGTTTGTCTTGAAGAACATGTCTGACAGTGACAGAAAAGGGTCTAAATATTTTGAGCTTTGTCTATATTGGAAATCACTGTGTGGAAATAGTGCAGTGGGAAGCCATAGCAAGGACAGCAACTGCTTCCCCGCTGTCCACGCTCCCAAATTCAGCAGAAATGAAAAACACTGAAGAAATGTAGCCAGCAGAAGTTCATGCAGAAAAGGGCTTTAAATACAGCAGGAACTGTAATTCCCTTGTCACATAGTAACCCTGGGGTGAAAAAGCCTTTGTTCACCCTATGCCCAGGATCTCTTTGAGCACCACATTAACATCCTGAAGCCTAGATTCTCATTCAGTAATTCCTCTGTCTAGTGATAGTGTCTGTTTAAACTAATGTGCATCTTTTCAAAAGGAATCTGATCTTTAAAGAATCAAATGATGAAAAGTTTACCATGTCCCCTGCTTATGTGTTGCTATATTTAATTATTCCACTGCTTACAATTAAGCATATGTCTATTGTTTTATATATTAATAATGATGTTCTACATAAATTCTCTATGAAGAAAACGGGATTATTATATATTTATTCGTCTTAATGAGGATCACAAGAATGAGGGGATTTGAGTGTGGAAAGATGGGAGACGGTTGTGAGCAGCTGGATCATGTTTTGAGGAGGTGTTTGGGCATGTTCATCTATAATATGCTGCCAGAGACAGACATTTAAAATGGCCTCTATTCTTAGCTTACAAAGGAAGGTAAGAATAGTTAATGTAATGTAGGTGATGTAGCTCCTTCTGATAACTGGTAAGACACTGTGTGTTTAATTATTTTTCTTTTCAGTTAAACAAAAAAGGGAGAGTATGTCTCTTTCCTAGAATGGTTGCTCCTGCATTTATGAGTTGTCAGAGGATGTGTGACAGGATTTGGTCACGAGATGTCTCAAACACTTTTCAGCACTTTTCAGTGCTCTGAGGCATCTCATAGTATGGAATATCCCTTGGGCCCGAGGGAATCCACTTGTGTTCCCTCCTCATTCTGTGTGCACCCCCTGCACACCCACTGTAGGGTGGGGTGAGGAGCAGAGAACAGTGTCAGCACTGCTCAGTGATAACAAAAACAGCTCTGGGTTATGGACCGTGGTTTTTGCACAAATCTAAACCACAGCTCCATACCAGCTACTAGGAAGGAAATTAACTCCATCCCAGCCAAAACCAGCACAGTCAGCGAGCAAAAAAAAAAAAATTGATTTGTACAGCTGCACTCTGTTGCTCTCTGGGGGAAATTCCAATCTCACAGAAATAATGGGATCAGTGAAAAACTCAGACTTTTTTGTGGTATGCATTGCTATTTTTTGCCATCTTCACTGGCCTGGATTTCTACTGATCTGATTTCACCATCAGTTTTTCCTTGCTTGAGCCTGAACTGGTGTCCTGGGTAGTAGTTGTGGACCTCCTGGGGACGAGCATCCCGAGGGATGCAGTGCTCAGAGCTTGGTGGTCCCCCAGCATCTCCTGGTGCCTCTGTGGGAGTTCTGCTTCATCTCAAGTTGGCCACTTGCCTGTGTTCATCAGTTTCCCATGGTTGTTATCTATTGGGGCTCCAAAAAGAGTTAGAAGTTTAATGCTGTTTAGTTACTAGTTTAATGCTATCTCTCTAAGAAATAATTACTTCACTGTGCCCATAATCCAGTTTATATTTGTGTCGCTTCTAATAACCTGCAGAATTTTTTGTTTTTCATTTAGGAGACCTTATTTGTCACACTTTTTTAGAAGACCCCATCTCTCTTCATTAAAAACAGGTTTTTCAGCTCAGCAACTTAAAAACAGGAAATAAGATAAGGAAAAGAAAAAAAAAGTCTGTGCTGATGGCTCTGTTCAGTATGGGTGAGCAGAGCATGGAGGGAAACAACAGCAGCACCTGGTTTCTGGTGATGTGCAGAACTGCAATGAAACAATACAGACGAGGGGAGCAGGTAGAGGGGGCAGGAGCCAACCTCGGCTGGCATAAATGCAGCATAACTATATCCAGTTCTACTTGCTTCTGCACCCAGGGGCATGAGCCCCTGCTTGATCTGTGTTACTGGCTTGTGCCAACAGCTTTTGCATGGAGAAGGGAATGCTGTGTAATCACCTCTCATTGTGTATATTCTTACTGGAGTAGCTAATCCTTGGGTTGACATCATAATTATCAAGAGAGGAACTATTGTGTCCCCAAAGCAAAGGCAATTTCAGAAGAGAGGGAAAAAAATCCTGTATGAAATCTCAGCTAGAACTGTTAAACTTTGAATGTAGAAATCCACTTTTTATGCACATGACCTAATTAAAGAGCAAGAGCACAGCATCTGCCGAGAATAAATGCTTTCCAAGCAGGATCGTTTCCAGATGGACCAGTGTTTTTGTGGGATCTCCCTGTGGTACCAGTGGATCTGGGAACCCTTAAGGGTGTCATGTCCAAGATTTTATTCTTGTGCTTTTAAATGACTGTTTGATGCCCATCCTTTTCCTCTTCCATTGAAACTAAAGATCTGATTTGAAGCAGAGAAGGAATTACTTTAAAGCCTGTGATGTCAAAAAAGACCAAAGGTGCTGCTGTTCAATTTTTGTCATTCTGACACCTCAGCAGGTGTTGCAGTGCAGAGAACTGAGGGGCTGCTACCCCAGGGCTTGCTGGAGGCTGTCAGTGAGTAGTGGCACAGGAGACCGCAGGGGGGAAATAAATCTGCAGCAAAAAATTCCAAAAAAAGCTCTGAGCAGCCCTATTTATGATCTTTCCCCTCCTCCCTCCCCCACTTCAGTGAATAATCCATTGCTCCTTTCAGTTGCGTGTCTCAACTTCACAAACTCTAAGCTCACCCGGAGATGGGAACTTATTTTGCTCCTCCTGGGGCTGGCCACGGAGCCACCCTCCTTGTACCCCTTGTGTGCTGTGCCCAGGCTGTAGACACCTGCAGCATCCCTGACCTGCCCTAATCCTGACTTCATGGCTTCTGCACTCTTTGTCCAAGTGGTTTCGGATGAGGGGCAGCAAATTGTGGGTTCAGATGATTGGAGCATCTTCTTTGCACCAAACCCTCTGGCTCACCATGCTTTCTGTGCAGATTTGGGGGAGGAACTGGGAGTGCTTTAGTTTTGTATCATGTGTTGGGAAGAGCTTTAAAGATCATGTAACTGACTGCTGTCTGCATTTGGTTTCTCTGTCTTGAGAATTAAGGTCCAGTTTCTCCTTATGCAAATCAGCCTGACATAATTTTTTCCCTTCTGAGTGACAGTAATTGGCAGCATTTCAGGATATGATCTGCATTTATGGGTCCTGCTGACCTTCTCAGTGTGTATATATTTATTTTAATGATTTGTCTGCTGATATATGGCAGTTCAGTGAAATGAGTTGTTGTTGGCGCATTAACCTTTTGAGCAGTTGAGTCCAGTTGAGGTGATTATTAGATCAACTTTGACAGAATATTGGCTGTTATCTCTGTTGATTTTACATCTCCTGTAATACAGCATTTGAGATTTTTTCCTCCAACACTCTGGCACTTCCATCGCTTCTTCCATGTTTTCACTCTGGTTTTAGAAATTTCAAAAGCAGTGAAATCTCAAAATTTAGAAATCTCAAAGCAGTGCTGTTACCAGACTGCCACCTATACGTGACTTTAGAGCTTCCCAGCTCTCGCAGACCTCAGCTGCTGCCTGCAAACATGTGAACCCAAATCTCTTTGTTTCAGCTCCCAAACCCACCCTGGCCCTCCTGTGCTTGCTGTGTGTCTGTGCTGGTGCCCACTGTCCCCAGAGCCCCGGGCAGCTGCTCAGGCCTGCGGTGGGCAGCACGCACAGCGCTGTCTGACACAGGGACTGCAGCTCTGCTGCAGGATTTGTCTCTGGCAGTGCTACTGATGTGCCAGGGTGCGTCACCCTGGCAGCAACCCTTGCCTGGGCCACGCGCCTGACTGGTGCATGCTGCTGAGCATGGTGGCTGTTTTCTCTCTTAGATTAAAAGCCATTTAGTCCCATGTACTTTTCTCCCTGTGAACATATTAATATCCTGTAATCAAGCCACATTTCACCTTTTTAATAAACTAAACAAATTGAGCTCTTTAATCACTCATGGTAGAGCATTTCCCACAGACCTTAATTTGTTCGAGTCCTTTCTGAGCTCTTTGAGCCTTTAAAAATATCTGAGTATCATCTGTAAGCCTCAGACATGTTTCATGAACTGTGCCTGGTGTTTAAGGGATAAAAAAAAATAAGAGAGAAAAACAAATGAAACTCTACACTTCTACATGTATAACATTGGCTAGGACATCTGGATGAATATTATTGCTTGAAGCAATGTTCACACTATTGCTTCTGGTATCTGAGCAGCAAATAGCTGCCCATTTAATTTATACTGTAATAAAATCTCATATTGATTTTAATAAAATTGAAGACAATAATTTTGAAAGAAATGCCTGAGGCAGCTTCTCCATGAAAACTGACTCTTCTTTTCTTTGCACGAGTCCGTTGCAATTCACATCTGATAACAGTGAGCTGGGACATTGTTTTATGAAGAGCTGGGAATAGTGTTAAGTACAGTGTGAAGAAGCCCTCTTTAAAAAAGAGGCGTTTGGAGAGCTCAGCACAGTGCTCAGTCCTGCCATTGTGTTAGTGCTGTACAGCTCACAGTGATACAGTGCTCCTCCTCCTGTCCCCATCTTCCTCTTCCTTGAGGTGACAGCATGTGGATGACAAAAGGAGATAAAGGCTCAAGCTGGTATTAGGATGCCCTGAAGAACTCTGGGAAGTTGGTAGTTGTTGGTATTTACTAAACTGCTTGGGAATTTACAGTTTACAAATCTTTAGTGTTTGCTGCCCACCCTGCCCATAAAAATCTCATTGATGCTATTTTTCTGTTCAACCCTGGCAGTAAGTTTAGTTGAGCACTAGAATTTGCAGAAAGGAGATGTAGAAATGAGATCTACTGAGGAAAAAGCCAACTGCAACATAATGAATATTCACCTTGATGTTCAAGTCTCACTTTGAAATGTGTTGCCCAGAGGAAACTGCTAAGGAGAATTAGGATTTCATTGTTGAATGAATATTCAGTATGTTTTTCGTGCTGCTTCCTTCTAGTCCTGAAACCAAAGTCTCCAGTGAGACATCTCTAATCAATTTTGTTTCTCAAGTGCTAAATAGCAAGGGAAAAATGCAATGCATCAGGAGGGAGATGCTGAAAAAGAAACGCAGCCTGGAGGCTGCATGATTTCTTGTTGTCGTTAAAGCTGGGTCTGGGGGAGATAGAAGTCATGTTTTGGAATGCAATGCAATGCCCCTCTCTCTGCCCAGGGGCCCTGCTCGCTCTGACCGCCCGCAGAGAGGAACCTCCGAAAGAACAGACCACAATAATAATTTAAATCACCAGTCCTATGCTCGGGTGTTGCTGTAACATTCAGTTACTGATTCGGTAACTGATGCAGTCCAGCTGTGCCTACAGCAGGGCACATCCTCATAATGGTTCCCAAGGACTGAGACATCTCAGGGTAATAAGGGGAAGTCTGCTGGTTCTCCCATGCTCAGGCCTGCTGGGTAGCGCACCTATCCCATGTGCTTTGTGTCTCACCCCTTCATGCAGCTGCAGCACTTCCACACTGATTTAACCGTGTGCTGAGCGTGGTGGCGCTGCCCCTCTGCTCCCTGCAGAATGAGTCCTGCCTGGAAGGAGGCCACAGCGACCCTCAGAAGGAGACCAGTGCTCCCCAAGAACACACCTCTCTGAGCAGCAGCATCGGGGAGGAGGATTTCCTGTGGCCCAAACAGCCCCTCAGCTCTGCAACCAGCGGGCTTGTTTGGGGTGAAACTTGTCAGAACATGGGCAGCTCAGAAGCCTGGAAGATTTTGCCAAATTCCTTGGAGGGAATAAAATAAAGGGTAAAATAAATAAGGATAAAATGTAGTGAAAGGAAAAGGGGTTGTGATGGAAGATGAGGAGGAAGATGTAAGGTGACCTGACCAGCACAGTTCAAGATGGCAATTTTCCCGATTTTCGCAGGAAATCAAGCCAAAAACTTGTATTGTTGAGGGTCTGAATGTTCTTCTCACACTCACTGAACCCTGCAAGGCTGCAGCGCCCGTGTCTGAGCACCGTCCTCAGCCAAACCCCCCACGGCTGGTGGGACCAATGACATCCTGGTCTGGGCAGCAAGTAGATAGCTTCCACTAATGAAGCTGTGGCTTTCCGAGGCAGGTTTTAGTTCCTTAGCAATGTGGTATGGGGTTGTTTGTGAGCATGCTGAACCCTGAAAAGGCAAGGTGGTCACGTCCCTGTTCCCTGGCCTGCTGTGTAAGTCAGGAGGTGGCATGTTCCCAGTTTCTCGGGAGGTGTGGCAGGAACAGAAACAGGAATTAACAGCTTCAAACCCCACTCACGTGATTGCAGGGAGAAAGGAAGTGTGAAATTCTGGATGAAAGACTATTTTATTTTTTTAGCCCGCTCCAGCAGCAGCTGCATCCATGGAAACAGCCTGTGTGAGATTTTCCTGTTTGTTTTTCACCAGGATTTCTGTGCATGGCCGTGTTGTCATCAGACACTGTGTAACCAGTTAACATTCAGTGCTCAGTTGTGTTCTCTGCTGTGGGAGACCTCTGTGCTCTCTGGACAGGCAGCCAGGGCAGCCGTGGGATGGGGCACAGCTCAGAGGGGCAGGGCAGAGGGTGCTCAGGGCAGCAGCAGTGCCCCTGCTCCTGGGGAGGGCCCTGCCAGCCGCCGGGGCTGTGGTGCACAGGCTGCCAGGGAGGGCAGCATCTTTTGGCTGGTTTTCCCTCTTGAATCAGTGCAGTTGCCCCAGTGGAACCCCTAAATAATGCCCTAAATGTGAGTTTCCACCTTATGGGAAGGAGTATTTATGGGGGGTGAATAACATGTGTGGAGAGAGACAGAGAGGTGTGACAGAGCGATGGACTAGCGTCACACAGGGCAGATAATTAGAGAGACAATTCTGCTCCAGGAATAAACAGAGTGTGATTGATAGCATGCTACCTTGGCTGTGCCACTCAGATTCCATGTGCCACGGCTGTCTGGAAGGGAAGGAGGCTTGCAGGGAAGCAGGACTGAACAGAACTGCTCACAGAAGGTGCTCCAGAGCTGAGAGCTGACATTTTCCAGTAGAGGAGTGGGCTGCTGGGTGGTCTTTGCTCCAGGCTGCACAGCAGAGCCACATCCTGCTCTGCAAGCAGCAGTGGTGCCGCTGCCAGCTACAAGTGGCTCTGTGCTGAGACTCCTCAGGGTCTCTGTGGGTGCTTCCCCACCATGGGGAGAAGAGATACAGAGCACTTATCTAAAATGATTATGTGTGAAGATGCTTTCTTTTAGTTGGCTCCAGTACCATGGCTTGTTCAATTTACCAGTGTATTTGTTTACGTATTGGAGAGATCTTTTTCAGAAGAATGAGTGAGCTGTTTCGAATATATTTTTCTGGTGTGTGACCCTAATGGGGATTCAGGTGAAAACCAGAGGTACCTGGACTCCTTTCCACTTGGTCTCATTCATGAAAGCCAATTTCCTTCCCTTGCTTTGTGTAATTGTGTTGTCCTCAATCTAATATTCCAGGTTTATGAGGAGCAACAAATCAATATGCTCTTTTTTGAAAACTGCCGATTAATTAATTGCTGGTGTCTGTCTGCATGCTGCAATTGTATTAGATGTCAGCAGTAATTAATTTTTAAAGGAAATTGTTCTTGCTGACTTTTGAACACCAGCTCAGATCCCATATTTCCTGCATATTTACCTGAAGGGATATCAAGCTATTCCCCCCGGTGGCATGCTCCTGACTGATGGGGTGAGGAGCAGGTGCAGTTCATGGGAAAAGTGGACAGTGACACATCTGCACTGCAGCTCTGGGGGCACTCTCACAGTATTTTTGCATTAAATATGTTACTTTGGCCTATAAGAAAGTGAAAATGCATGCAGGAAGAGAAGACAAAAAGATATATGTCCTTTGAAAAAGATAACCATCTTTACCAATGTAGGAAAAAAAAACCTGTAAAAAATGCCTGTAGTTCTGACATTCCTGTAAGCTCCCATGGGGAAGTACACACCTTAACATCTCTAGTAGGTGCAGGAATGACACATGGCTGTCACTTCGCCCAGACCAAAACCCAGCCACCCCCGGGATTAACTGGTGCTGCCACACTATGGCTATGGAGGGGCAGAGGGAGATCAAACACCCAGCCAGCAGCACAGGGGCTGGAGAGTTCTGGGGTATAACTAAGCAAGCTGAAATCAAGACAAGACTCCAGTGTTAACACACACAAAGTGTGTCAAAAACTAATATTCTAGGGAGTCCAAATGCACTGCAATTCTGCTGACTTCACAGCTCAATAACCAGCAACACCCCCCAGGAGCATCAGCACAGCTCCAGTGCCTGCTGCAAGCCATGAAAGGCTTGTGACATGGCCTCATTACATGGATCTGCTGAAGTCCCCTGGCTGTAAGCAATGGGGAAGAGAAGAATACCTCTTGTCAACTCTCAGTGTGCTTTAAAAATGGCCCTATAAACTCTGGCAAAACCTCAGCTTTCAGTTTTTTCAGTGGCTTCTTAATTTAAATAGTTTCTTAATCCAATGGCTTTTCCCTCTCCCTTTACATGTTGCCTCAGGGTTGTTTCTGCAGAATCACTTGAATTTCTTGTAATATGAACAGATTCCAATGCCAGCAGCATTGATTTGCTGTATTGTACTGAGAATTAAGGGGTCATTTTCCAGTGCTGTTGCCTATAGTCAGAATCTGTTCCTATCCCACTCTGGTCCTCTGAGGGCTGAGCTTTGATTTGCAGCCTGCAATAGATAGGGAAGGCAGGGCCAGTGCTGGGCCTGAGGGGGATTTAGTACTGACTTCCTGCTTATTTAACTGTCCTTACTTTTTGGCTCCTTTTCCCCATCTTGACCTCTCTGTGCTTTCAGCAGCATCTGCCACTCCCAGGAGGTGAGGGGGTGTCAGCTGGCAGGAGCATCACCGAATGTTCTGGACACAGGTACTGTCGAGGCAGGCACAGGAATGCAAACTGTCTTTCATCAAAGCTGTTTTGGACAGAGGAGGACAGAGTAATGAAAACTCTTCTGGCCTCTTGTTTAAAAACGTTTGGAACTCAACATTTGAACAGTCTGGCAGAATATTTTTCAATAAATCTTGAATGTGGCAGTTACATTTTCTGTACCATGTTGGAAAAAGGATTCCAGTATTTACAGCAGAGACAGGAAGATTGATTCTCTCTTGGAAAATCTGTCAGATTTCCTGATTTAGAGAGCTGGTGATTGGTGGAGTGTTTAGACTTGATTTATATCAAGTTTCCTTTCTCGCTTCCTTGCTTTCTCACTTTTTTCCTCCTGTATGTTGTTTTTATGCTAACGTGAGTAACTCTTATTCTGAATGATTCTTTGTTTGTTTAACAAATATTGGGAGGGTTTGGGATGTTTTTGGTATTCAAGTCAAAACTCTCTACTACCTGTTTGCTCAGAGTAATGTGACTAAATTTTACTTGTATGGGGTCTAAAGCCACTGTACTTTATGGTGACAGACATTGGAATGCAATCCTTTGCTCTAAGGAATGGGTAGATGCTTATTCTCTGTGAAAAAGTCTTTTTGGCCCAGAGAGTTCTGCAACAGATAGTCTAGACCTTTAAAGGTGAAGTTATTGTTTTCTTGGCCTAGCCATGGGAAGGAAGGTGGATCACATGCATGATTCCTCCAGGTCCTGGTCTGGCTGTCAGCACTCTGAGCAAAGTTTGGCTCACATCTGACAGTGTCTGATAACCCCATTGCAAATAAACATGTGCATGTAAAATGATTAAAAATGGTCCTCCACAACATACCCATTAGAATTTAATATTTACAATTGTATTTTGAAGGGAAGTTCTTTGTTTTCTATTCTCCCACTCAAACACCACATGGCTGAGCAGGGAAGTCAGAGTCATAGCTTTATGTGCATAATCTTAGCCTGATTCCTGATTGCATTGGTATTGAATTGCAGGTAGAGCAATTCTCTCTATGTTGGTCTCTATGTTGACATACTAAACTTGAAAATCATGCCCCCAACAGATCTGGGGTAGGATCAGGACTAAGTCCTGAGCTGGTGCCTCACATTCTGGGTCCCAAGCTCTGCCTGTGGCTCAGACCCTGTGGCAGCTGTAGCAGCCCCTGTGCTGCAGTCATGGCAGCTGTGCTTACTTAGTAGGGTCCTGGCATGCTCTGAACATGCAGAGGAAATGGGAAGTCAGGAGAAAACAGGAAATACTGAAATGAAGCAAATAAATGCAAAGGCAGGTGGGAGAGCTCAAGATAATTTCTTGTTTTCCTCTGTATTTGTTACTCAGACAAGCAAAAGGAAATGTTTTTGGGGGGTACAGCTGCTCTTACTCCTGCTGTCCCTTTTTTCCATCGCATCCTTGATGAATATGTTCAGATTATGTGCCAGAAATAAAAATCAGCCATCACATTCCTGAAAGTAGAGGTCAAAAAAACATCTGCCTTTCCCTCTTCTCTATTTTGCACTTAGCAGTGTGATGATCACACACAGGAAACATCTGCTTTGGAAATAACTTCAGCAGTGCAGAGCCCAGTTCCATTGAGTCAGGGCCTCCTGTGGTAACTGGTTGTTGTGGTTATTTGTTTTCCTTTCCTGCAGGAGCCATGGCACCCTTTAAATTCCCCAGTTCAAACTGTTTGCTTTCCTGTAAGGCAGTGGGGAGGTCCTGCCGCAGTCCAGCCAGCAGTTCCACGGTGGTGGGGTCAGGGACCAGGCTCTGGAGCTCCATGGCAGGAGAGGCTGCAATGACAGGAGCCCTTGTCCTCCGCTGTGCTTGGGGAGCTCCCCGCAGTCCCTTCAGGCTCTGGTGTGATGGTCTCGGGCAGAGACAACGTGAGACTGAGGACGGGAGTAAAGAGCTGTGATGGCAGGACATGGGGGCTGTGTCCGGCCACGCCGCGTGGTCTCATGGGGCTGCACCGCACCACGTCTCCTACTCACTTCTGTGTTTCCTTTGCTATCTTACCTTGTTTCTATATTCAAAGTTAAGTGCACACACACCCAACTCACTGAAGAGCTTCCCCATGCTTGGCACAAAGGTACTGGCAGAGGAAGGGTTCAGGGTTTGCTTGCCCCAACAGGCAGCTTTCAGCTACGTTTTTCTGTTTCTGTAGATCTCGCTGCATAATTATTGATTTGGTCTTTTTAAACTACTAAACTGCTCCATTTACTGACTCATTCAGTCTTTTATCATATCAAATAGCACCATGTATGCTTTAGAAATAACATCGTTCTTGTTCCTTTAAGCTTGTGAAAATCAGATTTATTTTTGCCACTGAAAATGTCAGAAGGATCCAGCCAAAACAAAGGCTTTTCCTTATGCTATTTCAAGAACAAGAAAAGCCTTGGATTTTGAAAAGAGTTAAAAGCTCATCACTGAAAATGAAGCATCTCAATGGCCATCTGGAGAGCCTGGCAGCTCCCTGTGATCCAGACTTGCCTGGGACATCAAGTGTTTATTCCAGAAGAAAGTTCTGCGTTTTTGGTTTGGTTTTTTTTTTTTTTTTTCCTGCTTTATGATGGCCATGAAGACAACATTTCACAATGTATTTTTGTTGCTGTTGTAATTACTGTAATGTATTCTGTGAAATATCAGAGTTATTTAGTAAACACATCTATAGAGATTTGTCCTGAATAATGGTGCCTTATTAGAGATAATCCTTAGCTACTCACCTTAAACAACTTCTCAGGGCTGGAAATCTTTCACAGAGAAGCCAGTTGTGAATGTTGAAAGGGATTTGGAGGAGGAGGCAAAAATTACATTTTCAAATATTCCACCGAGTTGAAGATTTAACCTGGCAACACCACTGAATCCCTGCATGGGCTCCCAAGATCATTTTGCTTGGTTTTAAAAGACTCTTTAAAAGACTCCATTTTAATTGTGTACATAATATTATTGATATTTAGCAATAGTTTCTGTCACCTTTCACCTCAATCAGCATTGCAAAACACATCTTGAACTATCTGGAAAGTAATTTCCTGGCTATTATTCCTTCTCATCTCCTGAGAGAAGCTGCTACCACAGCCAGCAAAGCACAGATCAAACAGCCCCTGTTCCACAGATCTGCTCTTTCTTGAGGCTTCACATCAGCTTCCATCCAAGTGACAGTTACTGTATATTGCCTAATGAGTGGATGGATTCTGAATTTCCCAAGCTAAGCAGCTCTTCTCAGCAGTTCAAGCAAGGATGTGCAATATGACTCCTAATGAGAGACAGATGGGCAGCACTAGGACAGTGACAAGGTGCCGATCCAGCCCAGAGAACTCACTTTTCCTGTGTCTCCGTGCTGGGGTTTGTCTGTTCTGCAGTTCTGGGCATCCTTAATAAATAACCCTTAACAGAGCATTCCTGAGATTCACACCTGTGTCACTGCCCCACAGTTTGGAAGCTTATTGTCTGTGAGCAATGTGCCCGCTGCCCAGTCCCTTCCAGCAACACCTCGTCTTTGTCCTGAAGCTGCTGAATGACGTGAGAGCTCCTGAAAACATGGCGATAGTGCCACAGCTGAGAAACTTCTTCCCTCCTCAACAGGTCTGTGTAATAACGAGAGTTGTCATCACTGTGAACCCCACGTGGGCCCAATGCCCAGTGACAGACCTGTTCTGCTGCAGAGGCAGATGCAGAAGCCAACAGCCCCAGCGCCTCCTTTGCTGATGTTTCTTACTTGCAGCAGTTACATACAGCAATTTTGGTAGTTAATACGGTAATTGCGCTGTCTGCTGGAATTCCCCGCTTGGCATAGATTTAATTGCTTGGTTGGGAGTGTGTTAATTGTTTATTGACTGTTTAGCTCCTGTGCTGGGGTTAGACAAATCTCTGGAATGAGCTGTGCTGCAGGCTGGAGCTGAAGATGAGTTTGTGCTCTGCAGACTCCCAGACAGTTGTCCTGTCACTGCCCACCACAGAGACTCAGCCACGCTTGCCTGTGGCACTGAGCTTGCTGAGTGGCCCTTGCCCAGCTCTCTAAGGCTTGGTGTGCAGGCTGATGGTGTCACACCTGCAGCATGAATAGTCCGTGTGGTCTGCAACCAGACAGACCTGCCTGTGAGGATTTTCCCTCTCACTAGGTGTTGACCAGTGTTTGCTGGCACTTGCCCAGTGAGCACTGGCAGAGCCACCTCAAACACATTCTCTGGTATGAAAAACATGTCTTCTCCATGAGCTGTTAATCAATCTCTACTATTTTCAGATTTGTAATTGCAAGGAAGCCATTCAGAGAGGGGAAGTAAGTCTATATATTTTAGTATCTTCATGCTAAATGTATATAAAACTGCTTTTGCTGTTCTAATTGAAGTGTGTGTAGCATGATAACATGGAGCTGTGCCTGGCCATCTCCTGATTGTGCTGCTGCAGGGAAAGTTTAATTTAACCTTTTGCTATTCTGAATGTCTCAGAAGAACTGTTTCTGCTGGAGACTGTAATAGCTTTCCTATCATTAAGGTTTTCTAACAAGCCTGTGGTCTCATAAGGAGCTAAGGGCTTGCGTCCCACCACAGTTTTAGCAAAGTGCATCACTGCGAGTCGATAACTTGTCAGGTGCCGCTGATGGTGCTCAGCTAAAGCAGCCTATGGAGCCTGTGCTGGCACATGACCAAGAGATGCAGAGAGAGCTCTGAGCCCAGTCCTGTGCAGGGGCAGGGGAGCTGGTGCTGCCTGCAGGTGCTGGGGCTCTTGTGCCCAGGGCTGGGGTCTGTAATGCTGACCAGCTCGCCTCCTTGTGTGCCAGTAGCAGGAGACTCTCCCCTTGTTCAGGTGCTCTGTGCTTGCACCAGTGGTGCATAAGGAGAAGAGAGCATCCACTTTGAAATACCTGCCAGCCCCAGAGGAAATACTGCCCAGAGAAATGAAATCAAATTAATTTTGAAATTCACAACTGTCAGAATTCACTCCAGGACATAATTTAATTGAGATAACTGTAACAGAATAGGCAGTTTTCTCTTGGAGAATACTTTTCCCTTGCAATTCCTTTCCTCCAGTCTCACAATGTTTTGCAAATATTGGGAGATGCAGCAGAAGGGAGGAAAGGAAAGGGACAGCACAGATTACCCACTGCAGAGCTGGGGCTGGGCACCGGGTCTCTGGCAGGCTGGACCATGTTCTGCAGAAGTGCTAGGACAACACTGTGTGTGCAAGTCACTGGCTCTGCCTACTCCTGGGTCTGGT
Organism: Pardalotus punctatus; assembly: GCA_013400915.1. Lineage (NCBI taxonomy): Eukaryota > Metazoa > Chordata > Aves > Passeriformes > Pardalotidae > Pardalotus > Pardalotus punctatus. Next base: position 161,018 of record VZTX01028081.1, read on the forward strand.
CAGTGTTCAGGAATGGCAACTGGAGCAGTGCAGCTGCAGGTGCTGCCATGGATGTCAGCCCTCTCCAGGCAATGGATCCACAGAGAAATGGTGAGGAATGGCAGGAGACAGGGCAGGGCAGGCTTGGGATCGACAGGGGTAAGCTCATCTTCTTTCTCTGTTCCCCAAATCTGCTTGCAGCTGTGGGCCAGCTTTGCTGACACTTATGAGAGATGTTAGATGGGACAAGAGGATCATGCTTGTGTGCTGGCTGAGCTGTGTGAGCTGCTATGATCCACTGGGAGAATAGGGAAAGACAGCAAAATCAAAACATGGAAAAGGACCAACCATGATTTTTCAGCTGTTTTGAATCCTGGAAAGATGGTAATTGGTAAAGACTTTTAAGCCCTGTGTTCACAGAAAACCTGTGAAGGTCACATTAGAGTTAGACCCAGGTCAGGATGGTAACAGAGAGCAATGTCACAGTACTAGTGACAGTAACCAGTTCTGGGCTTTTATAGAAAGTAGGCGACTGAAATTGCAGAGACAGGATTATGACATAGTTGCAATATCATGATCATTACTTATTCCTTTAGCATTCGTTACTGTTAGATGAATTGTAATTAACTCATCTTGCATTAATATAAATGTAAAATGCAAATCCATGCAAATTCCTGTGAAATTCAGTATCATTTAATATACTGTTCTTCATGAGCTTTGCCTGAACTGGGGCTCTCTCCTTGAAAGAGTCCTGCTATTCCTGAAGAGTAAAGAAGCAATAATTTGGCTGTTGGGCACCACATGGAACTAGCAGAAGGCAGTAGTTAGTTGCCATGAGTGACTATTAAGAAGAGAAACTTTTTAATAGAGAAATTAAAGAAGACCACTGTGAGGACACTACACAATTCCAGCACCAACTAAAGGCCATTTTTTCTCTTTCACTGCTCAGCAACTGTGTCAGATCTGGGCTAGATTAATTGAAGGTCCATTTTACTGCTTCTTCTATTTCCTTGAGCAATTGATGCAATTTTGAGCTGCAACTCCTTTAGGAGAAGGAGGCAGAATGGGATAGGGATGATTGGGAACTCTTCCAGCCTTGCAAACCTGCTTTTGGATGCCCTTCCCTTTCCTGGGCAGTCAGGATATGCTGGCACTTGGAGTGAAATGGGTTCCAGAGAGAAAGAGGTTCAGCGCTGCTTCTGCTTTCCTGTTGTTATTTCTGGAAATACATGCACATGATCCTGGTTGGTGTTCATTGTACTCTATCCACTCTTGCACTTTATCCAGCTCTGCCTTTAAGGACAAGACCCCCTTCTTTACCAGAACCCCCCCTCCACGTCTGTGTGTGTGTGAGCTGAGGGTTCTTGGCTGGCCTTTTTTCTGTGCCAAGAGGCATTAGTCCTGGTGAGCTGAGTAATGCTTACATTTCCAGCCTTGCAATCACTGTGTGACAGCTGAGATCTGGGCGTGGGGAATGTACAACCTGAATCACTCGGCATGTGGAGGGGCTATGTGAGAGCAGCAGGCTGATGGCAGAGGTGCAGGGATTTAGAAAGCCACCTCCTTGTTGATGCATTAGAAGAGGGAAATAACATGCTTTCTGACTGCAAGAACTTTGAATGGCAAATGGGCTTTTCTGGGAGAGGTAGAGGGAAGCTTTCCATCACTCAAGTGTTTTTGCTCTGCAGCACTCGCCATGGCTGGGATTCCCAGGGAAGCAGGCACTGAGCTCCCACCAGGGAGCTAAGGGGCTCTGCAGGGGCTGCTCATGCTCATCCACTGGGCCTCAAGGTGTCACTTACCTGCTGGCAGCTTCTCCTTTGTCCATGCCTTGTGCTGGGGACATGAGAGACCCCAGGAGTGCTGGAGGGCTGCTGCCCGACCTGCTGCCCTGGTGTACCCAGGCACAGGAGTCCTAATCTCTCCCTGCAGGGAGAGATTTTCCACCAGTGCAGCCCATGCCTCTCTCAGTCATTAATCATCCCTCCCTTAAGGAAGTGGGAGGCTATTTGGATGTGTTCTGGACATAGCAAAACACACTGTTCAAACCCTGCCTCTCGCAAACAAGGCCAGATCCTTAGCTGCTGTAGCAGCCTTTTAATTATCCATGTGGAAACAGTTCCCCAAAATTCATCTGGTTTCCTTCACTTGCAGCTAGAAACCTAGAATTATAATCAGCACTAAATTGTAGCCGGGATTGTATTACACGATTGCTTAGATCATTGGTGCTGCTTCTGAATTTTCATTTTCTACTCTTTTCTGAGGTTGTGATAAGTAGTGCTCAGATAAAGTCCTATAGCTGCAGGGTGAATATCACCTTCTCTAATATCGTTTAATGGAACTTTCTTTCCTTTTGTAGTCCCATAGAAATAGGAGTTGGGCTGGATAAGATCACACATGACTGCTACCGTAATTTTGCTCTGTGTCAGATATGATCTCATCAGAGCTTGACAGTATTGCTAATTTGAGAAAAGGGCACAAGCACTAGAGCTGAGATACACACCCTTTAGCAATCCTTCAGTTTCTGGGGAAGGTCTCTGGAATGCAGTCATTGGGCATTATGCTCTGAAACATTCCAATAACTTTTAAACTGCAAAATTATGTGACTGTCAGAATTGAGGTCACTTTTACCCCTCCTCCTCACCCTGCTCCCCTGTACCAGAATACAAATCTGAAAGATCTTGGCTATCAGTATTCCAATGGATTTCCTTTTCCATATGAAAAATGAAGGCTTCATTTAAGAAGTAATTTTAGTGTTAAGTTACCTATTTATGGTGGGTCCTGCACTCAGCTTGCATGAAGCAGATGTATAAATATTCTTTCTAACCAAGGGCTAAATCTTGGTTCTGGCTCTGAGATGGTGCACAGGGAATAGATCCCTGTGGCTGGATAAAATTCCAACAAAAAAATTACTTCTCTGTTTTGTTGGGTCTCTGGGGGGATATAAGTTCTGAAAACTTTGGGAGCTGACATATAGAGCATTACCTATCAATCCCTGCTACAATGTCTCCAGCTGGACACCTAAAAGCCAAGGGATTTGAAATTGCATCTCATTTTTAGACAACATAGGCTATGAAATAATTTATTTAGTATCTTCAGTCTACAGGATAAATCCCTCTTTGGCTATGGTGGTTGCTGGAACACTTCGAGTTCTGCATCTCTGGCCTGCGCCCTGGATCATGTTGTTTGTTGCACAGTGTGATCCTCTTGGGCATCTCACCCAGCTTCCGTTCTGGCCAAAGGAGGCTTCAGCTGTTCCTTGAAGGGTTCCAACACTGCTTTTAGCTTCACTGGAAACAATGCCCCCACCACAGCTGCCCCTCCTGTGTGGGAAACGTTTGCCCTCAAGCTCTGCGGGATCCCACTTTTTCCCCACCTGGGCCAGCCGTGTTGGGCATATCCCTCCCGGGCAATAAATCAGGATTTACAGAAGTGCCTTAAGAACTTAGGATCCTAAATCCTACTGAGTTGTGTGGGGGATTTCCATCACCGATTTTCTGGGCTTCTGAAAGCCCCCCATATTTGCTCCATGGCAGTCAGGTACCTCATCATGGCTCTGGACCCTCTGCCTCCCCGTCCTGCCCAAAAGGGTGGGAAGGCTTTTCTGTTTCTTTCTCTCCATGGGAAAATCAGCACTATAGAATGTTTCATAGAGTTTATGGAAGTGGCTAAGCATGATTGAAAGGATGCTTGTAAATGTGGGTAGAACTTGTCAGTGGCTCTTTAAAAGTGAGTAATACCATTTTAATTGTCATCCTTACTGCTATAGCTCACAATAAGGTTATGTTGATGGAACCATCAAGCATAGTAAATGCTCTAAGTACAATATGTTAGTACTAATTATAGAGTAATTTAACAACAATGTATATGGAGAGGGCAATTTTGTGTGCCAATTCACCATGGCAAATTTAATTGTATGGAAGAAGGGGAAGGCAAAATATTTTCAATAAAGAGTAAAATGGTAGACACTAGGTGGTTTTTCCAGTGCTGGTGGCATTCCTGACTCCTTTTGAAAGGGTTGCTGCCCCCTCACCTCACTGAGCATCCCTCTGGTACGTGAATATTCACAGGGCACAGGAGATCTTGGAGAGATTGCTGGCAACAGCTCCAAGTCTCCTCAGCCAAAGCAGAAGTGCGTTATTCCTCATTGAGGCAGGTAAGCTGCAAGTGGAAGTGATGTGAAATGGTGGTGGAGAACGTACAAATAGGCCCCTGGGTCATTTCCTTTTTATCAAGTTGCAAGAAGTCAGAAGCTGTTACTCACTGAAACAAATAATCAAATAGCATTAAGCTTTCTCCCTGCCCCCCCC